>OX451735.1:905710833-906191093 GCA_948472305.1 Vicia faba | reverse complement strand
TTCAACAATGTATTTCACTGTTCCACTTGCGAAACAGGCCATAAACAGAAGCCTTTGAAGTACCATTTGAACTCGAGGTCTGAAGCAAAGTTATAGTAGACAAGATTTTTGATCCAATTCTTCAAGAACCAGTTTGATACAATAAATATCGAGAGAGTTAATATTTTCACAACATTGAGAAAATAAATGTCTATCAATCTTTTTTCACTGTAAAAATCTCTGGTAATTCACGTTTTCGAAGATCTTCTGCAAAGAATCAGCTCTCGGCCGGGACATAAGAATTGAAGATAAAACCAAGACATATTTTTTTCTCAAAGAACCACTAAAAAAACTCGAATCAGGAAAAATTTATGAATTTTTGAATGTCTGAAAAGTAACGGTTCAACACAGTATTTTCACTATTTTTTCACCGTTTAGCTTCAAAGTACTCGCGCATTCGAAGATCTTCCTCAAAGAATTGGCTTTCGAGTCGAAAACAAAAGTTGGAGGATATTCCAAGAGAATCAAATGAAATGAGGAATACCTCAAGACAGTTCTAATGACTGAAGAATCAATCCCAAACCATTTTCTGATATCAAGTTGTAAAATTTTGAGCTTGAAACGCACAATACTGAATTTCTATCTTCATTGTCTCAAATCAAATGAAACATTTGGCTTTCTACACAATTCAGAGTGTGTCGAGACACATAAGAACTTGATATGATAATGACTTGATTGGTTGTTAATTGGATAAGTTGGAATACATGAGGAGTGCATTAAAACCTGAAAACCCTGATTTCTGCTTCACACTGTTACTTAACGGAACAATTGATTTCACAACTCTTTCTTGCAGAGAAATGCCTTGATTCCATGATTATTTAACCTAATAACATATATGTATGCATATGAAAATGTAGTATAATCCAATTATTATGAAAATTGAATAGGGAAAACTTTAGGGTACAACAGTAAGGTACCACACGCTTAAATGATATACGGTACATCATAAGGTATGATGCACGTAGGCTTAATTTGGCCTTTAGCTTGCAACCTTAATTGGAATTTTAGCTTGCAACCCACACAAGTGGTTACATAAATAGAACCCTTGTGCTTAAGCAATAACACTTGATGAAAATTCGGCCTTGAAATCCTAGCCGTATTTTCTCTCACTCTTTCAGTCAAAGTTTTCATTCGTAAGTAGCTAGCATTATGGCCAAAACTGATTTGTTCGTGTGGATTGAGTAGAGGCGTTGTTCTTCACCAACGCTCATGATCACAATATTAAAGGCCTGAATCATCACAAGAGGTAATAGTTTCTATTACTGACCATGCTTATTCGTAAGGATCACTAAAGGAAAATTTTAATTTCCACTGCATTTAGATTGCAATATTCCTTCACTTCCAAGGAACACAAAGCAATAAGAAAACCTTTATTAGAGACCAGGAACCAAGCTCATGTAGAGTTAAAAGAAAAAATAAATTGCTCTTGTCTTTCTTCAATGACTTTTCACTTTCATGTCAAACCTCTAGAGAAGAGACATAAGAATCTTCGTCTTGATCAGCCTCACATCTGAATATTTTTCTTCCAAACACACTTAGATATGCCTTTATGAGTGGATTTGAGAGATTTCTCAAGTATCTTTGGCCACAATAAAAGTGATGTATAGTATGAAAAAAAAACTTATCAATTCCATAGATGGTGGTATTGATATTTTCAAACACATGCTCTTTTCTTCTGTCTTCTAGGTCACCAGGATTCTTCCAACCTGATAAACTTCATTGTCCTACAATCCATTGATCACCAGAATGGTATCACTCTAGCTTTCGCAAAAGACACATAGTACCAGAATTATATCTCCTTGAAAACTCACCCAATAGACCAGGGTACCTGCTCTGATACCAATTGAAATTCTGGTACAAGCAACATACATACATCCGAACATCAGAACACGATGTTAAGACATATGTTACAAAACCTGGTAGTAGACCAGATCAATTAAGCTATAAATGATACAGAAGTAAAACTACAGAAAGATAAATAACATATAGAGTTGTTAACCCAGTTCGGTGCAACATCACCTAGTCTAGGGGCTACCAAGCCAGAAACGAAGTCCACTATCAGTAGTATTAGTTCAAAGATAAACTCCCCCGTTTACAACTTCTCTCTTAATCCCTACCCGATGCAACTTCTACCTAGGTCCTCCCTAAATATGAGAAATCACCACCTCACTTTATAAATCACCTCATTGATATCTAAAAGTCCTAATCCCAATGACTACAACAAATACAAATAAATTTAGAAGATCATACTTCCATTACAATATGTCAAACTCTTGCTTAAATGCTTCGAGTGAGAACGATACTCAATTCATTACCTAAAGGCTTTTGAGTAAGGATAATAACTTGACTAACATTCAAGCAACAACCAGTCGACCACATAGTATCAAAAGATACATGGGTGACTTACAAACTATACAAGAGACTCTCAAAACCTAAGACTTATGCTTCCCCTAATTTTACAATTGTTGAAAAAATTAAATACATTAGGTTAAGATTATCCTTTAAATATAACTTTATAGTCCATGGGCTTCGATATTCTGAGTCCAGAAGTTTCTTGATCCATAAGCTGGGTGATGCACCAAATGTGTAGCAAATTTCCTTAAATCTTGGAACAACATATACATAGTTTCTTAAATTGTCTCAAGGCCTAATTTAGTAGCTTTTGCACAGCTAGAGATACAAATCTGTTCCAAAACAAATCTTCTTGACCTGCGAAAATCGCTGATATATATTCAGAGGAAAATATAACAGAATCAAATCAAATCAGCTAAGATTTAAAAGAGCAACGCAGGCCTGTTGCATAACAGAATAGGATGTCACGACATTTTGTTCAACATCTGATTAGAACCATGTTTTAGCAAAATGTTACCAATCCACAAAGCCATGGTACTAACACCAATGAATCTTCGCAAATGACGACAAACAAACAACTAGTTCATTATTTTCCCCCCTCTCTCTCTTTATATATATATATATATATATATATATATATATATATATATATATATATATATATATATATATATATATATATATACAGAGAGAGAGAGAGAGAGAGAGAGAGGAGAGAGAGAGAGAGAGAGAGAGAGAGAGAGAGAGAGAGAGAGAGAGAGAGAGAGAGAGAGAGAGAGAGAGAGAGAGAGAGAGAGAGAGAGAGAGAGAGAGAGAGAGAGAGAGAGAGAGAGAGAGAGAGAGAGAGAGAGAGAGAGAGAGGGAGAGAGAGAGACCATTATGCACCACTATGCCAAAAAAGACCTTAGACAAAACTTTTTTAACCTTAGACAACGCTTCCTATAACACCCTAAGTTTGTATTCGAACTTTGTTATTTTAATAATTGGATTTTTGTGTGTTTGAATAATTTTCCTTATTTTAGTGTTATCATTGTTGTGTTATTTTCTAGAAAAGATAAAATATAGATGCTGAATTTGTTAGTAAGTAAATATTAATAATATTTGGAAAGTTAAGGTTAGTGGAGAAGGGAGTATAATAATAATAATAATAATAATAATAATAATAATAATAATAATAATAATAATATGCTGAATATTTAATTGATGGAGAGTAAAATAAATAAAAGGGGAGTTAGGGAGAGAAAAGGAAAAGATGAAAAGTTAAGGGGGGTTAAATAGAATTAAGAATAAAAGCATGATTAGTTTTATAAAGAGGGGATAATGAGAAATGGGAAGAAAAATAAGTTACGTATAATTTTTTGAGAAAGAGAAAGAAGAGAGGCAACTCTAGGAACAAAGAGGCAAGGAGAATGATCTCCCATCACAAAAACTCAATAAAAGTTCTTCATAATTGAGATATGAGAAATTATTTGATAATTGACTTGTAGCATTGGGATAGTCGGAATTCCCTTAAATCCTAATAGGTTTTGTTGATTTGTGATGCTAAGGTTTTGTACAGAACCTTTATGATTGTGAACCATGTATGTTGTTATGTGATGTCATGATTATGTTGTGAAATTTGTGGGAAATTGATGTGTTAGTATTATGTTGAATACATATGATTGGTGTTGAAAGTTGGATGCCATTGATAATTGGCTTATAGCATTGGGATAGTGGGAATTCCCTTAAATCCTAATAGGTTTTGTTGATTTGTGATGCTAAGGTTTTGTACAGAACCTTTACGATTGTGAACCACGTATGTTGTTATGTGATGTCATGATTATGTTGTGAAATTTGTGGGCAATTGATGTGTTAGTCTTATGTTGAATACATATGGTTGGTGCTGAAAGTTGGATGCCATTGTTGATTTAGTAATGTTGTCAAATTAATGTGAAATGTTATTGATGATTGATGATAATGACAATTACATGTTCAAAATTGGATTGGGATAGGTCTAGGTTGAAGAAATTGGGTTTATGATTGAAGTTCTCGTGAAAAATTTAGCAGAAATGTTGTAGCAAAGTCTGATTCGAATCAAGATTTCAACATGATTCGAATCAGAGGTCAAAATTTAGTAGAAAACAATTCTTCCTAGTTTGATTCAAATCAAGGTTTCAACATGATTCAAATCAGAGGTAAAAATTTAGCTGAAAATGCTTCTGACTGATTTGATTCGAATCAGGAAGACAACATGACTTGAATCAAAAGATGCATATTTTGTTCAGATATTATTCTCATCATAACTTGAGTTTCGTGACTTTGAGTAAGGCTCAATTTTAAGTGTTGGAAAGATAATGCCTAGGACTACATTACGTTAATATCTTAAGATGTTTAAATATGTAAGTGAGGTCATGAATATAATGATTTATTGATGATGTTTATAAGATAAATGATGTAGGAAAAGATTAATTGAGTAAGTGACGTAATACTGAGAACATAGACCTAGTGTTTCGATGAATACATGCGTAACCTCAGTTGCGAGTACTCTAAGATATGAGTTATGTCTTATTAAAAGGTTATGTGGTTCAATTATTCAATGTTTAGGACTTTAGCTCAATGTCTTGATAATATGTATATGAGTTAATTTGTTAAAGTTGGGATGCAAGTCCAGTGTTGATACAATATTATGGTGTGATGCAAGTCACTGTGTTAATACCCTAAGGTTAGATAAGAATTTGTGTAGCTTATGTTAAGGTTTGAGAGAAACCTTGTGTAGCCCAGTGGGTGATGATTTTTAGGTTCATGAGAACTGAATTTAGCCTTAACTAGCGGTGATTTCTTGAGGTTGGAGGTTCAGGTGGAAGCATTACCTTTGATTGTCATTATCATACATCATATATATCTGAGTTAGATTAGGACTTCGGTCCAACGATTTTAGGACTTTGGTTTGGTGATTTTAGGAATTTGGTCCAGTTATTTTAGGACTTCGGTCTGACGATTTTAGTATGGTGATTTAGGATTTTGAATAACATAACTCTGAAATTTGAAGATGGTACCACATGTGTGAGTGTATAGGAGATAAGAAATGCATTTGCATTATTAAATGTATTATGAAATTGAGTGTTGTGCCTTGCTGAGTATGAAGGTGATAAAAATACACAATAAGGGGGGTTGAATTGTGTATGGTGAATTCTTTTTTTCTTCTTCAAATCATCTTGAGAGACTGAACAAGTTCAGAGTCTAAGCTTAGTGTAGCTAGAAGCAGAATGAGATAAAATGCAGAAGCAATAAGTAATAATACACAAAGTTATCATGGTTCTTCTATAACTTAGAGTAGTCCATTCCACTTATTCCACAAGAGATTTTCACTATAATTAAAACCTGACTACAACCTTCTCAAACAAACTAGCAAGACACTTCCTTTGCTCAATCAACCTAGAAAGATACTTTCGCTCAAGAAACCAAGCACGAGAATTCTTTTGCTCAATCAACCTAGCAAGAGACTTCCTTTGCTCAAGAAACCTAGCAAGCGATTTCAACTAAACTTCTAAACAAACAGTTTAGATGCATAGACAACAAGATACACTTGATATATAATCAAAGGTGTACAAAGAATACAACACAAACAAAGAATTTAACACTTGAGATTTCTAAGATATACAAATATAAGAAATCTCAAGACTATGTGTAATACAACACAAATATTTATGAAAGCTCTCAATTGTTTAGTTGTTGGTTCATTGTTGCACTTCTTGTTGTTATCTTTCTTCAATTTTTCATCTGTTTATATAGAGGCAACAAAAGAGTTGTTAGAAGATGACTTGCACAAGTGTCTTTGCCAAGAGGCAGTTCCAAGAGAGAGACATTGGAAGTTAATACTGTAACATCCCAATTCTACCCCAAGCAATTATTGGAAAATCAGAGTATAAAAGTTTCCAATATAATCAGGATGTCACATATTCAACAAAACACATAAACATGTCATGCTTTTATAATAGATACATAACACTTAAAGAAGCGGAATGAACACAACTCATGAATAAAGTCTTAATAACATAAACTAAACTTTGATTAATCACGCAGCAGATTCATAATAGTTCTCTAAATAATATATAACATCTTTTAAATCGTAAAACAACATCAATGCAATAAACTCCTCAAATAACAATGTAAGGTTCAATAAATGAACAACAAAATAAGACAAGCGTTCATCCCCCCCCCCCCCCCCCCCGCGAGTGCTACGTATCAGAGCAAATGACACTGAACTCGAACTAACAATGCTATCGGTTACTCATCTTGGTTACCTGCACGTTACCAACAAAAGGCAACATTCAAACAGAAGGGGTGAGATATCAAACAATATAAATAGGGTTATGATAAATAATATATTAGGTAAAGAGTAAAAAGAATCACCACTTCATACAAAAATAATTCAACACTTCACAAATCATCAACACCACAATTCAACACATACGACTCGAATATGCAACTCGAAACTATGCGAATGCCTGTGGTACCATCAGAGTAAAAATCCTAACATAAATAATTCCCAGTAATTTCGAGGCACAAAGCATAAGCCTTCTTCACAAATTGTTTTGCCAATACATGCCTTCACAAAATCCGCCAATACAGGCCTTCATGATATTCACCAATACAGACCTTCACAAATGCAAATGTATGAATTTACAACACATACAACAACATCATTAAACACTTCACGAGGCATACACCTATATCACTACTTCACTGGCCATAGGTTACAACTTCATCAACGCAATCAACAACAATTCATGGCAACAACATATTCATTATATATTCACTAGGATTCACACCATAAGGCTACCCACGTAAATAATTCATAATCACATCATTAGCATCAGAACATTTATTCACAACATAGATAGGTAAAGAATATACGATTCACCACTTCATACAACAACAACATAAAGCAACACAATTTACCAACACATCAATTAAACTTATAACATCACCAGGCATAAACAACACTTCAATTAAGCAACAAATCAATGACTCCAAATGCGACTCAACTGTGCAAATTCATGTGGTACCATTGGAGCAGAACTCCCAACTTAGAAATTGCCAGATTACCGAGGCATAAGGCATAAGCCTTCAACTTAGAACATTCCAATCCAGGCCAACATAGGTGAGCATTCCCTCCAACTTAAAACATGTCAATCCAGGACAACTTTAATGATATGCTATGCGAAAATATAAACAACCACAACTCGGAAACGCAACAACAATAACAAAATAACAACGATCGACATAACAATAAATCACACTGTTCAACATTGGCCAAAATCCTACAAGACAACATGTCAGCGGAATTAATAACTTTTCATCGATCATCACAAAATAACACAACATTGGTCATAAGGCCTATAATCAACAATGTCCATAAACCAAACGAAATGACTTAACCAATTGTATCGGAAATTCGGCGTAATCGACATAATTTCAACAAAATGCATATCCACAATTACCTACTAATTAAACTTAGTTACCCAGTCAAATTTAGTTAAATTCCGGACAACTAATTATACCGCCTAATTCGGCTACTAGTCAGTGGTTTTTACACAGGAATATTAGTAGTTACTTAGTCATTGCTTCGTTCAACTAATTGATGTTTTATTCTTTATCACCATATTTTATGCTTTGGTTTACAGAAGAATCAAACAGGACGAATCGGGTCAGAAAAAGTGCATAAGTCTAATTTTTAGAAAATTTGCTATAGCAGTTGACGCGGGTGGCCGTGTTGCCTGACACGGCCGTGTCATAAGAAGAAAAGGGGAAGGCGTGGAGCACAGAGGCTGACACGGGTGCCTGTGTTAGCTGACACGACCCGTGTCAGGAGGCCTAGAGCTTAAAAACCAGTTTTGCCTCCCTTCACACATGTGCCTTGTTCTTGTTCATTCCTTGTTTCAATTTACCCATTTATCTTAGATTAACATTAACCCAACATAGTTCAAATATAACAAATAACAACATAACTCAAATCAATCGTTAATTTTAATAGCAGCATAACCAATTTCTCAGCACAACATAGTAGTGAAACTAATACCCTAAACCCAAATTAAAATTCATCATACTCCCATTTATTTAGCAAGAACCCCACCCTTACCTTGGATTGAGTGCAGATCTAAGAAACTTCAATGGAATTTCTGGGAATTCGGAACTAGTAGCAACTTCCTCTTGTTCTTCTTCTCCTCCTCTCAAAACCCTATTCCTCTTTCTCTTCTTCTTTTCTTTTTCTGATACACTATCCTCTCTTTCTCCTCTATTTCTATTCTTAATACAATAATATTATTTCTCTTAATAAATCTAAATGGGCCTAAGTGACATACCCCCTTATTACTTCACAACACCACAAATTAATCCCAATATCATATTTAAGCTTAATAATAAAATAATACTTCAACTTAATTCCACCAAATTAAATCTGATTATTTATCATGCCACTAAAAACAAATAATTCTGACTTCGACGATAAAAATTCGAGTTAATATAAAATATTCAAAAATATTTAATTAAATAAATAAATAAATATCGGGGCGTTACAACTCTCCCCCACTTAGAATATTTCCGTCCTTGAAAATCTACTTGATACAATCACTCTTAATGCGAATTTCTCATCCAACTCTCTGATCTTTAATTCGTGTTTGGCAACACTTCGACCACTACTTTCTCGACATAGCAACGCTCAACATGATATAATTCTAATCTATATGTGATAATCATTCAACATCTTCGTGACATAATCGTTAATAACTTATCAACCACTTCAACAATATTTTGACATATCAACATTTAAATTGGTAACACACTTATACTTGGATATACAACATCATAGTATCATCTTAGCAACATTTTCAACACCAAAAACATATACACAATTTCATTCTCATATATACATATGTATGTCAATTATCAACACAATATCAACAACTCCATTCATATCGTCGTATCACCCTTATAGTGACATCAACATATCCAACATAGTCAACTTCTTCATATTATGGAGTACTATCCATCATTTATGGTAACTAACAACAACATCACAACAACGGGGACAAAATTATTATAACATTAACTTAACAATATAACTCAACAAATATACACACAACTTACCATCAACTAACAACCACAATAAATTCCTTATAGGATCAACAAATATCTTTGAGATATCACAATACCTTGGCACATCATTCCTACATCAACAATCTACCAAATCAAGCATGTAGAGTCGTATACTCATAGCAACAGCGCCACATACGCTTCAGCTGCACAACTCTGATAATCCATCTTAAGTCACTGTCGTCATTAAAGTTTCTGCCAACTATATAGTTTACAATTCTCATTCCAGTTTCAGACTTTCCTCAACATCCACCATAAAACCATTGTTCACTTGATATTCTCAATCTTTAACTTTGCGACATTAGCTCGCATATAAACCCGCTACTCCGAATTGTTCAATACGCCACAACTCTTTCCTAGCAATTCCTCTATTAGTTCACACAAACTGGTGGGAGACTACCTCATGATATAACATTAACCACTTCACTCACCATTAAGATATAAAGACAAGTTTATACCATCCAACAAGATCTCGTCTACTATCAACAAGAGATTAAGGGTGATCAATTCCTCAATTTGTCAATAGATAACCGACAATCATAATGGAGTATAAACCATCGTTACCGAACTATAATAGTGTTCCTTTAGAACATGTACTCAAGTCACCTAACACACCATAATCCAATAATTTCCAATGAGGTTTACAAATACTTCCATAATTTCCCTCTCATTCGATTTTGTCAATGAGGCACCAATGCTCAACATATTACACGGTCCACATTACACTCATTTAGCCTTACTTGACGGTTAAGCATTCTCTAACTCAAGAATTACTTTCTTCATCTCCGCATCAACAGGAATACAAATTCTATTACGGAATCTCAACACACCCTACACATCTAACTCAAAATCATCATTCTCAAATTGATCGAGTCCAACCATCGAATCTACCAATTTCACATCTAGCTTCTGAGCTTCTTTGATACTGTCCAGAAAATCATTGTTAATCTTCAACATCCCTAACATAACACTTTTTGGTTTCACTCTGCAAACTAAGCTCACATCTCTGAACTGTTCAATTAATTCCAATTCTTTAACCATCATTGTTGACATATGTAAAGTCCTTCGACTTAACGCATCAGCCACCACATTAGCTTTACCTTGGATGATAATTCAAACTGAAATCATAATCTTCCAATAAATCCAACCATCTTCATTGTCTCTTATTCAATTCCTTCTGATCAAATAAATACTTTAAACTCTTATGGTCGCTAAATACTTCAAATCTAGAACCAAAAAGACAATGTCTCCAAATCTTCAACATAAACACCACTAAGTCCCATCTTAGACGCATTCATAATACACTACAAATGACTCACTCGGATTAGGCAAAACCAATACCGGAGAAATCGTTAATCTTTTCTTTATTTCTACAAAACTTTCTTCACATGCAACATCCCATACTTGAAATGATAAACGATTATCCTTTTTAATGACGAACATCTCATTTCTCAATTTATTCGCCAACAACATATTATGCTTGACCTCGTCTTAAACAACCGCGATAATAACCAGTCATTCCCAAAAAGCCTCTAGTTCCGTAAACGACTTCAGAGTTCCTCCATATGGGAATGCATCAACCATATTTGAAAACACTCTCATATGATAGAATATATTTCTATCTCCTCATAGGTTCAAACAAAACACTAGTCCGATACTCGGAACACAGGATATGAATTTCCAAAGTTATCCAAAAATGCGAACACCGACGTCATGCAGCGACATACTATCACACACCTTACGATAACATCAGAACAAAATTTCTTTGTACCAGTACCAACACTTACCAATCTTGAAATCGTACTCATCTCCTCGAACTTCTGACTCTGACTTGTGATTCAAAATATTCCAACAACTTCAACAACTTTTACAATCACTCACAAGGATCCCATGACAAGGTCTACATAAATCTGTCACTCTATCACCGTTCAAACATCGATATCTTATGCAAGGGCTACTCAAACCGATAACTTCACAGTCCACCAGCAGCGCTGAAACATCGCAACTTTCTAAATTCCACATTCTAAAGATTATCCTTGTTACTTAACAATCACCTTTTGAAACATCAGGGATTTACACGCTACTCGTATATAAAAAACTATTACATTGCTCCTCATCCTCTAGAAGTAAACATCAACAATATTTGATCATCCTCTCTCAAGACGTTCTAACTTGATTAAAAAACAAATATTTAATCCATATTATTGTACCCCAAAATTTTACCTCTCATTTATCAATATTTTTCGCACAAAGATCTCTTTGACTCAAGACTGGATTAGGGTTTGACCAGCTCAAGACATCTCATCATGCACTGATGATCCAAAATTAGGGTTTGAGATTGCACAAAGATTTTTGGACTATCAATCCTTAATATTACTTTCAAGGACAATTATGGACCCCTAAGACTACTCATGCCAAGTTTCAAGCCTTGAAATCATTTTTGATCAGTCAATTGGACAGTTGACCTATAAATCAGCTGTATTGGGGAAAAAGTCAACCATGGACAATCTACAGTCAAACTTCATGATTTTTGATCCACATCAACATTTTAGACTCATATGAATCATTTGATAAAGTTTGGACCACAATTCCTCAAGAAATTTGATCAAATCATCAAAAGGGCAAAATGGTCAAAAATAGGGTTTTGACTAAGAAAGGGGAAATTTATGATTTTTTACCTAGCAAATGATCAATTGGTTTGAAGCATGATTTCAAGAGTTCAATTGCATCATCTTGACCTAATGACATGGTTCAAAACATTACAAATTCATTGGATTGACAGATGAATTTTTCAGTCAACTGATCAAAAGTCAACTGTATACTGAAAAGTCAAACTTTTACTTTTTGGTCAAAATCAAGTTCCAAGGATCATAATTCATCAAAAAATGTCAAAATGTGAAACTTGTTCATCAAGAAATCAAGGATTGAAAATCTGGTTTTGAAATTTGAAATTTCGTAACTTAGAAATTTTTCTAAGTATAGAAAATTTCTTATTTTTTCTCAACTTTAGGCCAAATTTTCACCATGATACAAAATGATTCAAAGGAAGTTCAAAACATGAAATTTGTAGATCTCCATGAAATCTACAACTTTTCTTCACACAATTTCTACTAAAGATGCTTGGATCTCAAGATATAATTTTGTAAATACATGCTCATGAACTAAAATAACTTAGTGAAATTTTGCCCTAATTTAGGCAGGTTTTTGACCTAACTTCATGGCAACTTTTCAACTAGTTCTAAGAGGAATCTTGGAAAGATATTCAAAGATGAGTTATAAAGAACATTACAAGCTTTCCAAAATGTCCAATAACTCCTTGAGATCATTCTTGAGTAGGGAGAATCGAAGAGATGAAGTTGGCAATTTCTCACTTTAATTTCAAGCCATTTCATGAACAAAAATTCAAATCCTCAAGCATGTTGTACAATCTTCACTTTTCAGGCCTCAAAATCGTTTGTCACTCCACAATTAATGGATTGCACAAGATTTCATGCCCTAAACCCAAGCATTCAATGCATTGTACAAGAAAATAACCATTTATGGAAGAAAGGCAACATTGCCATTTTGGAAAAGCATGCTTTTTGCATTTTTCCATTTCTTGAGCCTTGGACTTGTTCTTTCTGCACAAACGAAGTCTTTAAACCTGAACAAAACATGTTTAAAGCTTCACACCACCCTACAAGATCATAACCATGCATTAAGAAGTCATTTCTCGCACTTGCTTCAAAAACAAGAAATGTAGCAAGACATGTGATCTTGTACTTCTGAGCAAGCATAAGTCCTCCAACCTTTTTCTCTATATAAAGCCATTATTGTGCAACTAAAACCACGAATTCCAAAGCCTTGAAACACCCTAGAATCAGAAATTGCATACCAAGCCTCCAAACTTGCCATTTCTGACTTATGAACTGAATCTTCCATTCCACTCATGCGTTTTCATGCCTTTTGCTTTCCTAAGCTTCCTTACCTTACAAGTGAACCATCCCACACCCTGAAACACCACTGTAACTCCATCTTCCCAATTGTTGAAGTTCAAAAACAGAGTAATACAGGTGGACTTCTCCAGATCATTCCAGACACCCTCAAGACAAGCTAAGCATTGCATTAGCTTCCTAGAGGTTCAAGGAAGCTAACCTAATCATCACAACATCCTAAAGCAATCTCATTTCCAAAACACGATTTCCATTTTCAAGGTGAGTTTTCTGTTTTTCTAACTCTTGATGCATGCATAGTTAGCTTTCCATTTGTGAATATACAATGTAGACATCATTGCTACGAAGCTATACATATCCATAGCTTGCACTTATTTGGCCTGAGTTGAGAGAATTTTGAGTTTGAAGTTTCTAAAAAAATTAGGTTAAGAATTAGGGCCAACAAAAGTCTCTCTGATCTTGGACTTATAGTTTTAGTTATGCACATAGTTAGAATCGTGAAGTAAAATGCTATAATGTTCATGTTATCACTTTCCATTTTTGTTAAGAGATGAGTTACAAGGGGTTCGGCTTGCTAGAGGTTGAAGATGAAGTACATGGCAAGGAAGTGTTTTATGTTATGTATTTTTGTTTTCATTTGAACTAACGGATGTACAGTCACCCTCGTGGCAAGGCAGCGCGCAGAAATGCCTTAGGTCACGGGTTCGAGCCTTGGCGCTGCCTTTTGCAATTTTTTCACATTTTCTATCCTTTTTTTGTTGTTTGTAGCATGGGCTCAGGGGCATTGGGCCCTATGATTTTTGCTAACTCCCTGCCTCTCATTTACCTTCAGCACCCCTGACCCAAATATTTTATTTAATATTTTTATTTTCATTTTATTTTATTAAATATATTTCTTAAATATTAAAAATCATGAAAAATATGAAAATGATAGTTTTAAATTTTGACTTATTTCATTTTATTTTTGTCACATAAAATATTTTTATTTAGTCAAATATTATTTATTCTTTATGAAATAAACTTGTAAATTAAAATAAAATTAGGTTAAACATTTTTTCTCACACTTATTAATGTTTTATTTTAATATATAAAAAGACCAAAATATTTCATAATTACCATTTATTATTTTCAAGACAAAAATACAAAAATACTTAAAGAAATTTATTTCCTTTTAATAAATTAGAATTAGGGTTAATCAAAATATTTTCTAAAAAATAATTTCCTTTTCTTAATTAATTTAAGTTTAACCTTGACTTATTTATTAGGCTTAGTTTAAAACTTTTTTAGAATAAAAAAACAAAACAAAATCTTTTTTTCTTGCATTTATATATCTTTGCATATTTAAATTACCTTGTACATTATTTATTCTAATACTTGTATAAATTCGATTTGGTTGTAATAGATTAATTAGGTTTATATTATTGCAATCCCCATTCATAATTTGTATACCCCCCCCCCCCCCCCCCCCCCCCAAAATGTTGTAATAGCGTAGTAATATTTAAATTACGCAATTTATCGGTTTTACATAACCTGTTAGTAATTAGAGTTTGTATGGCAAGATAAAAATAATCAAATAGAAAACCCTAATCCAAGACAAAATCAAGCATGCAAATAACACACTTGCACACAAGCACCCCCTAGGGTTACTCCACTTGGTTGCCTTACACAAAAATGGCCATATTACGCATGTGAAGTATCTTAGCAAAACAAACAAATATAAGATCATAGTCCCTCGATGACGCTATCCAAAGTTGCCTTACAAAATGATCTTAGTCCCTCAAAAATGCTAAGATACTTTACAATATTTCTAATCATGGTTATGTGTTGACCCACGCCCGTCCCGTTTACATCCAAAGATAGGGTTGCTTACCAAATCAATGGTAAGACAACAATATCAAAGGAAAAGAAAATGAACAAGAAAGTAATTTGAGTAGGTATATTACTTTTAGTTACTTGCTCCATTTCAAACAAAACATCCTTGCTATTTTTAAAACAAACACACACATTTCCAAACATCTTACAAACATTGAAAACATTTTCAAAAATAGAAACATCTTTGTATATATTCTTACGAACGAGAATCATTACAAAGATTACCTAAACAATGACCTCTTTTACAAAATACTTTCAAAACCACACAAAACACAATTTCAAACAAAAGAAAGTGATCTAGCAAGTAACTAAGAGCCCATAGAAAACCATGGATGAAAAGGGTGCTAATACCTTCCTTTTTCATAATCTACCCCCGGAACTCAAGAAACAATCTCAAAGGTCTTTCCTGTGCTTTTTAACTTTCCGTTTGGATAAAAGAAAAGTCGGTGGCGAATCTTGCTAACCGCAATATTTGCGATAAAACGCAAAACCTTCAAGTCAGTTCTCCCTCCGTATCACAGAACTGGCGACTCTGCTGGAGAATATTATAAAAATGGGGTTACCTTAGGGATATATCACATTTACTTGCTTACATTGTTTGATTTGTATGCTTTACATTATGGTTCTTTGTTTGATTTTGAATCCTCTACCCAGATTTGGGATAAATTATAAGTAAATAGCAATACGTTGTGGAAACTGTGCGGGGTATACCGACATGGTCTAAGCAATAGCTATGTTAGTGTGACATATTTGTTGGTACCGGTAGCCTTTGAGTTAATCAAAGAGAATACGGGGCCGCTGAGTGATGTCATGAAGCACTAATGAACTTCTAGAACATTTACTTGACCAACTTGGCCTTTAGGATGTAGTGAGATGACCGGCTTTGGTGCAGTCCGAAGTTGGTAGATACTCGATACTACACTCATTGAAGTTTGGTTTCTTGGGATATTTCGGTCGCCATTAAAGAGGCTTGAGCTGAAATAGTGACCAAGGAAACAATCCAGTGATATTGAGCTCCTTAGAACCCGGTTACTATTACTAGGACAAGTTTAAGCCAACTAACTTCAAGAGGGTACTTACCTATAAAACTCCATGCAAGCCTAAACTAAGAACTTGTTTGCTTTGTTTGTATATGCATATTTGTACATAACATCATGGACATCATGAACATCACATACATCCACTAACCATTTCAAGGATTTTGAGATTCATCTTTGTTCTTGTTATGTAGGATATGGATTCACTTCGCAGGAAAACTGTTCAAGTCAACCTTGTAAGAATTCCTCCACAACTTAAGGAGCTAGCTTCAAGGATTCCTGAGAACTCTCCATTCACTGAAAGACATGGTCGTCTACTCAAATTGGTCACCTCCAACACAGACGAGGATATGATGAAGGTGCTCTTTCAGTTCTTTGATCCTTTGCACCAATGCTTCACATTTCCCGACTACCAACTTGTGCCTACTTTGGAAGAATTCTCCCAACTCTTGAGGATTCCCATTCTCAATCAAATACCTTTCAACGGTACGGAAAGAGACCCAAAGCCAGAAGATATTTCTAAAGGTCTACACTTGCACTCATCTGATGTCACAACTCATTAGGAAACTAGGAGTGGTGTCAAAGGCTTCTTAGCAAAGTTCCTGTTTGAGAAAGCCCAAAGTTATTGGAATTCCTTAGACTTGCAAGCCTTTGAGGAAATTGTGGCTCTTCTCATCTATGGGATGGTCTTGTTTCCCAATCCTTACCAACTCATAGATGTGAACGCCGTCAAAATCTTCATGTCACGCAACCCGGTGCCTACATTGCTAGGGGATATCCTACACTCTTTTCACACCCGCACAATGAGGAAAAGAGGTGTCCTTATGTGTTCCACTCCTCTATTGGCAAGATGGTTTATTTCTCATCTTCCCTAATCAGTCTTAAAGAATGAGAAAGGTTTAAGGTGGTCACAAAGGTTAATGATGCTCAAACATTCAGATATTCATTGGTGCTCCCGATCCAAAGAGAATGTTATCATTGTTGACCGTTGTGGAGAATTCCCTAATGTCCCTCTACTTGGCATTAGGGGAGGCATCACCTATAACCCATGTTTAGCCTTAAGACAGTTTGGTTACGCCCGAAGGGATGGCCCGCACGAGATTCTGATTCAAGGTTTGGTATTCGACTATGACAACGAAGATCAAGGTCTTCGCCAGAGATTTATACGAGCTTGGAGGATGCTAAACAAGGTGGATAGCAAGACTTTAGGGCACAAGAATTCCATCCCTCTTGAGCCTTACCTCAAATGGGTACGAACCCGTGCTCAAAGTCTTATGATGCCTTACCCCTCCATTCTCCCGGTAATTATTAAGCCTATCAAGAAGGGAGATGTTACATACACTATCCTACATCCTGACATGCCCACATCTCTTGAAGACCTACAAAGGAATTGGATACAACTCAAAGGATAGCGAGATACTCTCTAAGCCCAATTCTACGCAAGCGAGAAGAAGGTTTTAGAATTCACTAGGCTACTTCATGAGGAGCGGACTCTAAATGCCTACATTGCACCAAAGAGGATGCGCACTACTTTTTTTATCTTAGAGTTTTATATTATTTTGTCCAAGGGGAATTGATGTACTCAAACTTTATCTTATTAATATAACGTGTGTTTCTTTTTGTCTAAAATAAACTTGAATCTTCGAAATCCTTGAAAACATTGCATATTCACATATCATTCATCATAACATAAACAAGTCTTTTGCAACAAGTTTCCTCAGCTCTCTACTGTTTATTTCAGTAAGATGGATCTCGAACAAACAGTGAAAGATCTCCAAGCTCAGAACATGCAGTTTCAACAGTTGCTCATGACCCTAGCCAAAGGACAAGAAGAATTGAAGACTCTGCTAGATGGAGAGAGGAAAAAGAAAACAAAGAAGGTAACTGGAGTCTTAAACATGGGGAGAAGATTTCAGGGACAGACAAGAAGGACTTTGAACTTTGCAATAACTTCCGGTGAAGGAGAAGGAAAAGGAAAGGAAATAGTTGTCCCGTCAGAATCAGAAGAAGAGGAGGAAGAAGAGGAAGACTACTCTGAGGAACAGTATCCTCCAGCTGATGACAAGTACAGACATCTCGAAGAGCGTTTGAGCGCGATGGAAATACAAAAGGTGACAGGCTTAGACTTTGAGGAATTGGGACTAGTGTCGGGGATTGTGATTCCTCCGAAATTCAAAGTGCCTATGTTCGCAAAATATGATGGAGTGTCATGCCCTAAAATGCATCTCCGATCATATGTGAGCAAGATCCAACTCCACACCACTGATAAAGACTTGTGGGTGCATTTTTCCAAGATAGTCTGTCTGGAACACAACTCAATTGGTTTTACCAACTAAAAAGAGCCAACGTCCATAATTGGGAAGATCTTGCTGCAGCTTTCACAAGAAATATCAATACAATGCTGATTTGGCGCCTACCCGTACTCAACTCCAGAGTATAGCCATGGCTTCCAATGAAGGTTTCAAGGATTACGCACAAAAATGGAGAGATTTGGCTAGAAGAGTTCAACCCCCTCTGTCTGAAAGGGAATTGGTAGACATGTTCCTAGGCACTTTGTCTGGTCCCTTTTTTAATCATTTAATCAGAAGTTCATCTGCAGGCTTTACTGAACTAATACTGACCGGAGAGAGAGTGGAAGTTGGTATAAAAAGTGGAAAGATTCAGAAGGATTCATCTTCTTCTACAACTGTAAGGAAGCCTTTCATCGGGAAGAAAGAGATAACTGCTATATATCCGTAAAGAAACCAAGAGAGGGCCGAACGCCGCCCAATGGTGGGGGCTGTTATGATTCTGAAGCCTACATCTGATCAACAAAGAAGTAATCAACCAAGGGTGGAAAGTCCAGTCAGGCAATTCACCAGAATTAACATGACTCTGTCCCAAGTGTTACCGCATCTTCTGAGATCCAACTTGGCAACCTTGAAAGAAACTCCAAAAAACCCCAATACAACATCCCATCATTATCACCCCAATGCCCGTTGCGCATATAACTCTGAAAGTCCTGGTAACGATACTAATAATTGTTGGGCCCTGAAAAACAAAATACAAGACCTTATTGAAGCAAAAGAAATTGAGTTTGATGCGCCCGAGAAGCCAAATGTCATTTCTGCTCATATGCCCAGACATGGTCACAACACCAATGCTATTGAAGAAGATTTGTTTGTTACCACAGTTGATGAACTAATGACTCCACTTCCAACCATTAAGATAAACTTGTTGAAAGCCGGTGTGTTCCCGGGCTGTAGTGAAGATTGCCATCTCTGCTTGTCCTCACCAACTGATTGCCCTTTGTTGAAAACAGGCATTCAACGCTTGATAGATAACGAAGAGATTTTGTTTGAAAGTACTCCTGTTTCACCTGTTCCTGTTGAAGTTGTTTCAATCATTACCATCTCCGCCAATTCTTCCAGGGTCTCCACCAAAAGACCCGTTAGAATTACATCAGTTCTGAAAGCAACTCCTCTAATAATCACAATGCTTGGGCCAGTCCCATATGTATCAGACAAAACTGTGTCGTGGGATTACGGAGGGGATATTTACTACCATGGAATCAAACAAGACTGGCCGGCCGCCAAAGAGATAAACTCCGAAGAAGAAGATTCCGACATCGGAAATATTGTCGGAACTAGTAAAATTACCCGAAGCAGTAGGATCTTTTCTCCAAAAATTGCTCCCCCAAAGGCAGTTTCTGGACCCGTGGCTGTTCCAAAGGTTACTTTCGTACCCATAATCATTTCTGAAAATACTCCTATTGACGAAACCGTTACAACCCCTATTGTCATCCCTACCAACACTCCTACTGTTGAAACTCGAGGAAAGATTATTCAAGTAGAGCCTGTCCAGAGGAAGGCTCAATCATTGACTATCCCTGAGGCTTCCAAGAAAGAAATGGAGGAGATCCTAAAAATTATAAAGAGGAGTGACTACGATGTAGTTGAACAATTGGGGAAAACTTCCTCAAAATCTCCATGCTGGCATAACTACTGTGTTCCGAGGCACATGCGAAAGCCTTGGTGAAGTTCCTAAAAACAGCGCGTGTGCCTCAAGAAATGTCTGCTGATCAATTCCAGGACTGTGTGGCCAGCTTGACAGTGGATAACGCCTAGACTTCTCGGATGATGATCTGACACCGAGGGGAATAAATCACAATGAGGCATTACATGTCTCTGTGGAATGTAGGGGCATAACTTTGGCCCATGTTTTGGTGGACACTGGCTCATCTTTGAATGTTTTACCGAAAAAAGCTCTTGACAGACTTGACTGTGAGGGGCTAACGTTAAAGCCAAGCAACATAATAGTATGGGCATTTGATGGCTCGAATAGGATGGTACACGGGGAGGTGGATATCCCCATAAAGGTTGGGACTCAAACTTTCAATTCAACCTTTTATGTAATGGACATCCGCCCTTCGTACTCTTGCTTGCTAGGTCGGCCATGGATCCACAATGCTGGTGCTATCACCTCTACATTGAACCAGATGCTGAAGTATTCGGTTCAAGGAAAGATTATCACTATCAATGGAGAGGAAGAATACATGATCATCCATCTCAATTCCTTCAGATATGTGGAATTGGACGGTGAATTCATTGAAACTCCTTTTCAACACTTCGAAGAGGTCCCCCAAGAGGTAGCAGTGACCAAGACCGTGTCCCAGATTCCTAAGATTATAAGGCCTCCACTCCGGATGTCATCTCTAAAGGACTCTAAAGCAGTGGTAGAGGAAGGTGGATGCACCATCTGGGGGAAACTTCCGATATCCTGTATAAGTCTGACAATTTTGGCCTAGGTTTCACTTCAAGTGCTCAAAAGGCTGTACGTCGTGCCCGTGCTAGAGGGCCACCCTTGAAGATTAGAACAGTGAGGTCAACGCGGTAGAAGACGGTGAAGATGATTGCAACCTGGAGGATTGGATCTTTCCGACTGTAAATGGAGTACTCATCAATTGGGATGCTAGAGACTTCGTCCCAATCACATTTATCCCACATTAATTTATCGTTACATTTTATTGGATCTGTAATATTCAAAAACAATTCTCACTCTTAAAACCTTGTGTCTTACCCGAGGCACAATGGTCCATTTGTAAGGGTTATTATTTCATCTTCATATGACATCAATGAATCATGGACATTTTCGCATACAAACTTTTGTGCTTATTGTTTTTATTTTACATTTTTATTTTCTTTCAAAGATAGATATACCCTTACACACACCCACACTCACAATGCATGTATCCATCCATTCTGGATCCCATGAGTAACGATACTGCTATGGCCTTTTGTGACTCTGAGAATCTAATCTACCAAGCCGAAGACGAAGGTGAGGAAGATTGTGAAGTACCAGGGGAACTTGCCAGACTACTACAACAAGAGGGGAGAACCATTCAGCCTCACGAGGAACCCGTGGATACAATCAACCTGGGTACCAAAGAAGACAAAAAAGAGGTCTAGGTGGGTGCCAATCTGGAACCCAGTGTCAAGGAGCGTCTGATTCAGTTGTTACATGACTATGTTAAAGTTTTTTCCTGGTCATATGAAGACATGCCAGGACCTGATACAGACATCGTGGTACATCGTCTGCCTACAAGAGAAGATTATCCGCCAGTAAAACAAAAGGTTCGTCGCATGAGACCTGATATGTCAGAAAAGATTAAAGCAGAGGTCATGAAGCAATTCAACGCTGGATTCTTGGCTGTCACCTCTTACCCTCAATGGGTTGCCAACATTGTTCCCGTACCTAAAAAAGACGGCAAAGTACGAATGTGTGTGGACTACAGAGATTTGAATAGGGCGAGCCCTAAAGATGATTTTCCAATCCCGCACATTGATATCTTAGTTGACAATACGGAACAACACAAAGTGTTTTCCTTCATGGATGGATTCTCAGGTTACAACCAAATCAAAATGGCACCTGAAGACATGGAGAAAACAACATTTGTCACATAGTGGGGCACATTCTGCTACAAGGTAATGCCATTTGGATTGAAGAATGTTGGGGAAACCTATCAGCGCGCCATGGTAGCTTTATTTCATGACATGATACATCGTGAAATAGAGGTCTACAAAGACGATATGATAGCCAGATCGCAAACAGAATAAGAGCATCTTGATCACTTACAAAAGCTATTTCAGAGACTGAAGAAGTACAAGCTGAGGTTGAATCCAAACAAATGCACATTTGGGGTACGGTCCGGTAAACTCCTAGGCTTTGTCGTCAGTAACAAAGGTATTGAGGCCGATCCTGCCAAAGTTAAAGCAATACAAGAGATGCCCACTCCTCGTACTGAGAAGGAAGTCAGAGGATTCTTGGGACGTTTGAACTATATCGCCAGATTCCTTTCTCACCTGACAACTACTTGTGAGCCAATCTTCAAGCTCTTGAAGAAAGATCAAGTAGTCAAATGGAATGATGAATGCCAAGTTTCTTTTGACAAAATCAAATAATACTTACAAGAGCCTCCTGTATTGATGCCACCAGTCGAGGGAAGACCGTTGATCATGTATATGACTGTTTTAGAAAATTCAATAGGGTGTGTGTTGGGGCAGCATGACAAGTCTGGCCGAAAAGAGCACTCTATTTACTACCTGACCAAAAAGTTTACCGACTGTGAAACCAGATATTCACTGCTCGAGAAAACTTGTTGTGCTCTAGCATGGGCTGCTCGACGGCTAAGATAGTATATGCTGACTCATACTACCTTATTGATATCTAAAATGGATCCGATAAAATACATCTTCGAGAAGCCTGCTCTTTCTGGGAGAATAGCTAGATGGCAGATGATCCTGACAGAGTACGACATACAGTATACTACCCAGAAAGCTATAAAGGGCAGCGTACTAGCTGATCACCTTGCTCACCAAGTTGTGGAAGACTACCATTCCATGAAGTTTGAATTCTCGGACGAAGACATCATGACATTAGACAACTGTGAAGAATTCAGGCCATATGACGGACCTGAACAAGGATCCCGATGGACCCTGTTCTTTGATGGAGCCTCCAATGCACTCGGAAATGGTATCAGTGTTGTACTCATATCTCCTGAAGGATGTCATACTCCCTTTACCGCCAGACTTTGCTTCAACTGTACAAACAACATGGCAGGATACGAAGCGTGCATCTTAGGTCTCAAAGCTTCCATAGACTTGGGGATCAAATCATTGGATGTATTCAGAGACTCAGCCTTGGTCATCAGTCAGATCAAAGGAGAATGGGACACTAAACACCCTAACCTTATCCCTTATAAAGAACATGTTTTGACATTGCTACCGCATTTTGAGGAGATTACCTTTGAGCATTTCCCGCGAGAAGAAAATCAGCTAGCAGACGCTCTAGCCACAATGTCATCTATGTTTAAAGTTAATTGGGATGACGAGGCTCCCCAGATCACCATCGAACGAATGGATGAACCAACACACTATCACGAGATTAATACTAAAGAAGTAATGGACCAGCCTTGGTTTCATGAAGTCAAAAGGTATCTCGAGGCTCAAGAATATCCATAAGGCGCTTCAATCAATGATAAGAAGTTCTTAAGGAGATTCTCGGCTAAATTCTTCCTTAGTAATGGCATCATGTACAAACGCAATCATGACTCCGTACTGCTTCGGTGAGTAGATAAGGTTGAAGCTAAGAGGGTCATGGCTGATTTACATGAAGGTACTTTTGGCACCCATTCCAATGGGCATACGATGGCAAAGAAAATCCTACGGGCGGGCTATTATTGGTCTACCATGGAAGCATATTGCTATCAACACTCTCGAACCTGTCATAAATGCCAGATTTATGCTGACAAAGTGCATATACCTCCGGTTCCTCTGAATGTCTTGACGGCTCCTTTGCCTTTTGCTATGTAGGGGATTGATATAATTGGGGAAATCAAGTCGACTACCTCCAATGGGCATCGCTTCATCCTAGTGGCCATTGACTATTTTACAAAGTGGGTTGAAGCAGCCTCCTTCGCCTCCGTTACCAAGAATGTTGTGGCCCGCTTCATCAAACAAAACCTTATCTGCCGATACGGTATCCCGGAAAGGATCATCTTTGACAATGGTACAAATATCAACAACACTATGATCACCACATTATGCGAGCAATTCAAGATTCAGCATCACAATTCTTCTCCTTATCGGCCAAAGATGAATGGTGTTGTCGAAGCTGCAAATAAAAACATTAAAAAGATCATACAGAAAATAACAGTCACATACAAAGAAAAGCATGAGATGTTACCATTCGCTCTCTACGGTTATCGTACCACGGCTTGCACATCAACCGGGGAAACACCTTATTCTTTGGTATACGGCATGGAAGTTGTCTTGCCTATCGAGGTTCAGATCACCTCTCTGAGGATTATGAAGGATGCAAGGTTGAACAAAGACAATTGGATCCAGACTCGACTTGATCAACTGAATTTGATTGATGAAAAGAGACTTACTGCTGTTTTCCATGGTCAAATGTATGAAAAACGGATGATCAAGGCTTTCAACAAGAAAGTCAGACGCCAAGTATATCAAGTTGGAGATCTAGTGATCAAACGCATCATATTGCCACAAAGTGATCCCAGGGGAAAATGGACTCCTACCTATGATGGACCATTTGTAATCAAAAACATATTCTCTGGTGGGGAAATGATCTTGACCACCATGGATGGTGACAACCTGCCACACCCTGCAAACGCGAACATAGTCAAAAGATACTACGTATAAGAGACCCGCTAGGTTGACATACCTGGGAAAAACAAGGGCATCCCGGCGAACCAAAAAGGTTCGGGAAAAAGTTAGGGATAAAACCAAAAAAAAACCTGTACACCCGGAAAGTTGAAAACACGAAAGGGCGACTTGGGCAAAAAAAGGGTTTCCCGGTGGACTGAAAACCCAAAAGGGCGGTCCAGGAAAAAGTTAGGGAATTAAGGCGTATGACCATGTCCCATCGGATCACTTTTCGGATAACCTTTGGCTTCCACTAACAAACTCAGAGGTTCCGATCAATTCAATAATCTTCAGACAAGACAAAAACAGACAAGATGCTCAGAAATACGAAGGCTATAGCAGAATGGGAACCTCATGGGATTATTACACGTAGCTATCTTTCTTTGTATCAAATATTTCTTGTTTTACGACAACATTCTCTTACTGGAATGTTTGTCCCCTTTGTAAAAAATACTTATTCAAAGTCAATACAAAATATCCCTTTGAAAGTGCAAAAACTATTTGTCTTTTTCTTTACGCTTCTGTTTTGTTTACAAAAACGTCCAATGATTCATTGTTGAACATATGCATTTGAACATGATTACTGTTTACAAATAAACAAAATCAGAAAGACAATTACTGATAGGTTAAAAGAATAGGAAAATGTCTCTAGGATATTCCATAAGTAATCCCCTATAGTACGTCATTTAAATTCCTAGCGGAACAAAGTTCCCAGTTTTTAATCCCCAGCAAAAGTCGTCAAATTTCTCGGGACTCCCCAACAGATCTTACAAGCAGTACATGACATTACCCTCACAACATATTTTACTTCTCTCAACAAAAGTTCATCAGTACTTCAACTTCAAGACATGAAGACTCACATATCCTCAACAACATTAAGGGATTTATTTTCCTCAATCCGACAGCAATACAACAAATCAGCTCACATACGCATACATTGCATCCATATATCATAAACATTGATAAAGAAAATACATTGCATCATACATTCCATAAAACATAAATTTGTATTTTAGATAACATTTTACCCTTTTTAGGATAATATTAACAACTACCGTTAACAATATGCAATCATGATACAGTTCAGATACACTCCAGACACAGACGCTATTCTGATACTCATTCAGATGCAACTTTCAGATACAGTACAGATACGCTCCAAACACGGACGCCATTCTGATACTCATTCAGATGCAACTTTTAGATACAGTTCAGATACGCTCCAGACACGGATGCCATTCTGATACTCAGTTAAAATTAGCTCTCAGATACAGTTCAGATACGCTCCAGATACGGATGCCATTCTGATACTCATTCAGATTCAGTTTTCGGACACAGTATAGATACGCTCTAGACGCGAATGCCATTCTGATACTCATTCATAGCCTCTTCCGGATACAGTTCAGATACGCTCCAGACACGGATGCCAATCTGATACTCATTCAAAATCAGCCTCCAGATGCGGTACAGATACGCTCCAGACACGGATGCCATTCTGATACTCATTCTTTCAACTTACAAATTACAATTCAGCAATCACTTCTGGATGGCATCTATAAGCCCATCTCCATCAAAATTCAATCACCTCTCCAAATGGCATCTTTAAGCCCATTCCCTCAACCACGCATCGTCGAGTGCAAATTTTTGGACACTCTAGTGTCCAATCTTCTTCCATCTTCGAGTCACGAATGGCAGAACTCGCCAATCTAACTCTTCAGGTTTAAGAAGATTGAATAGGGGAAGCTGTTGTACCCCAAAATATACCCTCTCATTTATCAAGATTTTTATCATAAAGATCTCTTTGACTCAAGACTGGATTAGGGTTTAACCAACTCAAGACATCTAATCATGCACTGATGACCCAAAATTAGGGTTTGATATTGCACAAAGATTTTTGGACTATCAATGCTTCATATGACTTTCAAGGACAATTATGGACCCCCAAGATTACTCATGCCAAGTTTCAAGCCTTGAATCACATTTTTTATCAGTCAATTAGACAGTTGACCTAAAAATCAACTGTATTGGGGAAAAAGTCAACCATGGCCAATCTACAGTCAAAATTCATGATTTTTGATCCACATCAACATTTTAGAATCATATGTATTATTTGATCAAGTTTGGACCATAATTCCTCAAGAAAATTGATCAAATCATCAAAAGGGCAAAATGGTCAAAATTAGGGTTTTGACTGAGAAAGGGGCAATTTCTGATTTTTGACCTAGCAAATGATCAATTGGTTTGAAGCATGATTTCAAGAGTTCAATTTCACCATCTTGACCTAATGACATGTTTTAAAACATTACAAATTCATTGGATTGACAGATGAATTTTTCAATCAACTGATCAAAAGTCAACTGTATACTGAAAACTCAAACTTTGACTTTTTGGTCAAAATCAAGTGCCAAGGATCATAATTCATCAAAACATGTCAAAATGTGAAACTTTTTAATCAATAAATCAAGGATTGAAAATCTTGTTTTGAAATTTGAAATTTCTTAACTTAGAAATTTTTCTAAGTATAGAAAATTTCTTATTTTTTCTCAACTTTAGGCCAAATTTTCACCATGATACAAAATGATTCAAAGGAAGTTCCCAACATGAAAGTTGTATATCTCCATGAAAGCTACAACTTTTCTTCACACAATTTATCCTAAAGATGCTTGGATCTCAAGATATAATTTTGTGAATACATGCTCATGAACTAAAATAACTTAGTGAAATTTTGCCCTAATTTAGGCAGGTTTTTGACCTAACTTCATGGCAACTTTTCACCTAGTTCTAAGAGGAATCTTGGAAAGAAATTCAAAGATGAGTTATAGAACACATTACAAGCTTTCCAAAATGTCCAAGAACTCCTTGAGATCATTCTTGAGTAGGGAGAATCGAAGAGATGAAGTTGAAAATTTGTCACTTTAATTTCAAGCCATTTCATGAAGAACAAAAATTCAAATCCTCAAGCATGCTGTACAATCTTCACTTTTCATGACTCAAACTCGTTTTCCACTCCACCATTAATGGATTGCACAAGATTTCATTCCCTAAAGCCAAGCATTCAATGCATTGTACAAGAAAAATAACCATTTATGGAAGAAAGGCAACATTGCCATTTTGGAAAAGCATGCTTTTTGCATTTTTCCATTTCTTGAGCATTGGACTTGTTCTTTCTGCACAAAACAAGTCTCTAAACCTGAACAAAACATGTTTAAATCTTCAAACCACCCTACAAGATCAGAACCATGCATTAAGAAGTCATTTCTCACACTTGCTTCAAAAACAAGAAATGTAGCAAGACATGTGATCTTGTACTTCTGAGCAAGCATAAGTCCTCCAACCTTTTGCTCTATATAAAGCCATCATTGTGCAACTAAAACCATGAATTCCCAAGACTTAAAACACCCTAGAATCAGAAATTTCATACCAAGCCTCCAAACTTGCCATTTATGACTTGTGAACTGAATCTTCCATTCCACTCGTGCGTTTTCAGGCCTTTTGCTTTCCAAAGCTTCCTTACCTTACAAGTGAACCATCCCACACCCTGAAACACCAATGTAACTCCATCTTCACCATTGTTAAAGTTCAAAAACAGAGTAACACATGTGGACTTCTCCAGATCATTCCAGCAACCCTCAAGACAAGCTAAGCATCACAATAGCTTTTAAGAGGTTCAAGGAAGCTAACCTGATCATCACAACATCCTAAAGCAAGCTCATTTCCAAAACACGATTTCCATTTTCAAGGTGAGTTTCCTGTTTTTCTAACTCTTGATACAGGCATAGTTAGCTTTCCATTTGTGAATATACAATATAGACATCATTGCTATGAAGCTGTACATATCCATAGCTTGCATTTATTTGGCCTGAGTTGAGAGAATTTTGAGTTTGAAGTTTCTAAAAAAATTAGGTTAAGAATTAGGGCCAACAAAATTCTCTCTGATCTTGGACTTATGGTTTTAGTTATGCACATGGTTAGAATCGTGAAGTAAAATGCTATAATGTTCATGTTATCACTTTCCATTTTTGTTAAGAGATGAAAGAGTTACAAGGGGTTCGGCTGGCTAGAGGTTGAAGATGAAGTACATGGCAAGGAAGTGTTTTATGTTATGTATTTTTGTTTTCATTTGAACTAACGGATGTACAGTCGCCCTCGTGGCAAGGCAGCGCGCAGAAATGCCTTAGGTCACGGGTTCGAGTCTTGGCGCTGCCTTTTGCAATTTTTTCACATTTTCTATCCTTTTTTTGTTGTTTGTAGCGTGGGCTCAGGGGCATTGGGCCCTATGATTTTTGCTAACTCCCTGCCTCTCATTTACCTTCAGCACCCCTGGCCCAAATATTTTATTTAATATTTTTATTTTCATTTTATTTTATTAAATATATTACTTAAATATTAAAAATCATGAAAAATATAAAAATGATAGTTTTAAATTTTGACTTATTTCATTTTATTTTTGTCACATAAAATATTTTTATTTAGTCATATATTATTTATTCTTTATCAAATAAACTTGTAAATTAATATAAAATTAGGTTAAATATTTTTTTCTCACACTTATTAATATTTTATTTTAATATATAAAAATACCAAAATATTTCATAATTACCATTTATTATTTTCAAGACAAAAATACAAAAATACTTAAAGAAATTTATTTCCTTTTAATAAATTAGAATTAGGGTTAATCAAAATCTTTTCTAAAAATTAATTTCCTTTTCTTAATTAATTTAATTTTAACCTTGACTTATTAATTAGGCTTAGTTTAAAACTTTTTCAGATTAAAAAAACAAAACAAAATCTTTTTTTCTTGCATTTATATATCTTTGCATATTTAAATTGCCTTGTACACTATTTATTCGAATACTTGTATAAATTCGATTTGGTTGTAATAGATTAATTAGGTTTATATTATTGCAATCCCCATTCATAATTTGTATACCCCTCCCACAAAATGTTGTAATAGCGTAGTAATCTTTAAATTACACAATTTATCACTTTTACATAACATGTTAGTAATTAGGGTTTGTATGGCAAGATAAAAACAATCAAATAGAAAACCCTAATCCAAGACAAAATCAAGCATGAAAATAACACACTTGCACACAAGCACCCCCTAGGATTACTCCACTTGGTTGCCTTACACAAAAATGGTCATATTACGCATGTGAAGTATCTTAGCAAAACAAACAAATATAAGATCATAGTCCCTCAATGACGCTATCCAAAGTTGCCTTACAAAATGATCTTAGTCCCTCAAAAATGCTAAGATACTTTACAACATTGCTAATCATGGTTATGCGATGACCCGCACCCGTCCCGTTTACATCCAAAGATAGGGTTGCTTATCAAATCAATTGTAAGACAACAATATCAAAGGAAAAGAAAATTAACAAGAAAGACATTTGAGTAGGTAGATTACTTTTAGTTAATTGCTCCATTTCAAACAAAACATCCTTGCTATTTTTAAAACAAACACACACATTTCCAAACATCTTATAAACATTGAAAACATTTTCAAAAAGACAAACATCTTTGTATACATTCTTACGAACGAGAATCATTACAAAGATTGCCTAAACAATGGCCTATTTTACAAAATACTTTCAAAACCACACAAAATACAATTCAAACAAAAGCAAGTGATCTAGCAAGTAACTAAGAGCCCATGGAAAACCATGGATGAAAAGGGTGCTAATACCTCCCCTTTTCATAATCTACCCCCCGAACTCAAGAAATAATCTCAAAGGTCTTTCCTGTGCTTTTTAGCTTTCCTTTTGGATAAAAGAAAAGTCGGTGGCGACTCTTGCTAACCGCAACATTTGCGATAAAATGCAAAACCTTCAAGTCAGTTCTCCCATCGTATCACACATGTCACCTTTGGATTCGGGAAACAATAAAACTTCAGCAATACTTGCACTATCGCCATCAATAGCATACTGAACCAACCTCTTACAAACAAAATACATCCGAGAAGCAAAGCTTCTCCCCCACTTATCTTCAACCCAACTCCTGCATACAACTCGATTAGAAAAACAACAAGCACCGATAGTGTTTCACACACTTGTCGCGCTCTAAGGAACAAACAACATTAGACAACTTGGTCGGACGAACCGTGTTGTACCCCAAAATTTTCCCTCCCATATTTCTCAAAACATTGCAAAAAAAATCTCCAAATTGCTCAAGGTTGCTCAAGGATTGGCCAGACAAGCTCTCTCCTAAGGCAGTCTACCCCAAATTAGGGTTTCATGTTACATCAAGATCCTTGAGTCCAAGTGGTCCCAAATGCTCATCAATGTCCTAATATGTTCTCAAGATCATCCATGTCAAGTTTCAAGCCTTGCAGAGGAAGTTTGCTCAGTCAATTGCTCAAAGGTCCAAAAATCGACTGTGCTAGGGCAAAAGTCAACTGTCACCCAAATACAGTCAAACTTCAAGATTTTTTGTCAACATTCTCATTTTGAAGTATATTTCATCATTTGATCAAGGGTTGATCATGATCCATCAAGGATTGCTCATAATTTATCAAGATTCAAAAGTTGATAAATTAGGGTTTTGTAGGAAAAGTCAACCCAAATTTGACCAAGCATAACTTTCTCATACTTTATGCGAAATGACCCCTCCAAAGCTCATTTTGAATAGTATGAAATTCCCTACAATCCATTTTCAGCTCCAAAGATCAAAATATGCACTCACAAGAAGTTATGAATTCGGACATTATAGGTCATTTAGAAAAGTCAACAAAAACACATTTTTTGTCAAAGCTTCATACATGAGCATGGAATATCAAATTGAGATGACACAAAAATGGTTGATTATAGGACATCTCAAGCTTTCTAAAAAGTCCAAGAACACCTCCAAAGAGTTAAAATTGAGTAAGTTGTGCATTGTTGAAGTTGGACTTTTTTGCAAAATTGCCAAAAGCCAACCATCCCCAAAACTTCAAATTTTGCCAAATGGGCCCATTCTTTTTCACTTGTTTTAAGTTGGAATTACAGCCCACGTGCTCCAGTCTTGGCCATGTGTCCATATCATATTTTTATTAATTATTTTGATTTTATTTGAATTAATTTGATTTAAATCAAAATAAATCAAATAAAAATCCAAAAGCATTGATAACAAAGATTTTGTGGTGATTTCAGGTTTCATTATACAGCTTGCCATCATCAAACTCGTATCAAGGAATAAGGGTACAAAAAGATGGGATTTGGACCAAATTTGGAAGGTTGTTAAAAGAAGATCAAATCAAATATCAAAGCATTGATAGAGGAAGATTTGGACAGCAAAAACAATCCTAATACATTGTGCAATACATAAGGGTCATGTGCAGAGAAAAATAAGGGTTGGAGATCAAGCATAGAGTGAGAACAAAATTTGCAAAAACCAGAAAAAGTGTGAGATCGAAACAAGGCTTAGAGGCATCCTCAAGGCTTGGTACGTGTCCCAATCGTTTCCTGGAAACCTCCACAAGCGAAAGCAAGCAAAACCAGGCATTTTCAGACCCTCACACGCGCTGTAAGTCACTCACGAACCCGCCCTGTTCTTGATTTCATATTTTGCAATTTAAGCATGGTTGATATGAATTAATGGCATAATCTTAATCTACACATCATTTGCAAGCTTTTGGTATTACTTGATTTCATTTACATGACCTATATCGTGATTCACCATAGCTAGGGTTTCTTGGAGTTTTTTAGGGCTTTTTGTTACAGGAATAATTGGCCTTCGTGAAAGGTACTATCTTGTTCAGGGGAACAAGACGAGCTCAACCATGGCGCTAATTTCCATTTATGTTGCCTGCGGAAGAATTTGGAATGAGGTTACGATATTAGCTGCGGATAAAATTCGCAGGTAAAATCTCTAGTTTTCCAAGGACAGGGATGATGCGTTGGCACTTCCCCATAGGACCATTCAAATACAAGTGCACATTTTTTTGTTTCTGGCCATTAATTCTTGTTTTATTACATTATCATTTATTTGTGTTATATTAACAAAAAGAAACAAGTGGTGTAGTGGCTACAAGGGGGACATTCAAAGCGTTGAAGGCTGGAGGTCAGGGGTTCGATCCCTGCCTCCAGCATTTGTTATTTTTCTTAATTCTTCCAGGTAATCTAGTGTACGCGCATGCCAAGAGACCATCATACTCCCTCACTAACCAATGTGCCAGATGGCCAAATGGCCAGATCTGGTGGTCATCATGGGAGGCGCACCAAAGGACCAGGTCAACGCTTGCATACAGGATCCCAAAAGTCAATTGGATCTTCATCAATTGGGCTAGCGAAATTGCTATTGGCACCCTCTAAACAAGCCCATCTCATCCTTTTTTTATATTTTGTTTATTTTAGTTTAATTATTTTATTTTATTTAATTTAATTACTAACCAATGAATTAATTATCTTTTTATCAAAAAAATCACAAAAATACTTTTTATCCAATTAAATTTCAGAATTTTATTTTTATTTAATAAATATTAATTAATTAATTAGGTTATTAATTCTAGATAACTTTAATTGATTTTGTAAATATTTAAAATCAATTAGAATTTAATAGGTTTTTATCCTAATTTAATTATTTATTTTCTTTTCTAAATTAACAAAAACTCCAAAAATATGTCATTAATTATTTTTTCATTTAATTTATTTAATAATTAATTTAGCATTTAACTTTAGGATTAATTTATTTTCTTAAAAATAAAAACAACAAAACATTTTCTTTAATCAAAAGGGTCGAAATCCTAATTTCACATTCGATCCAATTCACTCGCGCGATTTATTTTTTCCTTATTCAATAATTGGTGTATCTGCTTCTGGTTTGTAATAATTAATTAGGATATTTATTTTACCGCTTTATTTAAATTTCAAAGGGTTGCCTTTGGCGATGTAAATACCCGACGCCTTGTAATAATTTAGTTTAATTTACGCACCTTTAATTTCTGTAAATTATACAACTGCTAGATGTTTGATACTAGGGTTTGCATGACAAGAATGAATGTTTAATCTAAAATCAATTAGATCACCCTAAACATGTGCAAAGATAAAAATAAATTGAAACTGAAACACTCGCACATGCACACTCTTAGGGTACACTCCCACTTGGTTGCCTTCGGTAAACGGTCATTGAGTATAGGTTATTTTAGAGGTCGCCCTCTTATCTAAAAGATCATAGTTGCCTCAAAATGGTTGCCTCGGATATTGTTGCCTCGAACAAATGATCTAAGACATTAGGGTTACCACTAAGATATCCTAACATTGCTTTAGTGACCGTATGTCCCTCTTTCAAATTGACCCTCAAACTCCAACGACGATGCTACCTACTCACTAATAGTAGGATAACATTGTCTAAAGGAAATTAGCATAGAACGATTCCTTTTTCGAGTAGGTAGATTAGTTCTTAAGATACTTGCTCATCCAAAACAAAACTTTTTTTCACACTTTTACAAACAAGTTTTCAAAAACACTTCATTACACTCTTAAGCGAGAGTTAAATCGAAGTTAAAACAAAAACTTTTCATAATCCACAAGCACAAAGAAAACAATTTTGAAAATGATGAGCAAGTACCTAAGAGCCCGTAGATAACTATGGATAGAAAGGATGCTAATACCTTCCCTTTCCATAATCTACCCCCCGTACTCAGAAATATCTCAAAAAAGGAATTTTTCTGTGCTTTTTTCCTTTCCTTGTTGGATAAAATAAAAGTCGGTGGCGACTCTTCCTACTGCGACATTTTGCAAAAAAAAAATGCAAAATGCGAACCAGCATTCCAAAAACAGTCAGTTCTTCCCACCGTATCACAGAACTGGCGACTCTGCTGGGGACTTAATAAGTGAGGTGTACCTTAGGAATAGTTCATCATAATGTTTTCAATTGCTTGATTTGTATGCTTTATCTTTGTGGGTTTGAATCAGAGTTACTATAGATCCTAACCCGAATTTGGGGATACCTTTTAGGTAAGTAGAAATAGACTGTGAGGGAACTGTATGGCGTAGACCGATACGGTTGAAGCAGTAGCTACGTTGGTGTGACACTTTAGTTTGTACCAATATCCCTTTTGGTGGAACAAGGAGAATATGGGTCAGCTAAGGGGTCATTAAGCACCAACTGACCTTAGAATATATAATTGACCAACTTGGCCATAGAAAAGTAGCAGTATGCTACACTCATTGAGACCAAACTCTCGCGGATTCCGGCCGCAAGAAAAGGTTGCCAAACTGGAATTATGACCTATCGAGAGTGGTCAGTGATATTGAGATCCTCTAGAACCCGGTTACTATTACTAGGACAGGTTAAACCAACTAAACTGAAAGAGGGTAATACCTAAACTCCATGCCAGCCTGAAATTTAAGGGCTATTGTGTGACTTGTGTGCTTTCAAACTTGCACATGTTTGTTATCTAACAACATGAGTTCTTTGAAGGTTTTGTTTACAGTCCTTATCCAATAACTTGGATTTCTTTCTGGATTTAATTACTTACATCACCTCGCATTTGCTTAAACGCATAGCATACACATCATAACATTATGCCTTAACATTTCCTTAACCATTTCAAGGATCTCAAGGGTTTGTGATGCAGGTTATGGTAAATCAAGCGTCCATCAAGGGGCAAAGGGGATTTATTTGCCTCTAGCCAAAGTTGTCTAGAGATCAAAACATGATAACTTGAGTCAGTGGCTATGACCCACTCGATATGGTGAGCTTGACTCTTGAAGAAGGACTCTTGACAACACAAAGTTTCTTCAATCAAAACTGCAAGATTCAAATTCCAACAGTTTCTTGTTTACCCTGCGAGATCCTTGAAAACATTGCATACATATATCATACATATCATTGCATAACAGGTCTTCCAGTACAAGTCTCTCATGTTCTCGCTGTTTATTTCAGCAATGGCTCTCCAACAAGACAACCATGATCTTCAAACTCAAGAAACTCAATTCAGGGACGTATTCCTAAACCTATCCAATGGGCAGGAAGAGTTGAAAACACTCCTCTTCAGGAACTTGGTCAAGAAAAGTCCTGAAAACAATAAGGACGAACGGCTGGAACAACTGCAAGTTGAGATAGATGCAATGAGAACCCAGATGCTAGGGCAGATGACCCTTATCCAAAGCTTAGCCCGAGAACAAGAAGAACTGAGAACCATTATCAGCCAACTTTATCAAGACAAATACAACAGCATGAAGCAAACAGTCGAGGCCGGGGACCAAGTCATTGATCAACTTCCGAGAAGTCAAAGGTTTGGTTTGATGAAGAATAGACCTCTCCAAGTTGCTACTACCTCACGGGTCCAACAACAACCTTGCCATAAACAATGGGTTAATCAAAGGCAGTTTACCAAGCTCAACATGTCGTTGTCTCAAGCTTTACAACACCTATTGAGATTGAATCTGGTGACGTTTGTAGAACCTCATCCGAATCCCAAGACTTCTTCACCTAACTACAACCCTGATGCAAGGTGTGCATACCATTCCAACAGCCTGGGGCATGATACTGACGACTGTTGGAAGTTGAAGTACAAAATTCAAAACCTGATTGATGAAGGAGCATTGGAATTTACACAAGATGGTCAGGCTGAGTTCTTCTACCATCCCTCCAAGGCACATCCTCTGAAGTGACAAGACCAGACGAGAAGACTTTTTGTTCATTAGAATTTTTAATTTTTAATTTTCTTTTGATTGTTCAAACATTTATTCATGTTAACTTTTGTTACTTCATCAATACATTGCATATGTCTGTTTTGAATCAATCCATTAGTATTCACTATATTCAAATTGCTTTCATTTTTTGTGATGTTCAACTCTCGATTAAAAAATTCTAAGCCTTTAGAAGGAGGATGACGAAAATGATATCAAAATCTCTACAGTATGCTTTTGAACAGACCCCGCTGATGATGTACATGCGTTGTTTCAAATCCTAAATAGTGGAGTTATAAGGAAGATAATCCCTAGTCAACCCCTTTGAGCCAAAGAAGTTAGAGTTTTTTCTTTTCACACAAGTTAAAACCCTTAATCACAACCTGGGGCAGGGTAGTTTCTCAGTTAATTCGGGTGCACAATGAATGGCATCAAAGAGGTCCTTCCAAAATAAAAGATGGTGATGGTTCCTTATAATCGTCAGGACAGGAAGTCATTATCTCTCAGAAATAAAAGCCCATTAAGTTAAAACCTATGAAGGAGACTTACAAAACTGGGGCATCCCGCTGACTGTAATCACAAAAGAAACAGTTCAGGAAAAAGACAGGGATAATAAAATCAAAAAGAAAGAGATCCTACAAACTCTCAACAAAAATGACTGCCTGTTCAAAATAAATTGTCAGTATCCGAACCATCATTGGAATATCAGAGCAAAGACTCAAACGGGATCTAAATACACAATTAGCTGAGTTTAGGATCGAAGAACATCACGAAGAACGGGTGGGTACAAATAAAATTTGAGCCTTTATCCTTTGTTTCTTAAACCGTGAACCATACCACGTTATAACCCTTAAAAGTCCTAGCTGAAGCATGGGTTAGTTCGAAAGCATACTGTTACAAAAGGTATCCTGACTCCTGTAGGGCTTGCTGTAAATCCTGAGTTGACGTCACATTTTACAAAATTTTCCTATCTTACTGAAAAAATGCATTTTCAAAAACTTCAAGACAAACATAAGCTTTGAATTCTTGAAATAACATTGTTTGCATATGATTATTTGTTCAAACAACAGAGAAATTTGTACGACGAATATCTAGTGAACAAAAGCCTTCTCAATAAAAAAGATCACCCTAAGTGGAAAAAATACTTCCAACCAAGGGGCACAGCATGATCATTGTCCATCATCTAGGGCAGTCAAGTCAAGATTCAGAGAATCTCTCAAAGATGCCAAATAGCCAGGGGAAAATCTCCATCTGAGTCACTTGGGGAATTAGACATGGATTCCCGCAATGAATCTTGCATGATCAAACGAACATCTTCTGGTAGTATGGCAACACGACACTACCGACAGTGACAACTCCCTACGCTCTGATAGCATGGACATGGTCAGAAAATACTGCACATGAACAAAGACCCGCTAGGTTGACACATCTAGGCAAAAATAAGGGCATCCCAATGAACCAAAAAGGTTCGGGCAAAATTAGGGATAAAAACAAAAAGATATGTACACCTGGCAAGCCGAAAACTTGAAAAGGCGGATTGGGCAAAAAAGGGTATCCCGGTGGACTGAAAATCTGAAAAGACAGTCCAGGCAAAAGTTAGGGATTAAAGCGTACGACTATGTCCCGTCATCTCATCACTTGCCTACCAGAAGAAGATTTGTCATTTCAATCAAAAGTTACCAAGCACCTCATTGGTTGGGATAATACTCGATCCACAAGGCCTCCACAGGCACCTTCTCTCGCAGAAACAGGGACAGAAAAGTCTCGATGCAAAGTCATCGTCATATCCTCAGCATGCGTCCCAATAACATTCACTCCCTGTAGAGTAAGAGAGAGACGATGGTGTTAATTCTCCCCAGCTGAGGCTCCAATGGCGAATGAATCAGCGACATTCTCCCCAAGCAGAGTTTATCTATCACCAACACTGGAAGATTATCTCCAGTGGAGTTTGGAAAATTATCCCCACCGGAGTTTGAAAGATTATCCCCAGTAAAGTCACAACTGGAAAATCATCCCCAGTGGAGTTCATTCCTTTCACAAACAAAAATTCAAATCCCCGACGGGTTTTGTTATCACCCGTAACGGTAATTCATCCCCAGCTGAATTTGTCAACGAAATCCTCAACAGAGCATCTCTTCCCCACAGAGTCATTCTCTTGTTAGTTTATTCCCCAGCGGAGTTATCCTCTCCTGCATGTTTATTCTCACAAACATCTTCATCCACTATCTCCAGCGGAAACGAAGAATTCATGTCTGTTCTCCAACAGCAATCCGGGATTTATTTTCCCCATCTCAAAAACATCACATTTCCATACATCATGACATGCATATGCATAATACGACACAATCTTATTTATTTTGAGAACATCATTGCTTGATACATATCATGCATTACATACAGCTAACCTTTACCTTTCAGGAAAGATTTTCACAAAATTCAAGCTATGAAGCTTCTACCTCAGTCGAATTATGGGCAAGTTCCTAAATCTCGACAGATGTTCTCCAGTTGAATTACGGACGAGCTCCTAAATTTCAGCAAAGCAGTTGAATTACGGACAAGTTCCTAAATCTTAGCAAAGTAGTTGAATTACGGGCGAGTTCCTAAATCTCAGCAAAGCAGTTGAATTACGGATAAGCTCCTAAATCTCAACATAAATACTCCCTAGTTGAATTACGGACAAGTTCCTAAATCTCAGCGAAGTTGTTGAATTACGGATAATTTCCTAAATCTCGACAGAACTTTCATCTTAGTTGAATTATGGACAAGTTCCTAAATCTCGACAACTCAGTTGAATTACGGACGAGTTCCTAAATCTCGACGCCTCAGTTGAATTACGGACAAGTTCCTAAATCTCGACATCTCAGTTGAATTACGGACGAGTTCCTAAATCTCAACAAAGCAGTTGAATTACGGATAAGTTCCTAAATATCAACAAAGCAGTTGAATTACGGATAAGTTCCTAAATCTCAGCGAAGCAGTTGAATTACAGATAAGCTCCTAAATCTCAACAAAGCAGTTGAATTACGAACAGGTTCCTAAATCTCGACACCTCAGTTGAATTACGGAAAGGTTCGTAAATCTCGACGCCTCAGTTGAATTACGGGCAGGTTCCTAAATCTCAACACCTAAGTTAAATTAAGGAAGGGTTCCTAAATCTCAGCAAAAAATAATTCCTCAGTTGAGTACGGACGATCAAAGTTCCTAAATATCAACAGAGACGACTCACCAGCAGAATGACGGACGACGAAGCTCCTAAATTTCTGTCTCTCTCAACAAAGATCAGACTTCCCCAATGGAATCTTCCTCAATAACCGGTATACAAGCTCTCGCTAAGGAATCTCTTATGCGATCGACACTCTTCCAAATGGCATCTGTAATCCCATTCCCGGCATCACAAGACAATTACCACTTCATGCGAGTGCAAATTTCTAGGCACTCTAGTGTTCAATCCTCTTCCATATTCGGATTACGAAAGGCATGAAAGCCAATATGCATCCTCAGGTTTAAGAAGATTGAACAGGGGTAACTGTTGTACCCTAAAATTTGCCCTCCCATATTTCTCAAAACATTGCAATAAAAATCTCCAAATTGCTCAAGGTTGCTCAAGGATTGGCCAGACAAGCTCTCTCCTTAGGCAGTCTACCCCAAATTAGGGTTTCATGTTACATCAAGATCCTTGAGTCCAAGTGGTCCCAAATGCTCATCAATGTCCTAATATGTTCTCAATATCATCCATGTCAAGTTTCAAGCCTTGCAGAGGAAGTTTGCTCAGTCAATTGCTCAAAGGTCCAAAAATCGACTGTGCTAGGGCAAAAGTCAACTGTGACCCAAATACAGTCAAACCTCAAGATTTTTTGTCAACATTCTCATTTTGAAGTATATTTCATCAATTGATCAAGAGTTGATCATGATCCATCAAGGATTGCTCACAATTCATCAAGATTCAAAAGTTGCTAAATTAGGGTTTTGTAGGAAAAGTCAACCCAACTTTGACCAAGCATATCTTTCTCATACTTTATGCGAAATGACCCCTCCAAAGCTCATTTTGAAGAGGATGCAATTCCCTACAATCTATATTCAGCTCCAAAGATCAAAATATGCACTCACAAGAAGTTATGAATTTGGACATTATAGGTCATTTTGAAAAGTCAACAAAAACACCGTTTTTGTCAAAGCTTCATACATGAGCATGGAATATCAAATTGAGATGAGACCAAAAGGGTTGATTAGAGGAAATCTCAAGCTTTATAAAAAGTCCAATAACACCTCCAAAGAGTCAAAATTGAGGAAGTTATGCATTGATGAAGTTGGACTTTTTTGCAAAATTGCCAAAAGCCAACCATCCCCAAAACTTCAAATTTTGCCAAATGGGCCCATTCTTTTTCACTTGTTTTAAGTTGGAATTACAGCCCACGTGCTCCAGTCTTGGCCATGTGTCCATATCATATTTTTATTAATTATTTTTATTTTATTTGAATTAATTTGATTTAAATCAAAATAAATCAAATAAAAATCCAAAAGCATTGATAACAAAGATTTTGTGGGGATTTCAGGTTTCATTATACAGCTTGCCATCATCAAACTCGTATCAAGGCATAAGGGTACAAAAATATGGGATTTGGACCAAATTTGGAAGGTTGTTAAAAGAAGATCAAATCAAATATCAAAGCATTGATAGAGGAAGATTTGGACAGCAAAAACAATCCTAATACATTGTGCAATACATAAGGGTCGTGTGCAGACAAAAATAAGGGTTGGAGATCAACCATAGAGTGAGAACAAGATTTGTAAAAACTAGAAAAAGTGTGAGATCGAAACAAGGCTTAGAGGCATACTCAAGGCTTGGTATGTGTCCCAATCGTTTCCTGGCAACCTCCACAAGCGAAAGCAAGCAAAACCAGGCATTTTCAGACCCTCACACGCGCTGTAAGTCACTCACGAACCCGCCCTGTTCTTGATTTCGTATTTTGAAATTTAAGCATGGTTGATCTGAATTAATGGCATAATCTTAATCTACACATCATTTGTAAGCTTTTGGTATTACTTGATTTCATTTACATGACCTATATCGTGATTCACCATAGCTAGGGTTTCTTGGAGTTTTTTAGGGCTTTTTGTTACAAGAATAATTGGCCTTCATGAAGGGTACTATCTTGTTCAGGGGAACAAGATGAGCTCAACCATGGCACTACTTTCCATTTATGTTGCCTGCAATCCGCAGGTAAAATATCCAGTTTTCCAAGGACAGGGATGATGCGTTGGCACTTCTCCATAGGACCATTCAAATACAAGCGCACATTTTTTTATTTCTGGCCATTAATTCTTGTTTTATTACATTATCATTTATTTGTGTTATATTAACAAAAAGAAACAAGTGGTGTAGTGGCTACAAGGGGGACATTCAAAGCGTTGATGGCTGGAGGTCAGGGGTTCGATCCCTGCCTCCAGCATTTGTTATTTTTCTTAATTCTTTCAGGTAATCTAGTGTACGCGCATGCCAAGAGACCATCATACTCCCTCACTAACCAATGTGCCAGATGGCCAGATGGCCAGATCTGGTGGTCATCATGGGAGGCGCACCAAAGGACCAGGTCAACACTTGCATACAAGATCCCAAAAGTCAATTGGATCTTCATCAATTGGGCCAGCGAAATTGCTATTGGCACCCTCTAAACAGGCCCATCTCATCCTTTTTTTTATATTTTGTTTATTTTAGTTTAATTATTTTATTTTATTTAATTTAATTACTAACCAATGAATTAATTTTCTTTTTATCAAAAAAATCACAAGAATACTTTTTATCCAATTAAATTTCAGAATTTTATTTTTATTTAATAAATATTAATTAATTAATTAGGTTATTAATTCTAGATAACTTTAATTGATTTTGTAAATATTTAAAATCAATTAGAATTTAATAGGTTTTTATCCTAATTTAATTATTTATTTTCTTTCCTAAATTAACAAAAACTCCAAAAATATGTCATTAATTATTTTTTCATTTAATTTATTTAATAATTAATTTAGCATTTAACTTTAGGATTAATTTATTTTCTTAAAAATAAAAACAACAAAACATTTTCTTTAATCAAAAGGGTCGAAATCCTAATTTCACATTCGATCCAATTCACTCGCGCGATTTATTTTTTCCTTATTCAATAATTGGTGTATCTGCTTCTGGTTTGTAATAATTAATTAGGATATTTATTTTACCGCTTGATTTAAATTTCAAAGGGTTGTCTTTGGCGATGTAAATACCCGACGCCTTGTAATAATTTAGTTTAATTTACGCACCTTTAATTTCTGTAAATTATACAACTGCTAGATGTTTGATACTAGGGTTTGCATGACAAGAATGAATGTTTAATCTAAAATCAATTAGATCACCCTAAACATGTGCAAAGATAAAAATAAACTGAAACTGAAACACTCGCACATGCACACTCTTAGGGTACACTCCCACTTGGTTGCCTTTGGTAAACGATCATTGAGTATAGGTTATTTTAGAGGTCACCCTCTTGTCTAAAAGATCATACTTGCCTCGAAATGGTTGCCTCGGATATTGTTGCCTCGAACAAATGATCTAAGACATTAGGGTTACCACTAAGATATCCTAACATTGCTTTAGTGACCGTATGTCCCTCTTTCGAATTGACCCTCAAACTCCAACGATGATGCTACCTACTCACTAATAGTAGGATAACATTGTCTAAAGGAAATTAGCATAGAACGATTCCTTTTTCAAGTAGGTAGATTAGTTCTTAAGATACTTGCTCATCCAAAACAAAACTTTTTTTCACACTTACACACTTTTACAAACAAGTTTTCAAAAATACTTCATTACACTCTTAAGCGAGAGTTAAATCGAAGTTAAAACAAAAACTTTTCAAAACCCACAAGCACAAAGAAAACAATTTTGAAAATGATGACCAAGTACCTAAGAGCCCGTAGATAACTACGGATAGAAAGGATGCTAATACCTTCCCTTTCCATAATCTACCCCCCGTACTCAGAAATATCTCAAAAAAAGAATTTTTCTGTGCTTTTTTCCTTTCCTTGTTGGATAAAATAAAAGTCGGTGGCGACTCTTGCTTACTGCGAAATTTTGCAAAAAAAAACGTAAAACGCGAACCAGCATTCCAAAAACAGTCAGTTCTTCCCACCGTATCACAGACCGGTTTGCTCTGATACCACTAATGTAACACCCCAATTCTACCTCAAGCAATTATCGGAAAATCAGAGTATAAAAATTTCCAATATAATTTGGATGTCACATATTTAACAAAACACATAAACCTATCATGATTTTAGAATAGATACATAACACTTAAAGAAGCAGAATGACCACAACTCATGAATAAAGTCTTCATAGCATAAACCAAACTTTGATTAATCATGCAACAGATTCATAATAGTTCTCTAAATAATATATAACATCTTTTGAATCATAAAACAACATCAATGAAATAAACTCCTCAAATAACAAAGTAAGGTTCAATAAATGAACAAAAAAATAAGACAAACGTTCACCCCCCCCCCCCCCCCCCCCCCCGAGTGCTACGTATCAGAGCAAATGACACTGAACTCGAACAAACAACGCTATCAGCTTTTCATCTTGGTTACCTGCACGTTACCAACAAAGGGAAAAATTCAAATATAATAGGTGAGATATCAAACCATATAAATAGGGTTATTATAAACAATATATTAGGTAAAGAATAAAAAGAATCACCACTTCATACTACAATAATTCAACACTTCACAAATCATCAACACCACAATTCAACACATACGACTCAAATATGCAACTCGAAACCATGCGAATGCATGTGGTACCATTAGAGTAAAACTCCTGAAATTCTGGCTGCAGATACTCAATGTCACGTTCAATGTTATGACCCCGTATCTGACTTTCTATAAGACAGTAAATACAAAAACAGTAAAGAACACAGTCAATTGTTTACCCAGTTCAGTGTGCAACAACACCTACTCTGGGGGCTACCAAGCCAGGGAGGAAATCCACTATAAGAGATATTAATTCAGGAATAAACCAACCAGTTTATCTCCTTCACTTAAGACCTACCCAATGCAACTTCAATCTAAGTACAACTTAAACCTGAGTTCCTACTCACTCCCCCTCAATCACAACAGTGATACATAAAACAATTTGACTAATGAATTGATGAAGACACTCTTCAAAACATACACTTGATTATGCTTCACGGCTTTTTAATCAAGCAACACAAACACTCTTGATTCACAGCTTTGAGTGATACATAAACCTAACTTGACTTTGCTTCACAGCTTTAGTCAAGAGACATACAAACACTCTTGCTTCAAAGCTTTGAGTGATACACAACCCTTACAATTAAAACCTATTCCAAGCCACTTATCACAATGATAATTGCTTGGATTACAATAGTTAAAACTATACAGCTTCTAAATGATCTTCTGTCAAAAAGGGATACTCTCCAAGACAGCAGCTCTGTTGAATATATAGCAGCTGCATCTTTAGTTAGGGTTTCCACAAAAAGCTAGGGTTAAATCCGTTTGACCTTAAGACTAGGTCACAGGACTAGATCAACCAGGTTGGGGTTGAGCTAGGTTAACCCAAAGAAAACGCTGGATTCTGTTCTGGAAAGACTGAGTCATTTTCCTGAAAAAACTCAGAATTAACCAAAATGCATACCTGTTAGTTCAGAATAGGATGTCTTAACATTTGTTATGACATCTGAATTCCTGTTTACTGATTTTGGTAAATGTGATCATTTTGCAAAATGCTCAGATACACACTCATAAACATGAGTACCTGTATGACAATATTTTTCTACAAAGGTACCTAATAAATCTGTACCTAATAAACTAGAATGTTATGACATCAGTCATGACATTCATACACCTGGTTTTACCAAAAATGCATGCCAATACCTAAACAACTACAAACTCCCCCTTTGGCAGATTTTTGGCTAAAGCCCCTAAGCAATCAGAGATAGATAGCAGCAGAATAAATATGACTGCAGAAAAATAGAATGTTTAATAAAGTACCAAAATATATCTCCCCCTCTTTAGCCACAAATGGGCCAAAGATACATGTTCTTAAAATTTATACAGTCATCCAGAAAAAGTAATGAGAGCAGAACTAAAAACTGAACACACTTCCAAACTCTACCAGGGACCAGCATCAACTCCACCAATCATCAATTCCACCAACCTTTAAGCACTGTCATCAGACTCAGAGGAGCTAGTTTCTTCAGTATTGAGATGACCTTCAGCTTCTACACCCTCTTCCCTTCTGTTTCCTTCAGCTTCCTCCTTTTCTAACCTGGCAATTAGGTTTTCTAGGGTCTTTTTCCTAGCTTCCAGTTCTTTGCAGGTCTCTTTTAATACAGCAATAACATCAGATGTTTTGGACTGGGTCTTCACAGACGATGTCTCAGCTGATGTTATGACAATATCAGCAGCATGAGATCCCTGAAACAGTTTGTAGTGCAACCCAAGGGCAGGAGCTCTTTTGCAAGCAGTATCTCTTGCCACCAGGATATCAGGGTATTGTGCAAGGATAATTCCACCAAGGAGGGAGGGAAAGGCAATTGGTCCTTTGACAGCATAACTACCAGCATGTTTTAAAGTTTGTTCAAAAATATACCTGCCATAGTCAAAAGCAGTCTTGGTTCCCACAGCATAAATAAATCTCCCCAATCCTGTGGAGATAGTTGATTTATGGTTTGTAGGGACCCAGTTGGCTGCACCAATCTTGTGCAGGATGGCAATTTTCATGCTAAGTTTGCTGGCATTCAGCTTGCCTTTCAAGGGCCAGCACTTCACTTGCCTTGCTGTGATGGTTTGACAAACTTCATTGTCAGTGACTTCCAGATCAGGACAATCCTCATTTGATCTTCCAAGAAATTTGTTAATTTCTGATGGAGAGAAATTAACCCTTCTTCCTCTAATAAAAACACTTTCAAAGTCAGCTGACCTTCCATCAGCACAATCATTAGACAAGTTAACTATGAACTCCTTGACCAGATTTTCATAACACTTGGTAAATTTTATCACTGTCTTCATCAGTCCAGCATTCTTGATCAGGTCCATGATGTCCTTGCACTCCATGGCATCATTGTTGAGTTCTCTTACTAAATCTATTCTCTTCAAGCAAACATACTTCCATCTGTTTGCATTGTCAGGATGGTGGAAAGAGATGTTGTCTGTTGGGACTTCAGGAACTCTAGCAATTTTGCTGGAGGGCAGTTTCCTTTTGATAGGAATTTCTTCAGCATCAATATCAAACTATGATTCCTCATCAGAATCAGAAGATTCAGGTTCTTTTCTCTTCTTTGTAATTGGTTGTCTACCAGTATACACCTGGGCTTTCACCTTCCCTTTGGACTTACTAGTTTTCACAGATTCTACCCCAGCCTTGCCTTCAGTCTTGGATTTCTTAACAGCAGGTTTATCTTTGGACATACATTTTGCATCATTCTGATTACCCTTTCTTTTCATCATTCTCCTAGCTATGCTAGGGTTTACATTGGCAATCAGATCATTGTCTGAGTATTCCTTATCCACATCAATGATAGGTGGATCAACAGTCTTTTCTGAAGGGTTCTGAATGTTGTCATTTTGTGTTATAACATTCTCAGAGACATCTACATTCTCAGAGACATCCACATTTGGGCTTCCTGATTGATTTAAAGGGACAGAAATCCCCGGTACAGGTTGGTTTCCGCTTAGTATACTAGTAACAAGCCTAGCAATAGCTTGATGAACTTGAACTGATCCTTCTCTATTTGGTACAGAAGAGGAAGGATGAGAAGGATTACCAGAGGCAGCAGCTTGAGCTCTTCCTGCATGTCTAGTTCTCAGCTTTTTGACTTTGGCGGGGTCAGTTGCCATCTCTCTGAGAGGAGTGATCTCAAGAACTTCAGATTCTATGCATGTGGTGATTGCTCGAGAGTCTTGGTCAGATGATGAAGATGAAGAGGTCGCCTTGGTTGAAGATGATGGTTGAGACATTTTGATTGACTTAGAGCACCAGTAGCAATTTGAGAAAAAACTTTGATTGAGAGAAGGGAACAGGTTGCAAAGTCGAGAGAGGTAGGAGGCAAAAGAGAGTCTTTTCAACTTCTTAAAGATTTTGAAAGAATTGGGAAAACATATGATTAACCCACTAAAAATAGACTTAACAAAATTAACTCCTTCAACCCTTGTTTTAAGCAAAATTAATTGCTATAATTTCTCATGTTGGCAAATACCCAACCTGCCCCTCAAGTTTTCAAGTTTATTTCCAACAAGAGCCTTGGTAGAAGAATCAGCCAGCTGAAGCTTAATGATACCATGTTCCAGTTTAATTGACTTCTTCTCTACAAAGTCAATGTGCTTGGTCCTGCTATGCTGAGTAGGGTTCATGGAAATATTGATTGTATTCAGATTGTCACAATACAATGTCACAACATTTTGTGAGACATTATACTCAGTGAGCATCTGTTTTGTCCAAATATTTTGAGAACAGTTACTACTAGCTGCAACCGTTTCAGCACAGAGTTGGGAAGGCATTCTTTTGACATGAATCATAGTTCTGGTTGATTCTTGAATGATCTTATTTTTCTTTTTGTCAACTCCATATTGATGGTGAGTTATAGGAGGAGAGACTTCACGACTCATTTCTTCTGGGAAACAGATTTTATTAGACTTGTTGTTTCCAAAATCCTTGTCATGATTACTTCTGGTTCTGACAACACATCCTTCTTCAAGTTTATTCACCACATCATAGACATGTTTCTTTTTACCAAGCCTTTAAATTTTAAGTTCACCACAAACCCTTCTTTTATCAATTTGTAGTCTTGAAGTCCTTCTGACTGCTTCCATAGAGATAGCTCTTTTCATTCTTCTTAGATGAAGATGACCAAGCTTATGATGCCACAGTTTCATCTCTTTTTCTTCTTTGGTAATTGGACACATAGTGGAGTTATTAGTGTTCTCAGGCTGCCACAAGTAACAGTTATCTTTGGATCTGATTCCTTTCATTACAACTTCTAGTTTTTCATTAATTACTAGACATTCAGATTTTGAGAAGTTGACCTTGAATCCTAGATCACATAATTGACTGATACTAATGAGATTAGCAGTCAGCCCTTTTACCAGCAGTACTTCACTCAGACTTGGAACTTCAGGGCAGTCCAAATTACCAACTCCTTTGATTTCACCTTTAGCACCATCTCCAAAGGTCACATAACTAGTGTTGTGAGGTTTAACATGATTGAGAATGTTCTTTATTCCAGTCATGTGTCTAGAACACCCACTGTCAAAGTACCAGTCTTCCTTTGCAGAGACCCTCAGGGAAGTGTGGGCTATCAGGGCATTAGCCTTTTTCTTCCATTTAGGAGCATGTGGTACCTTTTTAGACTTAGGTTTGACACCTGAGTTCTGATTAGGGTATCCATGCAATCTGAAGCAGAAAGGCTTTATGTGGCCATATCTCCCACAATGATGACATCTCCATCTTTGGTACCTTTTCTTCATATGTCTCTGTTCCTGATGTTGAGAGTTGTGTTGAGACATCTGCTTTGACATTTGTTTAACAGGCCTGATCTTCTTGTCTGTACTAGATTTCTTGGCTTCCACAAATCCTAGTCCAGATTTGTTTCCCACATTTTGTCCAACTTGAAGAATCTCTTCCAATTTGTCTGTTCCATTAGTCAGCATCTTGACAGATTTGGTCATTTGGATCAGTTGTGAGTTCAGCAATTGAACTTCCCCTTCTAGATGACTTATAGTTTCAAGATCTGCCCTTTTTTCAGCCTCCAGCTTTATGATGAGTTTTGATTGTTTCTCATTCTGCACACAGACTTCAGCACTTCTGATACACAATTTCTTATAGGTATCAGCCAGTTCTTCAAATGTCACTTCTTCATCACTGGTGTCACTTTCAGAGGTACAAACACCAGTTAGAGCAGTAACTAGTTTGGCAGATTCTTCTTCAGAATTACTTTCTGAATCACAGTCAGACCAAGTAACAGTCATTCCTTTCTTTTGTTTCTTAAGAAAGGTAGGACATTCAGCTCGAATATGCCCATATCTTTCACAGCCATGACATTGAATACCTCTGCCTTGATTTCCCTTCTCTTCTGACCTTGGTCTTCTGCTGGAACTGTCAATGTCAGAGGGAATGTTATGAACATTAGACCTTGACTTTGGATCTATTCTTTTGATGAGTTTGTTGAACTGTCTTCCAAGCATGGCTATAGCTTCTGAAATATTTTCTTCTTCATCCTCCTTGTTTTCAACATCAGTGTTGGGTACAAGTGCTATGCTCTTATTCTTCTTGTCACCATTTTCAGTGATCCCCATCTCAAAAGTCTGAAGAGACCCAATAAGTTCATCCACTTTCAACTTGCTGATGTCCTGGGCTTCTTCTATGGCAGTTACCTTCATTGCAAATCTTTTAGGCAAGGATCTGAGAATCTTTCTCACCAATTTTTCTTCTGACATCTTTTCTCCCAGTGCTCCTGAGGTGTTGGCAATGTCCAAGATGTTCATGTGAAACTCATGAATGGTTTCATCTTCCATCATTTTTAGATTCTCAAACTTGGTAGTCAACATCTGAAGCCTTGACATTTTCACTTTGGAAGTGCCCTCATGAGTAGTTTTGAGAGTGTCCCAAACTTCCTTGGCCAATTCATATTGATGTACTAGTCTGAAAATGTTTCTATCAATTCCATTGAACAAGGCATTTAAAGCTTTGGAATTTCCCAGGGCTAACTCATCTTCTTCTTTACTCCAATCTTCCTCAGGCTTCAAACTGATTGTCCCATCTTTCTCAGTTATGGTGGGATGGATCCATCCTTTGTCAGCAGCTCTCCAAGCCTTTTTGTCCAGAGATTTTAAGAAGGCAATCGTACGAGGTTTCCAGTAGTCATAATTTGTTCCATCCAGAATGGGTGGTCTATTTCCAAAAACTCCTTCTTTGTCCATAGTGCCAGAAAGTGATATCCCTAGATCTCACCGAGTAATACAGGCAGGGTGCCTGCTCTGATGCCAATTGAAATTCTGGCTGCAGATATTCAATGTCACGTTCAATGTTATGACCCCGTATCTGACTTTCTATAAGATAGTAAATACAAACACAGTAAAGAACACAGTCAATTGTTTACCCAGTTCAGTGTGCAACAACACCTACTCTGGGGGCTACCAAGCCAGGGAGGAAATCCACTATAAGAGATATTAATTCAGGAATAAACCAACCAGTTTATCTCCTTCACTTAAGACCTACCCAATGCAACTTCAATCTAAGTACAACTTAAACCTGAGTTCCTACTCACTCCCCCTCAATCACAACAGTGATACATAAAACAATTTGACTAATGAATTGATGAAGACACTCTTCAAAACATACACTTGATTATGCTTCACAGCTTTTTAATCAAGCAACACAAACACTCTTGCTTCACAGCTTTGAGTGATACATAAACCTAACTTGACTTTGCTTCACAGCTTTAGTCAAGAGACATACAAACACTCTTGCTTCAAAGCTTTGAGTGATACACAACCCTTACAATTAAAACCTATTCCAAGTCACTTATCACAATGATAATTGCTTGGATTACAATAGTTAAAACTATACAGCTTCTAAATAATCTTCTGTCAAAAAGGGATACTCTCCAAGACAGCATCTCTGTTTAATATATAGCAACTGCATCTTTAGTTAGGGTTTCCACAAAAAGCTAGGGTTAAATCCGTTTGACCTTAAGACTAGGTCACAGGACTAGATCAACCAGGTTGGGGTTGAGCTAGGTTAACCCAAAGAAAACGCTGGATTCTGTTATGGAAAGACTGAGTCATTTTCCTGAAAAAACTCAGAATTAACCAAACTGCATACCTGTTAGTTCAGAACAAGATGTCTTAACATTTGTTATGACATCTGAATTCCTGTTTACTGATTTTGGTAAATGTGATCATTTTGCAAAATGCTCAGATACACACTCATAAACATCAGTACCTGTATGACAATATTTTTCTGCAAAGGTACCTAATAAATCTGTACCTAATAAACTAGAATGTTATGATATCAGTCATGACATTCATACACCTGGTTTTACCAAAAATGCATGCCAATACCTAAACAACTACAACTCCAAACATAAATAATTTCCAGTAATTTCGAGGCACAAGGCATAAGCTTTCTTCAGAAATCGTTTTGCCAATACAGGCCTTCACAAAATCCACCAATACAGGCCTTCACAATATTCGCCAATACAGGCCTTCACAAATGCAAATGTATGAATTTAAAACACATACAACAACATCGTTAAACACTTCACGAGGCATACGCCTATATCACTACTTCACTGGCCATAGGCCTACAACGTCATCAACGTAATTAAAAACAATTCATGGCAACAACATATTCATTATATATTCACTATGATTCACACCATAAGGCTACCCACGGAAATAATTCATAATCACATCATTAGCCTCACAACATTTATCCACAACATAGATAGGTAAAGAATATACGATTCACCACTTCATGCAACAACAACATAAAGCAACACAATTTACCAACACATCAATTCAACTTATAACATCACCAGGCATAGACAAAACTTCAAATTAGCAACAAATCAACAACTCCAAATGCGACTCAACTATGCAAATGCATGTGGTACCATTGGAGCAGAACTCCCAACTTAGAAATTTCCAGTTTACCGAGGCATAAGGCATAAGCCTTCAACTTAGAACATGCCAATCCAGGCCAACATAGGTGAGCATTCGCTCCAACTTAAAACATGCCAATCCAGGCCAACTTTAATGTTATGCTATGTGACGATATAAACAACCACAACTCGACAATGCAACAACAACAACATAACAACGGTCGACATAAAAACAAATCACACTATTCAACATTGGCCAAAGGCCTACAACACAACATGTCATCGAAATCAACAACTTTTCATGGATCAGCATAAAATAACACAACATTGGCCATAAGGCCTATAATCAAGAATGTCCATAAATCGGACGAAATAACTTAACCAAATGTATCGGAAATTTGGCATAATCGATATAATTTCAAAAATAGACATGTCCACAATTACCTACTAATTGAACTTAGTTACCCGGTCAAATTTTGTTAAATTCCGGACAACTAATTATATCGCCTAATTCGGCTACTGGTCAGTGGTTTTTACATAGGAATATTAGTAGTTACTTATTCATTGCTTCGTTCAACTAATTGATGTTTTATTCCTTATCACCATATTTTATGCTTTGGTTTGCAGAAGAATCAAACAGGAAGAATCGGGTCAGAAAAAGTGCATAAGTCTAATTTTCAGAAAATTTGCTACAGCAGCTGATACGGGTGGCTGTGTCGCCTGACACGTCCATGTCAGAAGAAGGAAAGGGGAAGGCATGAAGCACAGAGGCTGACACGGGTGCCCGTGTCAGCTGACACGACCCGTGTCAGGAGGCCTGGAGTTTAAAAACCAGTTTTGCCTCCATTCACACATGTGCCTTGTTCTTGTTCATTCCTTGTTTCAATTTACCCATTTATCTTAGCTTAGCATTAACCCAACATAGTTCAAATACAACAAATAATAACATAACTCAAATCAATCGTTAATTTTAATAGCAACACAACCAATTTCTCAGCACAACATGGTAGTGAAACTAAAACCCTAAACCCCAATTAAATTTCATCATACTCCCATTTATTTAGCAAGAATCCTACCCTTACCTTGGATTGAGTGCAGCTCTAAGAAACTTTAATGGAATTTCTTGGAATTTGGCACTAGTAGCAACTTCCTCTTGTTCTTCTTCTCCTCCTCTCAAAACCCTATTCCTCTTTCTCTTCTTCTTTTCTTTTCCTGATACATTATCCTCTCTCTCTCCTCTATTTCTATTCTTAATACAATAATATTATTTCTCGTAATAAATCTAAATGGGCCTAAGTGACATACCTTCTTATTACTTCACAACACCACGAATTAAGCCCAATATCATATTTAAACTTAGTAATAAAATAATACCTCAACTTAATTTCATCAAATTAAATCTGATTATTTATCATGCCACTAAATAAAATAATTCTTACTTCGACGATAAAAATTAGAATTAATATAAAATATTAAAAAATATTTAATTAAATAAATAATTAAATATTGGGGCCTTACATATACTATATAGATCTTCATGTTTTGAGTAAAAGCTTTATCAATGGTGTCTTTTCCATACATGGCATCCACAAGGGTGCTGGGGTAGACTAAAGAGGTCGTGTCAATATACCTTGAGTCTTGCACTAGGAAACCCTAGTTGAATTTCTCCATAAACTTTCTTTTGACAAGATATAATTTCTTTGCATACAGAGTATAAAACAAAGGTGAAGTACTTTCATCTCAGGTTATCTGAAGCCGAGACACCAAATGCTGAATCCTCAGTTTCTGGACATTCAGAAGCTGAGTCAATAACTTCACTCCATTAGAAATTCAACATGGTCAGAACCAAGTTAATTTAAGGTTCATGATCATGCACACTTAAACAAATGTTAGTATACCCAATTGTTCTCTAAGTAATTTGTTATCATCAAAACCCAAGGAGTATGAAAATTTTTTTTTCCAACAATCTCCCCCTTTTTGATAATGACAAACAAAAGTATTTAAGAACAATGGTTGGTCACTTTAACTAACTTGACAATATCAGAGTCTGAGGTTTGTAAGCTCCCTTGAGTCTAATAGTCCAAAGGTTGAGTTGTGTAAGATCCCACTAAATCTTATCCAAGTTATTTAAAATTTATCTTTGATGGCATAAATAAATAAATTTTAGATTAAAAGCACATAAACATAAGTTTTTGTTTATGGGTTCAAGTGCACATAAAAGCATTCAAGGGTGTTTTTATCCTCTTTAAATACTCCCATCTCTCCCCCTTTCTTCATCAACAAAAATAATTAAAAAAAGAGATAAAAATATAAGATAAAAAATCTTTTCAGAATCCAAGATACTGAAGAGGCCAAAGGAAAAGAAATTAATTTCCCGGGGTAGCATATCGTTATATTTTTAGCTTCCAAGAAAAGGAGACGTAGAAGTGAAAATATATAATAATGAGTAGGTATATCATACATTAATGGCTATTGGTCTTTAAAATTCCATGAATCAAATATTTCAACACGCAAAGTGATTAATCTTCCAACAATCCACTATAATATCAGAACCCTTTTATAAAAAATTACACAAATCTTCATCCAACCTTTTCTAAATCAAGATAAACAATTCTGCCAAGAACTCCAAGACTTCCATTACTTTAGAAGCTACCATGGTTAAGGAGACCAAGGCTATAAAAAAATTATATGATCAAAGGCATGAAGAAATAAATACCACTAAGCAAACATTACTTCAGAAGCTTTGAAGCCAAAGAGAGCTCCAATGGCAACTAAGTAGAGGAAATCAAGGGAGAAGAAACTAGTAGTAGAAGTTAATTTTAATTCATACAATGAGGATAAGAAGGATTGAGATTGGGGATGTTTTCTTAAGGCCAATTGTTGTACCCCAAAATTTTCCCTCCCATTTCAAAAGATCCCCTCATGCTAATGAAAGTCTCAATTGCTCAAGACTACTCAAAGATTGATCAGACAAACCCTCCTCCTAAGCATTGACCTACAACTAGGGTTTTATTTTTCCCAAGGGAAATTGGAATTTTAATGCCTCAAGTGAGTTTCATTATTCCTCATATGCTTCAAAGAAACCTTGTGTCAAGTTTCAAGCCTCGCATCACAAATTTGCTCAGTCAATTGCTCAGATAAGTTAAAATAATTGTATTGGACAAAAAGTCAAATGTGGTCAACATGCAGTCAAAATTCAAGATTTTTGATCAACATCAACATTTTGAAGTCACGTTCATCATTTGACCAAGGTTTGATCATAATTCATCAAAAAAACTCAACATTCATCAAAAGTCAAAAGTTACTAAATTAGGATTTTCTTTAGAAGAAGTCAACTGGACTTTGACCAAGCATAACTTTCACATACTTCATCAGATTTTTCTCAACCAAATATCATTTTGATGGAAATTCAATTCTCTACAACTTTTCCTCTCTAAGATCAAGTTCAAAAAATGCTTCATTTGAGAGATATGGGGCAAAACATTACATGTCATTTTAAAAGTCAACAAAAAGACACTTTTTGTCAAAGCAATTTATATCAAGATAAGGTCTTCAAATGGAAAAATGACCAACATAGGGATTTTAGGGGACATCTTGAGGTTTCTAAAACGTCAAATATCACCTTCATATGATAAAAATTGAGAAAGTTATGATTGGTACAAGTTGGGAAACTTTGAGAAAGTGCATGAAATCCAATTTGAGAAAACTTAAATTTTTGGGCTAATGGGCTTATCTTTTAGAGTCCAAATGTGTTCTTGACCTCATAATAGACCTCTAAATCTATTCATACAACCTTTTTAATTTTTTATTTAATTTATTTTGATTTTATTTATTTAAATTCTAAACTAAATCAAATAAATATTAAATGGAGGTGCAAGACATAAAAGGCTTTTGTTTCAAATATTTTGGAGGCCCAAAGACATGATGTAAATCGTGTGAATTCATTTGTCGAGCAAATCTTAATGGTTGGAAAGATTTAAACTTATTTTTTTCAAACAAAATAAAAGATATAATTACAACAGGTCCAAGCCCATTTTTCTCGACCTGATCTCTTCCTATATATATGCTCATTATCTTCAGACAAAGGACACGAAGAAAAAAAACCTATAAGAACACTCTCTCAAAATATTAAATTTTGTCAAACTAGGGAAAACTTCAAACCTCTCATACTATAACTTTCAAAGCAAAGAAACCATCCAAATCGACTCCTGGGATATCATAGGGTGAGTTGGGATCATCCTTGAGGATCAAAGAGGCCTGAAACACACATCCCATGCATCACCGGTTTCCATACTTTTGTCAATTTCGTATTTTTAATTTTACCATGCACTGATTCATACTAATGACTCTAATGTGTTCCTGAGATATAATAGCACATGTCTGAACCTTCGCATGAGTCCCATAATGCCAGAATCGTGTATCACCATATTTGCACGAATTTGCTCTATTTTCCTTGTATCTCATTATGCAGAACGATTTAGCCAAAACTAAGGCCACCAATGGATTCACAAGGGTCAAATTAGGGGGGTATGGTCTCTTTTGATCATTAACAGTCGCTATTTTGCAGGTTGACAAAAAGAAACTCGCTGGAGAAGACGATCGGAGCTAGGGCTCCGACGCCTCTCCATTCCATCTGTTTTGGATTATTTTATATTTATTTGTTTTAATTATACAATCGGATGTAACATCCACCCCAGTGGAAAGACGCGCATGTGCTAAGGCTTTGGTCCCTAAGGGTGTGGGTTCGATCCCTGCCTTTTGCAACTTTTTTGCTATTTTTCCAATTCATGCATGATTACAATATGATGTATAGCACCTATTCTTCAGACACAAACCAATGCTTGGCGCAGTGGCAAGAAAGGCATTGAAATGCTAGGAGGGTGTGGGTTCAGCACCCACCCCATGCATTTTGCCTTTTTCTTGGTTTCTAACCTTTTCCTTGATTTTTCTTCCCCTAACCCTAATTTCTTTTTTAACTAACCATTAACCTAATATTTTCTTAACACTTACAAATTAGGTTTAGGTTTATTTTTAATTAACATTTAATTAATTAATTAAACTTTTTTTATTAATTATAATTTTTGGTTTTAATTAATTATCAACTTAAACTATTTTCTACAAAAATCACAAAAAAAAATTTCTTTTCTGTTTTCTATTTTTTATTTTTTTTATTATTTCTATTTAATTTTCCTAGATCAATTGTATAAGACGCTTCCCTCAATTGTAAATAGATTATGTTTACTTTTCTCGCAGTTTTTCCCTATTTTTGTAACTGCTCATAGTCTGTAATAGCATAGGTTTTATTTCCAACGTTTTTCTTTTTATGTAACTGCCCCAAAGTCCTGTAATAGCTTAGGATTTACTTTCCCCACCTTTAAATTTCTTTATATTATACTTCTAGTAAGTAGGCGTGTATGGAAAGATAAAAACAATCGATAGATAACCCTAATACAAGATAAATAACTGAATTGAACACACTATTCATACTTCGCACCTATAGGGTAACCTCTCTTTGTTGCCTTCGAAAACATGGTCACGTCCCTCGAAAGTGAGGATTCTTTAGCAAAGAACCTCAAATAAATATCATAGTCCCTCGATGATTCTTCGATGTTTCCTATGAAAAATGATCTAGTCCCTCCGATAAATTGCTAAAGTATCTCTATATGTTGCATTCGATGACCATACGATGACCCTACACATGTCCCTTCACATCCAATAGATAGAGCTACCTACCAAATAATGGTATGGATGACACACTCTCTAAAGGAGAAGGAAAAGAATAAGAAAGACTTTAGTGGGTAAGAAACTCCTAATTGCTTGCTCATAACTTTTCTCACAAACAAAACATTTCTCACACTACATTTTCGAGCAAATATTTTCAAAAAAAACTTTGTACGCGTTCTTCAGGATTGATACAAGAACCATTATAAAGTTAGCCGTACTTTGGATTTTCAAAATCTTTTCAAACAAATCGCACATATAAAGCAAGATTTTGAAAAGTGGGCTTGCAATTAAGAGCCCGTAGATAACTACGGATGAAAAGGGTGCTAACACCTTCCCTTTTCATAACTTACCCCCTGAAATCAAATCTATTAAGGTATTTCTTGTTATTTTCACTCTTTCCTTGTTGGATAAAAGAAAAGTTGGTGGTGACTCTAGCTATCCGTACATTTGGATAAAACCAAAAAATTCAGTTCTCCCACCGTATTACACCAAACATTAGAGATATGATATGTAGTGTATTGCATCTGATAAACTCTGATTGTAATCTCCTTTGATGAAACGAACGTTTAAACCTATTTTTCATAATAATGCATATACTTAGTTCTTCTTAAAATCTATAAAAAAAATCTCACAGTTTTATCTTAAATAAAATTAGTAAAAAATGTATGGGATAAACTAATTCTTAGTAAATATGACTAGAAATCAATCTTAACTTTCTATAAGCAACCATATTATGACTAGATAACATGAATTCAACTTCTAGTTGTAGACAATCTATCTCTGACAAAAATAGCTCAAAAGTAGGAAATAGAGTTGAGTAGTTGGGAAGGATTACCAAACCAGTTTGTTTTCAAAACCTAATTGGTGCAATAAAATTAGAAACACAAATAGTTATCTTAAACTTGCTTATAAAAGCAGGTTTTCATAAGAAATACACACGACAAAAGCAAGGAATTGCTATATCCAAAAATGAGTAAGCCAAATCAAGAAGAAGATATATAAACAATATAAACTCTTCAACAGAACTAGAAGGCTGAAGAGAAGAAAGAGCCTGAAGAGTGAGCAAAAACTCAAATACTAACAAAGACTGAAGATGCAAGCACAATTGTTGAGATAACCAGAACAAAAGGTGAACAAGAAAATGTGAGTGCACTTGCTTATTATATGTTTTGCATGATGTAAAAACTAGGATAACCCTAGTATTTATGTATGTTGAAAGGTATCTCTAAGTTTTTATGTGCATCTTTGCATTAGGAATCTTAGAATGCATTTAGAACATGTTTAGAAAAGGTATTATGCATTAAAAATGAGTTTTTACAAGAAAGACAGGCCTATCTATTGACACATACAATGTATAAGTTGACACATGTGAATCAATAATAAAGCTTGTAGCTTCTGTAACTGTGTGTCTAAACATCCATCTCTTTAGGTCAACACATACTAAAATTTTTCGTCCATGTGTCGACACATACATGTTTCAGGTCGACATATGTACTGCATTTTTAAATCATGTAAACCTCTATTTCAGTGTGTCAACACATGACCTTGAATAGGCCGACACGTGCCATTATATTTTTCAACACATGGCTTATATGTGTATTCACATACTATAACTTTTTGATAAAAATTACATTTCTTTTCAATTTCTAAGCCTCCCTTTTTTACTCTAACTTGCACACATACAAATACTTCATACATGCATCATTTCCAAGTTGATGAAACTATAAACGCATACAAAAATTACTCATCATCTTCAACCTCTCATATATTTGTACACAAAAACAAAGTACACATAATCATTCATTGTTTGGGTGCCATCTAGACTTGTGATGATAATGTTCAATTAAGGTTGGTGTACCTAAGATTGGGTTGAGAATTTTTTGGGGTTTCATCGATAAAACTGTGAGGGTTTTCCTCCAAGATCACAATGTTGATTTGGGTTTTTTGACAAGGTTTCGCAATTTGGATTCGATCGAGTGAAAAACTTTGAAGAATGGGAGATTCTTGCAAAGGAGTAGCGTGAGACACTGAATTGATTGGAAATCTTGGGTGACAATAATTCACAATTTGGATCGACCAAGTGAAGGCTTTGAAGAACGATGGTTCTTGCAAAGGAGTAACACGAGACAGTGAATCAAATTAATATATTTAGGTGACTTAATGAAACTTAGATCAATGGAAGATAAAGTGGTAGGATCAACATCAAACATAGGGTTTGTAGGGTTATATTGCTACATTTCTCTTGTAAACGATTTTTTGCACAATAATAATTGTTATCTCAATTTCAAACAAAATTAGGGGTAGACATAGACATAGCGAGGATGATTTGCAATCTTACTTAGAAAATCCATGTGTTTCTCTCTCTCCCTCTCTCTCTCTCTCTCTTTCTCTCTCTCTTTATATCTCATTTACTTTGTATAGCAAATTAATCAATTCATTGATTGTGTAATCGATTCGTAGAGACATATTCTTTTATTTTTAAAAATTGGTTTGTTGATTAAATTAAAATCAATTAAATTTTAAGTGGTATTCAATATCAACAAAGTCAAAGGGAAAATATGAAAAATCAATTGCACGCCAAGTGTTCAATAATTTGTTTGTTTTCAGCTTTATCCATAATTTCATTGGAAAGTAGTTAATAATTGTGATCATTATAAAATGATTGATTGATGAATTATTGTATTAATGATTATTATACCATCCTGTTTTTCCCCATCACATAATTAAATAAATCAGAGTAATTTAAAACTTTTCATCACAACAAAATATGATGTCACAACATTCGTCATCATGCAATTTGCTCAATATTTAATAATTGGACACATAACACACATTTCGGATGAACCGACAATATCAACATCATAGTTCTCAATATCTCGACTTCATTAACACAACAAAAAATAATTCATAATTTAATTCTAACATCATCAATTCGTCATAAGACCAACAATTATCAATTAAAAGAGAGTTTACAAAACTCCCAAAATATTCTTCAAAGAAAACATCAATTAAAAAAACGAGCGTTCATCCTCGGTGTCACGCTTAGAGCAAGACCCGGCTCAATCTATGCAATATGAGGCACAACTCCATACCTCAAGCGATCTAATCTTTGTCAGCCGCGTGTTACCCACATAGAGGCAACATTCAAACAGAAGGGGCGAGATATCATAACAATATAACGAATGTATGATAATGAGTAGATAAATCGTGGCATACATAATCATAATTTCATACTTCATGCATCAACACCAAATACACAACATCATTTTAACAAGCACACTCAACAAACAACAAATCCCAGCTCTTCAACAACAACGTCGTAATGCAATGAGACCGAATTCCATAATTATATGCATGTGGTACCATAACAATGTCCCTTTGCCATTTAGGTTGCACTGTCACTTGCCATTAAGGCTACACCGTCACTTACCATTAAGGCTACACCATCACTTGCCATTAAGGCTACATCATCACTTGCCATTAAGGATACATTATAAATATGCATGCAACACTAACATGTTATAAAAACAAATGCAACGACACGACACATATTAACAACCCAAACCAACACAAGCCTCCAAATACACATCGCTATTCATACATCGTCGCACACCACTACATCATGAAATCTCTTCATATTCATCGTCACATTCCTAACTTCGCAATCACAACACGACATCAGAATGAAACAAAATCCATAAAATCATCTCATATTGTTTTCAAATCATTTTTATTGAGTAGGAAATATTTTTAGCTTTTCATAGGTTCGAACGGCGCATCAAACCGACACCCGAGTAAAATTTTATGAGTTTTTAAAGTTTTTCAGAAAATTGGCTATTTTTTCTCAGTGGTAACTGATTACCCTCCAGTGGTAACCAGTTACTGCTAAAACAGTGACTCGATTTTTCGAAATTTTCCTGCAGTAATCAGTTGCCCTCTAGCGGTAACCGGTTACTTCTTTTTCCAGAAAACATCCATTATGTCCAGACTTTGGGTACCCGGTTACCCACTTATGGTAACCGGTTACCCCCTCACAATTTTTCCCAAGAATCTGATTTTTGCATGCGATAATCGGTTTCCCCCAGGTGGTAACCGATTACCACAACTATTTTTCCAAAAATTCTACAGGTTGCAGACTTCTATTTTTACCTCTTCAAAACCCCAAAACACCATTTTTTATCATGAAACATAAACAATCATTCAATTGAACATGCATAATTTAAAGCCATCAATTTGGGATCATTTATATCATTAAGATCAAGGTTTATGACACCAATTCACCATCATCAATCATCACACATACACATCATAATTCACATAAAGCAGATTATACAATTACATAATCTAACCCTACCATAACCCATCATCATACAATCCTTATAGTGTTATTACCCCACCTTTACCTTAGGTTTTGATTTCTCTACCCTGCTCCAATGGAGTCCTCCCTTTAGCCCTAGGTTCTTCCTCTTCTCTTATGCTTCTCACTTCTCCGATCAACTGAGAATAATGCCCTTTATTCCTCGTGTTCTCACTTCTTATTTTATAATAACTCAAATTAGACCCCTAAATCAATATTCCCACCTTGCCCTTCCTATTTTTAATTATTTAATTAATCACTAATATTATAAATAACTATCTATCTATCTATAATAGTAATAATAATTAAAACCAACATCACTTGTATCTCTATTTACTCCATGTTCTCTATACTTTTAGTCGTACACCCCCCAACAATTCAACCTCTAATTTCCCAAATAGCATCTCATGACACTGTAAAACATATCATCACCATAAACACATCATCTCATCTTATTATTTTTAAATAAAAATAACTTTAATTAAATTAGGGTGTTACAACTCTCCCCCACTTAAAATATTTTCGTCTTCGAAAAATTACCTCAAGTGAACAACTCTGGGTAAGCTTCCCGCATATTGCTTTCTAATTCCCATGTTGCATTCTCTCCGGCAACTCCTCCCCAAACCACTTTCACAAGAGCAACCTCTTTGCTCCTCAACCTCTTCATTTCACAATCTTCGATTCTTATATGTACGGTCTCAACAGTAAGATCATCCCGTACTTGTACATCATCTATCGAAATCACATGTGACAGATCTCGAACATAATTTCGATGTTGCGACACATGGAACACATCATGCAGATTTGATAAATTAGGTGGTAGTGCGAATCTATACACAACATTCCCCCACCTTCTCTAAAATCTGATACGGACTAATAAACCAAGGAGTCAACTTCGTTGACTTCAAGGCGTCCTACACCGGTTACAAAAGATACTCTCAAGAATACATGATCTCCATATTTAAAATCAAGATCTTTTATTCTCTTATCATGGTAACTCTTATGCCTGCTCTGCAAGGCTCTCGTCTTCTCTTGGATAATCTTCACCTTGTTCGTAGTTTTTCTTACAATTTCAGTTCCTAGCACTACACTTTCACCTGATTCATGCCAACACAATGGTGTTTTACATCTTTAACCATACAACGCTTTTAAAGGTGCCATACCAATACTATAAAGGAAATTGTAGTTGTAAGTGAACTCAATCAAATGAATACAATTATCTCATGTACCTCCTTTCTCAAGAACACAAGCTCTCAACAAATCATCTAGCGACTGAATAGTCCTCTCTGTCTGATCATCTATCTATGGATGATAAGCAGAAATCAATTTCATCTTCGAACCCAACACATCCTACAAACTCTTCCAAAAATCAGAAGTAAGTCTCAGATCTCTATTCGACACCACACTGGATGGAACACCGTGCAACTTAACAATTACGCAAAGATAAATCTCTGCCAACTTCAGTACAGGAAAATTAATACTGATTGGAATGGAATGAGATGATTTTGTTAATCTATCAATAATCACCCAAATCGAAGCGTTCCCTCTAGGAGTACTTGGAAGCCCCGTCACAAAGTCCATAAATATACTATCCCACTTCCACTCTAGATTGTATAAAGGTTCCAATAGTCCTTCAGGTTTTTGATGTTCGACTTTCAACTTCTGACAAGTCAAACATGCATACACAAATTGCGCCACGTCTCATTTCAAATTGGACCACCAAAACAACTTCTTTAAGTCGTGATACATATTGGTAGCTCCCGAATGGATACTCAAACTACTCCTATGGCTCTCTTCTAGAATCATCTTTCTCATTTCAGGATAATCGGGAATACGAATCATGTTTCAAAATCTCAAGATACCTTGGGCATCTACTTTAAAGTCACTGTCTTCAGATTTGTTACTCTCCACCATCAATTCTACCGACTTCACATCTAACTTTTGAGCTTCTTTAATATTATCTAAGAAGTCATTGCTAATCTTCAACATCCCCAATATCACACTATACGGTGTCACTTTACAGAATAAACTCATGTCTTTGAATTTTTCGATCAACTATAGTTCTCTAACTATCATAGCAGACATATGCAAAGTCTTTCGACTCAAAGCGTCATCTACAACATTAGCTTTACCTGGATGATAATTCAAGACAAAGTCGTAGTCCTTCAATAATTCCAACCATCTCCTCTGTCTCATATTCAACTCCTTCTGATCAAATAAGTACTTCAAGCTTTTATGATCACTAAACACTTTAAATCGGTAACCATAGAGATAATGCCTCCAAATCTTCAACACAAACACTACTGTAGCTAATTCTAGATCATGAGTAGGATAGTTTCTTTCATGAATCCTCTATTGTCTCGAAGCATAAGCGACTACTTTATCATTCTGCATGAGCACACCATCTAAACCCAATTTAGAGGAATCACAATATACAACAAACGTTTCCCCAGGATTAGGTAATATTAGAATTGGAGCCTTTATCAATCTCTTCTTTAACTTAACAAAACTCTCTTCACATTGGATGTCCCATACAAATGATATGCCTTTACAAGTTAGTTGAGTTAATGGAAGTGCTAACTTAGAAAAACCTTCGATAAATCTCCTATAATAACCAGCCAAACCCAAAAAGCTTATAATCTATGTAACTGATTTTGAAGCTTCCCACTGCAACACTGTATCCACCTTAGACGGGCCTACAAAAATACAATCACCTAAAATAACATGACCAAGAAAACTGACTTATGTCAACTAGAACTCATATTTCAATAACTTCGCATATAAATTCTTCTCTTTCAACACTTGTATTACAATCTGCAAATGCTCAGAATGCTCTTCTTCAAATTTGGAATAAATCAAGATGTCATCGATAAATACCACAACAAACCGATCCAAATAAGTGTTAAAGATACAGTTCATATATTCCATAAACAGTCCAACACATTGGTAACACCAAAAAGCATCACTGAATACTCGTAATGTCCGTACCGAGTTCTAAAAGTTGTCTTCTGGATATCCTCATCCTTTATCTGAGTCTGGTGATAACCCGGTCTCAAGTCCATCTTGCTAAACACACGCACACCCACCAATTCATCCATCAAGTCATCTATCCTTGGAAGTGGATATCTGTTTTTGATTATCACTTTATTCAATTGTCGGTAATCGACACACAGTCTCATACTCCCATCTTTCTTCTTCATTAGAAACACCAGAGCTCCCCAAGGCGACACACTTGGTCTCACAAACTTATTTTTAAGCAACTCTTCTAATTGCTTCTTCAATTCTGATGATTCAGATGCTAACATCCTGTATGGTGCCATAGAAATAGGCTTGGTACCAGGTACAAGATCAATTGAAAATTCCACTTCTCTTTCGAGCAGAACGTCTGGAATATCGTCAGGAAAAACTTCAGGAAAGTCGTACACAACCTGCAACTCATCAATTGCAGCCTGATTCTCTGTAGACAACGAAGCCATTAAATAAAAAAATTAAGCTTCATTCTGCAATAACTCCTTCAATTGTCTAGTAGATAAGAAACCATCCTCCTCTTCCTCTTTAGGAGTAGAAAACCGCATTGACTTATTATAACAGTTAATATGAACATTGGTATATTCCAACCATTTCATACCCAAAGTTACATCCAGGCCACTCAATGGAAAAAAATAGATCCACAACAACATATATGTCATAGATTGACAAAGGACACTTAAAACATGCAAGAGACGTAGTCACTGATCCCTTAGTTGTAGTATTGACGACCATTTCTCCATCCATAGGAGATAAAACAAGTCCCAACTTTTTTCACAAAATCAGCAGCAATAAAACAATGTGTAGAACTAGTATCAATAATAGTAAGTAAAGGAGTATTGTTAATGAAATATATACCTCTGATCAAACAATCTCATCTTGATGTTTGAGTTCCAGCCAAAAAGAATACTTATCCACTGGCTTGAGTCTTCTTTGGTTTCTGAAACTGGGTACTTATGTGTCCTTCTTCACCACAGTTGAAACATATCGCTACCTTGTGCTCATATTCAGTTACCTTGTGACCATTCTTGCAACAACGAAAACACCTCTTGGCTTCACTTGCACATTGACTGATTCTATGCCTGATTATTCCACATGTGTAGCATTTAAGGCTAATAGGAGCATCTCCTCCACTTGGCCTTCTTCCCTTAACCGCTCTCTGTTTGCCCTTGCTAGCCAGAGCATTGTAAGGCTTCCCACGATTATGTCGTTGCTTGTTTCTCTTCTCAATAACCATCTTGTATGAGCCTTACTGCCGTCTTCATAGATTCTGCAACTACTCACCAAATTAGAGAACTTATGGATTTTCTGGTATCCAACGGCCTTCTTGATCTTAGAATGCAAGCCATTCTCAAACATGACATACTTAGAGAACTCATTTGTTCCCTCAGTGTAATGAGGATAAAAGTTTGCCAACTCCACGAATTTGGCATCATACTCTGTTACTGACAAATCTCCTTGTTTCAATTCTAGATACTCGATCTCCTTCTTCTCACGCACGTCCTTTGGGTAGTACTTCTCCAGGATCTCCCTGCGAAACACAACCCAAGTAATATCCTCATTTGTTCCCTCCAGTCCCTGGTGAGTAGCAACCCACCAGTCACCAGCCTCCTTTTCCATCATGTGCGTACCAAAACACACCTTCTCTGCATTAGAACAATCCTTTACTTGAAAGATCCTCTCAATTTCTTTGATCCATTCCTGTGCTCCTTTAGGATCATGCTTCCCTTTGAATGTTGGTGGACGGTTGCTTCGGAAAGTGTCCAGAGCACGAGTTCTATCGTTCCCACCAGCATTAGGTTGATTCTACATTGCCTGAGCTAAAGCCTGCAACACAGTAGCAATTGCACCATTGCCTCTTCCATCCATTTCTCTGCTTCACATCAGAACATCAAATAACAGTTAGATTGAAAAATATTGATAGTATTCTACTGTCACACTATGCTAACAACTCAACAACCTGGCCGGACGGACCGACCTTCTCTGATACCAATTTGAACACCCTGTTTTTCCCTATTGCATAATTAAATAAATCAGAGTAATTTAAAACTTTTCATCACAACAAAACAGGATGTCACATCAATCATCATCATGCAGTTTTCTCAATATTTAATAATTTGACACATAAAACACATTTCGGATGAACCGACAACATCATCATCATAGTTCTCAATATCTCGACTCCATTAACGCAACCGAAAAAATTCATAATTTAATTCCAACAACATCACCTTGTCATATGACCAATAATTATTAATTAAAAGAGCGTTTACAAAGCTCCCAAAATATTCTTCAAATAAAACTTGGGCTCTCCTTCTAAACCGGTGAAAGGAACACAATCAGTAATACGTAAACCAAGTAAATAAGAATACTCCTCCAATATGGGTATCAACAAATAATCAGGGAAAGTAAAACACAGACACAACAGATCATAGAACTGTACCGATGTAGAAAGAATACCCTCGTTCATCTTGAGCTTCATAAGAGGCACAACAGATCCATACATCTTCCATAAATGTGTAGAACTCTCAATCTCAGGAATCAAACTCATCAACTCCTCTATCTTAGGATCCTTGGAACTGTACTTCCGAGTCTTTCTTTTTCCAAAATCCATGTTCAAAAAGTACCTGAGATATTTGTAAAAGTCAACCCTTAAGTTCCTTGAAACAAACTATTAAAGAATGATCATTGGTTCATGAATGCATGATGCAACAATCACACACAATATCACAAACATAGGGGTTCATAGGTTCGACGTCACGAGCATGAAGTCAAAGTTACTACCCACAAGGTACGAACTAAAAGTTTATCACCTACCGAATAAGGTTCTAAAAGATTTCCAAAGTCTACATCCTTCCTTCAGATATTTCTAACGTCCCGATTAACCCGGTAATTGGCAATATTCTCAGGAAAAATTCGTCTGAATGTAACATCGTGTGACAACCACTTCTGGATTTCTCCTTCATAGTCTCTGCACTACACCTAAAAGGCCAAGATGGGTTAGTGGTTCTATGGTCCTTAGCTTTAGTAGGTTCCCATGTTGAAAGCATCTCGTCTTCCCGATCGCTTGATAAACAGATACTATAGCCAAATGGGCCTCCACTAAGTGAAGGATCTCATGTCTCATTTTTTGGGATTCCTCCCTCAAAGCTAACATGACTATACCGCCCATCCTATCTTAAGTTTACCCATGTCCGGGTAGAGGACTTATTAGAAATCACCAAGTACTTTGAAAACCAAGAAAATCCATACAAACATATATATGACATATAATATACAACAAATAATATCACATACACAAATAAACAAATATAGGCTCAACTCACTTAGAGATGGACCAACATTTGGTCGATCTGTCCCCAATGAAGTCGCCATTTTTTCTGTAGCGGTAGAAATATTGAGACTAAGTCATTGGATTAACTTGACTCGCACATATCAAATAAAATTCTCCACTGCGCTTTATTGTTTCTAGAGGAATGTGAAAAGAGAGAATAAACCCAAAAGAGAGGGGGGGGGGGGGGAATCTAGGTACGGGGGTTGGTTATGCAAAGGGAAGATATTAGCACCCTAAACATCTATGGTACTCCGTAGGAACCTCTTTGAAAAATTGGGTATTTTGGATATAAATGTTGTATACAAAAACAGATGATGGAGATGAGAAAATAAGTATTTTTTACAATTTTGCACCCGATGCAGTTGCAAACCTTTAGAGCCTACATACCACATTTCATGCAATAGTGGATCAGGGTACTCGTAGTTCACCTCAAAAATTTAAAACATAAGTGTGTTGGTTAATTCTGAGAGAAGAGACATCATCGTCATATCCGAGTGGTAAACATACTTACTACCCACGATTATGAGAAAGGATAATCTGCATCATCTCAAAGTGGAGAATATAACTTAGGTTTTATAATAAAAAAAGCCTCACTCAACACCCAAGTGGAAAATATCTCACTTCACTAAATATCATAGAAGTACAGTAGCTTGCATCACTACAAGGATCAACAGGAGTCTAATCTTTTGAGAAAAAATTAAAGTAAAAAGCCAAAGTGGTAAAATGGTTTGCATGAGGTTAATGGCTTTTAGTCTTCTCAGAAAAAATGTCAAAGTATGATTAAGTTGGTTAAAATTTGATTAAGAAAAGATTTTGAAAATTCATGGACCTAAGTCCAAGTTTATTATGAAAGTCGTTCAAGTTAGAAAAAAAAGAAGAGTTTTGAAAAAGAGGGAGAAGATTTTTGAAATCAAAGAAGATGGGAGGAGATGAAGGGACTATCCTAAAGCATAAGGTAAAAGCCTAGGAAAAGAATGATCTAACCAACAAGAAGCCAAAACTTGACATAAAGAGTCAATGTAGAATTCCCATCCTTTAGATTAAAACCGAGCAAGCAAAAATACTAAAACTATTAGGAATACCAAGCTCTAGATGAATTAAGTCTTCACAAAAATTGGGCAGAGTAACGGTTGTATATAGAGAAATTCTCAATCACAGACAAAGCACATAATCAGAATAACCTGCACACAAAGAAAATCAACCCAATGTCCTGGGGTAAAGCCCAAGAACTCCAGACAAAATAACAACAAAGTCACAAGGTCCCAAGGGTAATCAAGCCTTCTAATCCTAAGTCCAAGAGGTCCACAACTCCATTATGCCAAGGATTATAACCAAATAGTCAAAGTAACCTTAAGGCTTTTTAATGTTTAAGTTGGTTATTAAGTGTCTTCAAAAAGAAAAGAAAGCTCAAGTGAGCAAAAGAAAAATGACATAAAGATAAATGCTTAAGTGAGCAACGATAAAAATAGCATGAAATGTAAATGCTAAAGTAAATGGTGCATAAATGTAAAGGCATAAAATAAAGGGCATAAAGTAAAAGCACAAAGTAAAAATCAAATGTTAGTGAATTAGAAGTTAGAAGTTAGTTGAATGACCATCTTAAATCTTGCATTTTCTTTTTTTCAAGTATATCATTCATTTCAAATACTCAAGGCAAGCACATATGATCAGCGATGTTTAAATGAATCACTTAGACCAAAATTCATAAAAGTTCATTAGAGGATTTATAAGATCAAAGCCTCGTAACAATAAACATCAAGGTTATTGGATCAAAGGTTTCAAATTAAACATACTTGGGCTTGCAAACATAGGTTTGGGCCACGAATGATCATCTTTTGAATCGGGACAAATTTAGCGTTATGTTATGTAATCGTAAGTGGACTTATGTAGAAGTCACACCTATTTTGAGGCTGGTCAATAAAAATTTATGTACCACATGTTAGAGAAATGATATGTAGATCATTCTCTAATAACATGTAGCATAAGTAAGAAAGGGATAAGAAGAAGAGGGAGGGGATGCATCAGATGAAATTATGGTTTCAAATATTATCAACATCATTCATCCATTTTGGTAGATTTGGTTTTTCAACCTATCAGCATCCAAGATCCAATGAGATTGAGGAACTTGTCCAAAAATAACACCCAAATCAGGACCAAACGAAAATAATAAAATAATATTCAATAAAACAATATTTAAATGATTAATAAAAAGGAAATAATTGGTAAAATGCACCAAGTATATTAAAACATCAAATAAAAATCCTAAAAAATAGTCAGAGGTCAAACATGAGTTAATAAGTGTTGACAAAAAATTTTAGAATTTTTTAAATTCATAATCTATTTTTTAAATTTAAAGAAATAAGTAAAATAAATAAAAAATTGTAAAAAAATAGTAAAATCAGAAATAAAAATAAAATAAGGTCACCAATATTTTTCAAGAGGTCATTGGATCCTTCCATATTTTTTTCCAAAATTTAAAAATCAAGAAAAGTATTTTTAAATAATTAAAACAATTAAAATAAAGTGAAAAATCATAAAAAAATGCCAAATCATAAAATTAAATTATGAAAAAATAAGAATCAGAAAGAGAAAAATCAAAAGTATTTTTGAGAATTTTTCAGATTTTTAGAAGTTGAAATAAATTTTTTATGAAAAACGCGTTAGTAAACAGATCCAATGGACCCGTTAGAAGTTCAAAATAATGTGGACCATCTGATCATAGTCAAAACGCGTTAGTAAACAAATCTAATGGACTCAGTGAGTTGTGCTTGTTATGGACCTTATTGAAAAACCCACAAAATCAATTAAATCCGGGCCAATTGTTGGCTGAAGATTTTGATGATATTGTTCGAAGCGAAGCAAGTTGGATGTTTCGATTGGAATAAAGCAAGATGTCATGTTTCGAAATGGTAGAAGCAGTGCTTCGAATGGGCATGTCAAAACTCTGAGCTTCGAGTGACAGTTATGGGGATATATTCAAAGAAGTCTCGAAATGGTAACAAGGCTGTGTCCAAGAAATGAGTTCGAAACGAAGAGCGCCAAAACATTTGAAATTCAAACGCAAGCGAGATGTTCGAAATTTAAAATATATGCGCTGGAGCATTCGAAGACGCGTGGAAGCTAGAGGAGGGCATTGCTTTGCATGTTCTGAACGTGGCAGAATCTTATAGTAAGACCGTTATGGTCGAAGTAGTATAAATAGAAGTCTTAGCATTAGGATTTCGTGTGTCATATCTATTGTACAAAAATTCAGTAAACATTCAAAATACCACATGGCTAGGGAAACGAATGCACGAACAATGTACGTATGATAACACCAAGTGTTTATGATTTAATAAAACTCTTTATCATTTCCAGTCTTTTCCTCTATCTTCATGTTAATATCATTCAAAAGCCTTTACATTAAAGTATTTTCATTCGAAGTCTTTTTACTGATGTCTTACATTTAAATGTTTTCTTTCCATTTGAAATCTTTTACATTTCATAAACTTTTGTATATTTCATGCCTTTATCTTCATGCTTTTATTCGAATACCTTTTTCATTCAAAGTCATTTTACTGATTTCTTGCATTTAAACGCTTTCTTCACATTTCGAATCTTTTACATTCCAGAAACGCTTTTACATTACATGTTTTTATGCTTCGAAGTCATTTACTTGTCTTTTCAGCAATTTTACATGTCTTTACAATTGAACTTTATTCATTCAATTTAATTTCGCACGCATTTACTTGATCATGTCATTAGATCTTTAGTAGAGTAATCGAAGTAAGTTGAACACCTACACAACATTCTAAATACCAACCATGAATATCAGTTCTATTGTGAGAATTATCCAAATGACCAATACATCCTAGGATCAATCTAGTCGATCCTGCAAGTTACCAGAGAGATTAAATAACAGTCATTAAGATTATTTGATAGTTTGGAGGACTAGCGGTTGTTTACCAGAAATCACTGTAAACAAATTGGCACACCTGGTGGAACCCGTCATTGGTCATTACGAAATTTAGAACAAAGTAAAAATTGTTGAGACATAACCATTGTAAAAGTACTCTCTGAGTGATAAGTTTGTTGTTTTATGAACCTTAGAAGTGGTAGAATAACCAATAGCAACCAACCCTTATCCAGAAGAAAACGTTTAAACAAGATGTCTAATCCAGACAATCAACAAGGGGAACAAAATATCCCACATACAACAGGCACTAATATCTCCGCCTCGATGGGAACATCTAATGTGATCCCTTCGAACGCACAGTCTGTTGCATCTTCTACCAGTAGCGTAGCCACTAATGGAACAAATGGCATATCAAATAACAGTTCGATCCTAGGAAATACTGGAACTATTGGTTACCCTGGGGGATTCGTCCCACCATCAGGGAAACAAACCCATTTCGCCACCCCACTAACTAGACCACCCGGTTTCGATGGTAATAGAACCAGAAATTCCTCTTATGGAATGCCAACATCTTTTATGGCAGGTTTACACAATTCCACATCGAATTCATCACCACAATTAGGGTCTGGGTCTGGGGCAAATCAATTTATGACAAATAACCAAGGGTCAGTGGGTTATAGTGCAATGCCTATCTTAACCACATAAAATCAGTTGGCCTTTAGGCAATTAATGGATGACAATAACCATAATATGATAGGAGTGTTAGCACAAACTATGCAGGAAATCTTTGCCCCAATAGTACAAAATGTAACTGTGACAAACAGAGAAAACGCAGATAACATGAGTCGAATAGCAGATTTTTTCGCTCCCCCAGAAAGGCGTAGGCAGAATCAGGCGGGAGTTCGAGCAAACGTACCTATCATAGAACAAGTTGCTAACGACCCACCCTATAGACCAGCCAGAGAGGAGGTTAATTTGGGGGCAAGGGCTCAAAGGTTAGAAGCCCCAATGATTCAAGGCCCACAAAGGGAAATTATGGAACCAGGGGCAAGGGTCGAAAGGCTAGAAGTCCCAGAGTTTCGAGAAGAACAACCTAGAGGAGTTGTCATGGTGGGTCGAAATCAAGATGCTGATGCAGTCGTTCACAGAATTCAAAACGATATCATCTTAGCAGAAAACAACTTAACCACCATGATAGAGAGAATCATGGCCCAGAATGGCCTCAACACAGGAATTAGAAGGCCAAATTATGCCTCTCCTATATTAGATTACATAATGCACACTGATTTACCCAGGGGATATAAAGTCCCTAAGTTTGCAAAGTTTGCTGGGGATACCAATGAGTCAACAGTCGAACACATAGCCAGGTATCTAACCGAAGCAAGAGATATAGCCAATAATGAAGACCTTAGGATCAAATATTTCCCAAGTTCCCTAACTAAGAACGCTTTCACATGGTTCACCACTTTACCTCCTGGGTCCATAGATACTTGGGCTTTGTTGGAGAGATTATTCCATGAGCAGTTCTACATGGGGCAATCAAAAATAAGTCTGAAGGAACTAGCCAGTGTCAAGAGGAAGTTTACTGAACCCATAGATGATTATCTGAATAGATTCAAGCTCTTGAAATCTAGATGCTTTACAGTAGTTCCTGAACATGAGTTAGTCGAAATGGTTGCTGGCGGCCTGGATTACTCTATTCGAAAGAAATTAGACACTCAATACTTGAGGGATATGGCTCAATTAGCCGATAGGGTTCGACAGGTCGAAAGGCTAAAGGCCGAAAAGGCCAGAGTTTTTAAAAATAACAAAAAAGAAAGGGTCTCATATGTTGGAGCTGAGGAAACAGAAGATTATCCTGAATTCGAATTCGAAGAGGTCGAAATTGACCTCGCTGAATTAAAACAGGCACCACCTTACTCCTGCAAATTATTAGTTCCCACAAAAGGGAAAGAAATTGTTGAAAATGAGAAAAGTGACAAATTCCCAAAGAAGGTTTATACCTTCGATGTAACTAAGTGTGACGAGATTTTTGATTTACTTGTCAAAGATGGCCAACTCATTGTGCCATCAAATGTCAAAATACCTCCTTTAGATCAAAGGAAGAAAAGAGGATTTTGCAAGTATCATAGTTTCCTAGGCCACAAAACCTCACAGTGTTTTCTTTTCAGGGACCTAATTCAGAATGCAATTAAAGATGGCAGACTGAAATTCGCTGATAAAGCAAAAATGAAAGTGGATGAAGATCCTTTGGATGTCGCAGACACCAATTACTCCGAGCCTGCAAGCATTGGGGAAATTAACATGGTGGAAACTGACCAAAGTGATGCTCCAGTGGGAGAGAAAGGTACTGAAAATGAAAGCTGGGTGATAGTCGTAGTCAATAAGGGGGTCACTGAAGACGTCCACAAGCAACCAGAGACTTCGACCGAAGCAGCACCTTTAGCTATTGCAAAAGAAACCCAGGCTACTGAAGGCCAGGAAAACCAAAACCAAGAGTTGGCACAGGTTACTGAAGGCCTGAGGCTAGAATTGGAGAAAGTCCATATCACGAAGCCAACTTCCCCTCAGAAAGAAATATGGGATACTTTAGGGGAGCCCAGTGGAAAGTTTGACTACTTGGTCAAATATTCTGCCCCAGAGAGTTCAAAGGTCCAAATTGAAGATATAAAACCTACAGGATGGGGAGATGATGACACTAAGGGGGTGGATGTTGAGGTAAACATGGTGGATATGGAGAGACCTCGTTCTGAAATGGAGGAGTTGGAGAGATACTTAGAAAAAGAAAAGTATAAAATGGAGGATAATCATGCTGGAGATGCTAGTCTTAAGGATTACCTCATGATGTGCCACAAAGGAGATACAGGAATGATACTATGCCCTAGGTGCAGCATCCTCTGCAACCAGAGAATCGCTGCAAACTTCGAGAGGGTACAAAGGGCGCAAACTGGCAACAACTGGCGCCAGGATAACCAGTTATTCAGGTGTTATCCTAAAGCTGGAGAAAGTTTGTTGGGATTTGTGCTTCGCTGCTACAAAGGGGCAACCAAATGCTTGATATGCCCAAGGTGTTCTGCTGTGTATGATCAAAGCATGGCCAGAGCCTTCGAAACAATCCCTTTCGCCCCTTGCTGGAACCACCAAGAGACTGTTCAGATGGGCCCACGTTTCGATAGCAAATACAATCAACGAAGGCCTGATAGTCCTCATCCCAAGGGCGCTCGAAGAGTGACGTTCAAAATTCCTGCTGAAGTGCCAACAGACAAATGGCTGCAAGTCAGAAATGACAAAGGCAAAGACAAATGGAGAAACAATGAACGAAACGCACGCCATGCTATGACATATAGAAGGCAGTTCAACATAGCGAAGAGGGAAGAAGTGAGATTAGAGAACTACAAAGGAAGAAACCCCATGTCAAGATCTCAATGGCAAAGGCAACAAAGAATTCGAAAGGCTGAAAGGGAAGCTGTGGCAAATAAAGAGGCAACTTCAACAAAAAACCAAGGTGAATCTAGCACCAACAAACCCACACCAAAAAATCAAACTGAAGACAAACCCCTAGTTAGTAGGAGGCTCTTCTCTAAAGTACAACTAAATGAACCAAAGGAATACACTCCAGGTCCAGAAGAAGACGAAGATATGCTAACGGACAACTTCGAATCAGAGGGGGAGTCTTTATTCAATATCAATTGCAACGTGGTATCTGTGCTTCCTTGTGAGTTTGGACAGGAAACTGAAATTGACGAGTATGAGGAAGAAGATACCATAGATCTGATGAAGCATAGGCCTGTGTGCTACTACGTGATGGATAACGGAGCTATCGAGGAGCAGAATGCGTTCTTCGAGCATCCAGAACCAGCTATGAAAAATCATCTGAAGCCATTATTCATTCGGGCAAAGGTTGGTGCCCATGGCGTAAACAAGGGTTTAGTGGATGGGGGTGCTGCAGTCAACTTAATACCCCATTTCATGCTGAAAAGGTTAGAAATACGCGAAGGAGACATCAAGCCACACAACATGGTTCTATCCAATTATGAAGGGAAAGTAGGCAAAACAATGGGGGTGGTTCAATTGGACTTGACGATAGGCTCAAGCTATAGGCCCACCATGTTCATGGTGATCGAAGCCAAGGCCAACTACAACTTGTTGCTGGGAAGGGAGTGGATTCATGGCGTAGGAGCAGTTCCTTCATCAATGCACCAGCGATTAGTTTTATGGAGAGAAGTGAAGAAGTGAAAAACACAAGAAGGGGGGTTGAATTGTAAAACTGAAAATCAATGCAATGAACACGATATTTTTATCCTGGTTCATTTGATCTCAAACTACTCCAGTCCACCCGTCAAGGTGATTTCGCCTCTCTCCAACGAGGTCTTAATCCACTATATTCAACTGAATATTACAATCTGCTTTAACAACTGCTAAAGCCTTCTTGATGCAAACCACAGACCGGTTTGTCAAGGAACAACTTTCTTACAAAGAATTGAAATCTAGGTGTGTGAATGTTTTCTACAAAACTGTTTATCACAACTGTGATACTACACAACTTAAGCTTATGGAAACTAGATTGCTAAAATAATTGAATAAGAATTTGGAGCTTTTAGCAAACTGAGAGTAAGGAAGATTATGATTAGCTTTTAGGCGTGTAATTTGATGTAGAGCATTAGCCAATTCAATCTTCATTGACTTGTTTATATAGCATTGAAATTGATGAACGTTGGAGCAATAATTCTGATTCAATGCCAATAACAATCTTTCCTTATTAAGCAGATCTTGTCTGGAATGATGTCGTTGGTAATAACTCATCTTGAATGCACAGTACCATTGCCACTTAAGCGTGTTCTGGCTTTGGCTCATTCTGACGCTGCTTAAGTGCTGATAAACTATTGTTTGTCTTTATCAGAGTTCAGAGTGTTGAGCGCAGTTCTATTAATCAAGCTTCAGCATAAGCGTGAGTTGTTCTTCTGATTTTGGTATCTGATATAGCATTATCTGATGCTGATGTTGATATCTAATATTCTGATGCTGATGAGGATGTTCTCATGCTGATACCCATCAGAGTTTCTGTAAAACAGAAAGTAATTTTTAGGTAGCAAATAGTTCTTACATGAATCACATAATTAATATATCTTTTCATTTTGTTATCATCAAAACTTAAACTTAGGGTAGTAGATTCAAACTTTATTCTAACAATCTCCCCCTTTTTGATGATGACAAAAACTAGATATTTTTTTAATTGAAGATAGCGTGAAAAAGTATCAGAGATAACTAAATGATAAGTTACATCAGAATTAAATAAGGAGTTATCAAAGATAAGTGATAAAGAGATATCAGAGTTGGGATCGGAGATACTCCTCCTGAATTTATTACTTCCCCTTTTTTATTTCGAGAGTCTTCAGGATCAGATCTTTATTGATTCTTTGAACATCAGAATATCAGAGCTTTGACTATCAGAACTTCAGATCAGAATATCAGAGCTTCAGTGTATCAGAGAACATTCTTGTACCTGTAGACTTATGCAAAAACAGAAAACATTCAAGTATGTCAGAGTTAGAATGTTTAAGACTTTTTTGTCTCAGAAATCCGTTATTGAAAAATATCATTCTTGTTCTCCCCCTTTTTGTCAGCAATCAAAAAGTGTAAGTGATGTGCTAAAACGATCAGAGCAGAAAAACTTGTTATATTAAAATATTTAGAGCCAGACAAAACAGTAAAAAAGATATGCAAAGAAAAACATTGAAAATATCATGAATGAAAAACTAAGGTTGGGGTGGGAAGCGTGTGAACAGAGTCTCCAGCATTGCCTTAATCTGATCAGCAGTTTCAGTCTGCTTGTGCACCATGCTGACTACTGTATCTATCTTGTTGTCTTGCACATCCATCCTTTCCTTCATCTTTTGATCATTTTCATCCATTCTTTGCTGCAGACGAATATCATTCAGCTTCAGCTCTTCCAGAGTTTGCCTGTCCAAAGCAGCTTGAGAAACATCAGAAGCAGGAAGCTTCTGAGAGCTTTCTGCAACATCTTCAGCTTGACTGACTTCAGCTTGAGTAGTCTGATCTTCTTCTGGCTGCACTTTTGAAACTGGACGCTTCTTAGACCATGGCTCACTATCCAGAAGGAGCACGTCTTCCTGTGGCAGCTGACTTTCAACTTCCTTCAGCAGCTTGCTGAAGTTCTGTTGTGCCTGCTCATAGTTGATATCTTGCAACTTGAGGGCTTCAGCACGTACCCATATTCTGAATCGTGTCCAGAGCTGGTCTGAGGCAGCAGGATCAATTATTCCAGGACAGACTTGCTTCAGAGAAGCAATCCATTGCTGCAAACCTGTTTCAAAATTCACAATGCCAGAGCCAACATCTGGCTGTTTTGGTTTTGGAATGGCTATTTTGTGTTTGAGATCAGCAAGACGGTCAAGGATTGTTAAATCGATGAAGGTCCTGTTGGGGTCTTCTGTAGTTTGTTTGGGAGATGTTTGTTTGGGAGATGGAGTGGGAGAGTCAGAAATAATAATTGGACTGTGTGAAGTTTTTGGAGTATTTGGAGGGGTAGTTTCTGGCGAGGATGGCAGTTGGGCCATGGTTACGGTTGTTCCACATGGCAGCTGAATTTCCAAGGTTTGTGGCTCAGAGGATTGAGGAGAATGAGGTTCAGGTGATGGAGTTTCAGAATGATGAAACTCAGGTTGTGGAGGTGATGGTGGAGGTGATGGTTGAGGTGATGGTGGATGAATTTCTGGTTGAGGAGAGGGAGGAGGAATTGCTGGTTGTGGAGAAGGAGATGGAATTTCTGGTTGAATTTCTGGTTGTTGTGGAATTTGTGGTTCTTCTGGTATGGGTGAGAGAGGTTGTTCTGGTTGAGGAGAGTGGGCAATTTCTGGTTCAGAGTTTGGATTATTTGAGAGGTGATCAGAAACACGTTGATCAATGTCAGACAGAACTTTGTCAAGTTCTGATGCGGTTGATGTTGTGGGTTTTGGATGTTTGGTGCGGGGTCTTCTGAGAGTCAGTGACTCAGAAGGGTCATCTTCTGGTTCGGTTTCATCAATAGTTGGTATGGGAATTGGAATTTCATGTGAAGCTGGAGTTGGGATTGATGTTGGAATAGCAGAAGAATTTAAAACAGAAGCAGTAGATAAATTACCTCTTTTCTTAGGAGTCTGCTGGGATGGTCCTTCTGAAGTGGCCTTCCTTTTCTTTGTCTTCTTCAGAGAAACTTCTGGTTGAGGTTGGTGCAGATCTTTGATATTCAGCTTGGGATCTGTACCATCAGCCTTGCACGCGTCCAAGTATCTGAGAACCACCAATGGTTTAGATTCTATCTCAGAAAATAACGGAAAGTCGTCCAGAGGGACTCTTCTGCTGGTGATGTCAGCAAGAGGAGTAGCGCTGGGCTCCTTTCTGATATTCTCTATCAATTTCATTTTCTTCAGATTCTTTGCGTTCAGAGGCTTGCCAACAGTTGGTTCAATAGTACTTAACTCTTGAGCTTCTATAAGGTGCTCTATCAGCCTATTCTGAGTCAGAATATCTGATATTAACCTGCCAAAGGGTATCCAATCCCTCTTTGTCCTTTCTTCCTCCCTGGTCTCCTTGACGCTGGTCCTGAGGTGATTAAACAGAAGATGAGCCAAGTTGATTTTTACCTTCTGATTAATAAAATAGATCAGAAACTGCTGATCTATATTTATATAATCAGGGGAGCTTGTTGGCTTCCTGTGATTAAAACACCCCAGAATGATCTTCGCCCATACTCTGTGGTGATCCTTTAAGTCTCTGATTTTGCTGTTGGGCACCCCAAGGGTGAAAATCTGTTCTGCTATGACACCAACGTCAGAGCATCTTTCAGCCATATCAATACAGCGGACGCCACCGCCACTGTAACCAATCAATTTTGCTATGTGATCCTCAGTGATCACAATCTTCTTTCCCATTATGTAGGAGGTGACTTGATGCGTTGATGAGGACGCATGAATCCAGAACTCCTTAACCAAGACTGGGAACGTTGGTCCAACCAACCTGTCAAAATATCTCTCCCATTTCTGTGCCCTAACTTCTTCTGTCAAGTCAAAACCATTTTCTTTCAAACTGGAGAAGTCAATAATCAGTTCAGACAGCACTTCTAAATTCTTCACTGGTGTTAGGAGTGTTCTGAATGGAACTTGGTACTGTTCAGAAGAAGCCTTCTTCTGAGAACCTGCAGAAGCATTGCTGGAGGTTGCCATGTTCACACTTAGGGTTTTTCTGAGAAAACTGAAAAATGGGTTTCTTGAGAGAGATGAACACACAAGGAAAATGCAGAGAAAATATTTGTGAGATTGAAGGAAACGGTAAAAGATTAATGTGAGATGTTAATGAGTTTAAATAGATTTAGAAAAATTTTGAAAGTGTAAACGGTTTCAAGAAAGAGAAATAAAATCATGATTACGTTTTTAAAAACATGATTACTTTCATTTAATGCTTGCTGATTTTGGGGGATTTGAGAAAGATACTTGAAACGGTTACCAGACATGTGACTCAATGCACCCAATCAGCGTTTTGCCTTCTCAGAAGCGTGCATGTGTTCTGCTTCAGAGATTTGCTGATGATTGGATGACACTTGTTTGATTTAGTGAGCAGCACGTCTATCCTTAAGCTGAAACGCTCAGATCTTTAAGAATAACATCTGATACAATCTGCATGTTCTATCTTTCTGAAAAGAGATTGATCAGAAGTTCACAGTAAAACAAATACATTCTGAAAGATAATATATGGAATTAAAACATTTTCACTCTGGGCAGATTTTCATGCTGAGATGTTTCAGAATGAAATTGAACCTATCTTCAGAAAGGGGTTTAGTGAAGATATCAGCCCATTGATGGTCTGTATCTATAAATTTTAAGTTCAAAATTCCTTTCTGAATGTAGTCCCTAATGAAGTGATGTTTTATTTCTATATGCTTAGCTCTGGAATGTAAAACGGGATTCTTACTTAAGCAAATAGCAGAAGTATTGTCACAGAGTATAGGGATGTTACTCTCAAAAATCTGGAAGTCTTCAAGCTGACTTTTCATCCAGAGCATTTGTGTGCTACATCCTGCTGCTGCTATGTACTCAGCTTCTGCTGTTGATAGCACAATTGTGGATTGCCTTTTGCTGGACCAAGAGATCAGATTTTCTCCCAGAAACTGGCAGCTTCCAGAAGTACTTTTACGCTCTACTCTGTCTCCAGCAAAGTCAGCATCGCAGTAGCCTACTAAGCTGTAATCACTAGATTTTCTATAAAATAAACCCAGATTAGTAGTACCTTTCAGATACTTGAAAATTCGCTTAACAGCTGTTAAGTGAGATTCTCTAGGATCTGATCAGAATCTAGCACAAATACATACGCTGAATAAGATATCAGGTCTTGAAGCTGTCAGATAAAGGAGAGAACCAATCATACCTTTGTAGACCTTCTGTTCTACCTTTTTGCTTACCTCTTCTCTTTCCAGAATGCACGTGGGATGCATTGGAATCTTTGATGGCTTACATTCTGAGAGGTCAAATTTCTTCAGAAGATCTCTGACATATTTGCTCTGATGAATGTAAGTTCCCTCTGGAATTTGATTGATCTGAATTCCTAGAAAGAATTTCAGTTCCCCCATGAGGCTCATCTCAAATTCTGCCTGCATACACTTAGCAAATTTTCTTCCAAGAGAAGGATTAGTAGATCCAAAAATAATATCATCAACATAAATTTGACAGACTAAGATGTCATTCTTAACTGACTTACAGAATAAGGTAGTGTCCACCTTCCCTCTGGTGAATTCATTTTCTAACATAAAGTTACTTAGTCTTTCATACCAAGCTCTGGGAGCTTGTTTCAGACCATATAGTGACTTCTTTAGTTTGAAAATGTGTTCTAGATGTTTTGTATTTTCAAAACCAGGGGGTTGGTGCACATAAACCTCTTCTTCTATATAACCATTTAAGAATGCACTCTTGACATCCATCTGATACAGAGTGATGCCTCTATTAACAACAAATGAGATTAAAAGTCTGATAGATTCTAACCTGGCGACTGGAGAAAAGGTTTCTGTATAGTCTATCCCCTCTTGCTGACTATAACCTTGTGCTACCAGTCGTGCTTTGTTTCTGATGACTTCACCTTGTTCATTTAGCTTGTTTCTGAACACCCATCTTGTTCCAATGACGTTGAATCCTTTTGGTCTGGGAATAAGATCCCATACGTCATTTCTGGTGAATTGATTCAGCTCTTCTTGCATTGCTAGAATCTAGTCGTTGTCCAGAAGTGCTTCATCAATAGAAGAAGGTTCAATCAGAGACACAAGTCCCATGAGGGTTTCTTCAGAGTTTCTGAAGCTTGCTCTTGTTCTGATTGGATCTTCCTTTCTTCCTAAGATAGTTTCTTCTGGGTGATCCAAGCTGCTTCTGGGTAGTCTCTTTTGAGGTTGATCAGTAGCTGTTGTAGGATTGCTAGCAGTGCTCCTTTCAGGTGTGGAAGGAGTGTCTGTGTTGAGAGCTTCTGATGACTTGTCTTCAGAACCTGTAAATTCAATTTCCATACCTGCAAAAACTTCATTCTGCTTTGACTCTTCAGAGTCAAGCTTATCATCAAAACGAACACTGATTGATTCTTCCACAATCTGTGTTTCTGTATTGTATACTCTGTACCCTCTTGAGCGTTCAGAGTATCCTAACATAATACACTTCTGTGCTTTAGAGTCAAACTTGTTCAAATAATTCTTTGTATTTAACATAAAGCAAGTACATCCAAATGGATGAAAATATGAAATGTTGGGCTTTCTGTTCTTCCACAATTCATATGGAGTCTTTTTCAGAATAGGTCTTATTGAGATTCTATTCTGAATGTAGCACGCTGTGTTTATTGCCTCTTCCCAGAAGATCTTAGCAACGTTTGTCTCATTGATCATGGTTCTGGCCATTTCTTGCAATGTTCTGTTCTTTCGTTCTACAACTCCATTTTGTTGGGGAGTTCTAGGATAAGAGAAATCATGCAGAATGCATCTGTCATTAAAGAATGACTCAAAATCTTTGTTTTCAAACTCTCCACCATGATCACTTCTGACTTTAACAATTCTAAGATCCTTTTCATTCTGAACTTGGTTACAGAAGGTAACAAACATAGAGTGTGACTCGTCCTTGTGTCTTAAGAACTTTACCCATGTCCATCTGCTATAGTCATCTACGATTACTAACCCATACTTCTTGCCACTGACTGAAGCAGTTTTAACTGGTCCAAATAAGTCAATGTGCAGAAGTTCTAATGGCTTAGAGGTAGAAACAACATTTTTAGATTTAAAAGAAGGTTTTGCAAACTTGCCTTTCTGACATGTTTCACACAGAGCATCTGAATTGAACTTCAAATTAGGAAGTCCTCTGACCAGATTGAGTTTGTTAATCTGAGATATTTTTCTCATACTAACATGCCCCAATCTTTTGTGCCAGATCCACTGCTCGTTGTTAACAGACAGAAGACACTTTACATTCTGACTTTTCAGTTCAGAAAGTTTGGTTTTGTAGATGTTGTTTTTGTTGGAAATCCACCAATACTCTATGATGAATTTCGACCACCACTGATGATTAGTTATGACAAACAAATAAAAGAACAATGGAGATATTTCTGCAGAATTTCTATTCTGCCCACAAACTGTGGAAACTTTATTAATTCACTTTGCAACTGCAAAATACTGTGAATGAGTTCAATGACTTGAATTACAAAATAAGGGTTACTCCCTCTTATTTATAGATTTAGGTTAGCTTGCTCCCTAAGCTAAACCCAAGCCCAAAATATCTCTTTACTAAATCAAATCTAATCTAGATTTAAATTCAAATCTATTTAAATCTAAACAAATCAAATCTTCTTTTGACACCTATGAATTACAATTTAACACACCACCTAATTCATTGTGTCTAAACTATCTATGTTCATCATGGCCCTTAGCTTTCTGAATATTTCGACCTGCACTCCCTTCGTCATGATGTCTGCAATCTGATTCTCAGTTCTGCAGTGTTCCAAATTCATCTTCCCATCTGCTACCCGCTCTCGGAGATAATGGAACCTCATTTCGATGTGCTTACTTCGACCATGTGCTATTGGGTTCTTCGCCAAGTTGATAGCTGACATGTTGTCTATCTTCATGGTAATTGCTCCATGATTTTTCCCTGTTATCTCTTCGACCAAGTTCATCATCCAGGTTGCTTGACATGCACAAAGAGAAGCAGCTATGTATTCTGCTTCGCATGATGATAATGCTACTACTGGTTCTTTTCTCGAACTCCAAGCAATTGTTGCACCACCTAGCATAAACACATATCTTGCTGTTGACTTTCGATCTTCAGCATCACTACACCAACTCGAATCAGTGTATCCCACTAACTTGCATTCTTTTCCTTTATCAACTGCAGGAAACAGAATGCCATAATCGAAAGTTCCTTTGAGATACCTTAGTATCCTCTTCACAGCTGCTAGATGTGATACCTTTGGCTTCTGCATGAATCTACTTACCATACCTACATTGTATGCTAAGTCAGGCCTTGTATGACAAAGGTATCTCAATGATCCAATAAGTCTTCTGTATTGGGTTGGATCAACATCATCTTCATCTGCATCTTTCGACAGTTGCAGTCTTGGTTCTGCAGGTGTCGAAGTTGAGTTGCATTCTTCCATCTCAAACCTCTTGAGAATTTCTCCTGCATATCTTCTTTGATGCATCATCAAACCTCTACTGCTTTTGTAGAATTCGATACCAAGGAAATATGAAATCTCACCCAAATCAGACATTTCGAATTCCTTGCTAAGATCAACTTTGAAGTCTTCGATCTCACTCTTGCAGCTACCTGTTATCAACAAATCATCTACATAGAGACATAATATAAGCAATTTACTCTTGCTTCTTCTTACATATACTCCATGTTCAGTTATGCACTTCACAAATTCCTTCTCCCTTAGAAAACTATCAATTTTCTTATTCCAAGCCCTTGGAGCTTGTTTCAAACCATACAGGGCTTTATGTAGCCTGTACACCTTTCTTTCTTCGTCATGTTTCACAAACCCAACTGGTTGTTTAACATAAACTTCTTCATCTAAGGGTCCATTTAGGAATGCACACTTCACGTCCATCTGACATATGTGCCAACTGTTGATTTCTGCTAGACCAACAACCAACCTGATTGTTTCGATCCTAGCAACAGGTGCAAAAACTTCGTCGAAGTCTATTCCTTCTTTCTGTAGAAATCCTTTCGCCACAAGTCTTGCTTTGTGTCGAGTTACTTCACCTTTCGAATTCGTCTTCACTTTGTATACCCACTTGACATCAATTGCCTTCTTTCCTTGAGGCAATTTGACAAGTGACCAAGTGTTGTTGTCTTCGATAGACTTTACTTCTTCGTTCATTGCTTTCACCCACTTCGAATCCTTTAATGCTTCAGCTGCATTAACAGGTTCGACATCTGCATAGAAAGCATAATGTACCAGCTCACCTTCATCATCTATTACATCATCTGATGTAATCACACAATCTTGCAATCTTGCAGGCATGCGTCTTGTTCTTTGAGGTCTGCTTGTACTGGGTATATCTGTTGGCTCCTCTTGTCGAACTTTTCTTTCGACTTGAGTTTATGGCTCTTCGAATAAGATTCCCACTGAATCTTTCTTGACATTTGCAGTCCAATCCCATTCTTTGAACTCATCTATGATCACGTCCCTGCCGATCACAATCTTCTTGTTCTCTGGATCGAACAACTTGTAGCCTCCTGTCGAATGATATCCAACTAGGATCATTTGACTTGACTTGTCATCAAGTTTCTTTCTCAACTGATCTGGCACATGTCTATGTGCAATAGATCCAAATACTTTCAGATGACTTAAGCTAGGCTTTACACCAGACCAACATTCTTCTGGAGTAATTCCTTCTAGCTTCTTTGTAGGACTTCTGTTCAAAATGTATGTTGCAGTCGAAACAGCTTCACCCCAAAACTCTTTGGGTAAATTCTTGCCTTTCAACATACTTCGCACCATGTTCATGATGGTTCGATTTTTTCTTTCTGCAATTCAATTTTGCTGTGGAGTATAGGGTGGCACCACCTCATGCACAATCCCTTCTTTTTCACATAATCTGTCGAAATCTTTCGACACATATTCTCCTCCACCATCAGTTCTCAAAACTTTGAGCTTTCGACCACTTTGTCTTTCGACCATGGACTTGAACTTGGTAAATACTTCGATCACTTCACTTTTCTGCTTGATCAGGTAAGTCCATAACTTTCGACTGAAATCATCTATGAATGTAACAAAGTATTTGTTACCTCCCATCGAATCCACCTGAATTTGTCCACATACATCAGAGTATATGACTTCGAGATTAGCCTTCGATCTGCTTCTTGCATCCTTGCTGAAGCTGTTCTTGTGTTGCTTCGCTTGCACACATTCTTCACATACTTCGTTTGGAATGTAAATTTCAGGCAATCCTGAAACCATATTTCTTCTCTTCAAATCTCTGATGTCTCTGAAGTTGAGATGACTTAGTCTATAATGCCATATCCATTCATCTCTGCTAGCTGCAGTCGAAAGGCACTTGTGTTCCATCACGTTTAGTCCAATCTTGAAGGTTCGATTCTGAGACATAGGAGCCTTCAAGATTAATCTCCCATTTGCATCAACGACTCTCATCAACTTATCTTCGATTGACACTTTATAGTTATTTTCGACCAACTGCCCTATACTGAGCAAATTGCTCTTCATGCCTGGTATGTACAATACATTCGAAATTACTTACTTCTTGCCATCTTTCCTCATGATCATAACATCACCAATATCTTCAGCTGCTAGTGTGTTGTCATTTGCAAATTTTACCATATTCTTCGTTGAGGGTTTTATATTGACGAACCAGTCTTTCCTTCCAGACATATGTAATGAACATCCTGAATCCAAGTACCATTGGTCCTTGAATCTGTCTTCATCTCTTGTTGTGACCATTAGCATCATCTATTCTTCTTCTTCATGTTTTTCCAGCTTTGCATCACTTTCTTGATTCTTTCGTTTTTCTGGACAATCACTCGAATAGTGACCATACTTCTGACAATTATAACATTGAATGTGACTCTTATCAGTTTTTCGACCACCACCTCTTCCTCTGTTTGCAGCACCACCTCTTTGGTTGCCGTGGTGTGGTCTTCTTTGATTCGACACGTCTCCTTCGATTTGGTTTCCTCTACCATTCGATTTGTTGTAGCCACCTCTACTTCTGTCGAAATACTTTCCTTTGCCTTTGGTTTCTTTTGCTGAATGTGCCTGCAAGGCTACATCACTCTTCGATTTTCCTGCAGCTCTTTCGTTCATTCTTTGTTCATGAGATTCGAGCGTCCCTTGAAGCTCTTCCTTTGTCAATTTCGACAAGTCTTTCCCCTCTTCGATCGCCACCACTATGTGGTCGAACTTAGGAGCTAAGGATCTCAAGATCTTCGAAACAACAGCTCTTGTTGTTAATCTTTCTCCACATGTCTTGATTTGTTTCACTAGTTTTGTAACTCTAGTGAAGAAATCAGATATGTTTTCACTGTCTTCCATCTGAAGCAGTTCATAGGTTCTTTTGTGAGTTTGTAACCTCACTTCTTTCACCTTCTCAGCGCCTCCAAAAGATTTCTCCAGGATCTTCCAAGCTTCTTTTGCAGATTCTGAATCACTAATCTTTTCGAAATTGTCTGGGCTGACACATTGATGAATTATAAACAATGCTTTATAACTCTGTTTCTCAGATTCTGTATATTTCTTCTTTTCTTCTTCTGAAGCGTTTTCGCCAAGCGCTTCGACTCCATCTTTTACAAGGTCCCAAAGGCCTTGACACCTTAATAGGACTTTCATCTGCTTGCACCAATTCTCATAGTTGTCAACTTTCAGAATTGGCAGCGTTGCTGGATAGTTTGCATTCCCATAACTTGTCATCTTGAATTCTTCAATCGCTCTTGATTGATACTTCCCTTGAATAGAAACACAAGCTCTTGATACCAGATGTTGGAAATCCACCAATCTCTATGATGAATTTCGACCACCACTGATGATTAGTTATGACAAACAAATAAAAGAACAATGGAGATATTTCTGCAGAATTTCTATTCTGCCCACAAACTGTGGAAACTTTATTAATTCACTTTGAAACTGCAAAATACTGTGAATGAGTTCAATGACTTGAACTAAAAAATAAGGGTTACTCCCTCTTATTTATAGATTTAGGTTAGCTTGCTCCCTAAGCTAAACCCAAGCCCAAAATATCTCTTTACTAAATCAAATTTAATCTAGATTTAAATTCAAATCTATTTAAATCTAAACAAATCAAATCTTCTTTTGACACCTATGAATTACAATTTAACAGTTTTTCCTCTTTCCATTAAACAGGATAGTCCCATATTTCTGACTAACAGCTTTACATGATTTTTGATTAAAGATTATATCATAACATTTATCACTTAATTGACTTATGGATAACAGATTATGCATTAATCCATCTACTAGAAGAACATTATTTATAGAGGGAAGATTTCCATTACCTACAGTTCCAGAGCCAATTATCTTTCCCCTCTGATTGCCTCCAAAGCCAACGTGGCCTCCAGGCTTAAGTTCCAGGCTTTGGAACATATGCCTTCTTCCCATCATGTGTCGCGAGCAGCCAGAGTCCAGGTACCATGACTGGTGTTTCTGATTTGCTGCTAAAGATATCTGCAACATGTATTATTTTATCCTTAGGTACCCAGATTTTCTTGGGTCCTGATTTGTTAGATTTACCAAAACTCTGGTTGAATTTTGATTTCACAGAATACTTACTGCTAGTGTATTTTATATCATGTGTGTGACCATATACAAAATGTGAGTTCAGAGGAGTGTGTTTAATGGTTAAATCCATGACATTCTTTGGTGTAGGAACCTTACCTTGGTATCCTATTCCCTTCCTGCCGTTTCTGCTAATTCCATAGATCATTGAAGCCATTTTTCTTCTATCTATGCTTTTAGCAAGGAACTTCTGGAAACTGTGATCATACTCCTTGATGATCTCATCAGCGCTGCTGGGAGTTTCAGAAATTGGTTCCTTCTGAGAGTTTTGTAAAGTATTTTCTAATTTTGAAATTTTATTTCTCAGCTCAGAACTTTCCAATTTAAGACTCTCAGTCTTATCAGAGTCAGATTCAAGATTCCTTTTCAGGTTTCTAAATTTAACTCTAATTTGCTGGTACCTTTCCAGGATTTCGTTAAGGCTTTCAGCAAGTTCAGCCTTGGTAAAATTAACTGCAAAGTCAGGAAATACCTCTTCAGTATCTGATTCTGAGTCTGATTCAGAAGCTTCACTGTCTTCTGAAATGTTGGCCATGAGAGCTATGTTTGCTCTCTCATCATCTGATTCTTAGTCAGCTTCAGACGAGTCAGAGTCATCCCATGTAGCCATGAGACTTTTCTTCTTTTCTCTTCCAAACTTCTTTTTGGGCTTTTCCCTCTGAAGCTTTGGGCAGTCACTCTTGTAGTGTCCTTGCTCATTGCACTCATAGCAGATGATGTCCTTGGTGTTTGGCTTTCTGCTTCCTGAGGGGCCTTCAGATCTTCTGTATCCAGAGGAAGAATCTGTCCTTCTGTATCTGGAAGAAGACTCGTTCTGGTCAGATCTTCTGGGATTCCTGAACTACCTTTGCCTCTGCTTCCACAGTTGATTCACTCTTCTGGAGAGGAGAGAAAGTTCGTCTTCTTCTGATGAGGATCCATCAGATGTTTCTTCAACTGCCTGCAAAACTTTAGACTCAGATATTTTGTTAGATTTTAATGCTAAAGGCTTACCTTGCTTCTGAGGTTCATCAGCTTCTAGCTCTATCTCATGACTTCTGAGGGAGCTGATAAGTTCCTCCAGAGAAATTTTGTTGAGATCTTTTGCTAGCTTCAGAGCTGTAACCATTGGCCTCCACTGCTTTGGTAAGCTTCTGATGATCTTCTTGACGTGATCAGCAGTAGAGTATCATTTGTCCAGAACCTTGAGACCAGCCACCAGAATTTGGAATCTAGAGAACATTGTTTCAATGGATTCACTTTCTTCCATTTTGAATGCCTCATACTTCTGAATGAGCGCAAGAGCTTTAGTTTCTTTGACCTGAATGTTGCCCTCATGCGTCATTCTGAGTGAGTCAAACATGTTCTTTGTTGTGTCTCTGTTAGAGATCTTTTCATATTCAGCATAGGAGATGGCGCTGAGAAGGATGGTTCTGGCTTTGTGGTGATTTTTGAAGTCACGCTTCTGTTGGTCAGACATTGATTTTCTATCAATCTTCTGACCGCTTGCATTCACAGGATGCGTGTATCCATATGTCACCATGTCCCACAGATCAGCATCTTGTGCCAAAAAGAAGCTTTCAATTCTGTCTTTCCAGTAATCAAAATTTTCTCCATCAAATACTGGAGGTTTGCCGCTGAATCTGTCTCTGTCCTCATTGTTGTCATTGCTGGTGTGATGATAAGTTCCTGCCATTGTGTTTTTCTGACGATGGATCTTGTACTGACACGGTTAAGTGTTTTAGCTCAGAACCAGGCGCTTTGATGCCAATTTAAGAAGTGAAAAACACAAGAAGGGGGGTTGAATTGTAAAACTGAAAATCAATGCAATGAACAGGATATTTTTATCCTGGATTGTTGGATCTCAAACTACTCCAGTGCACCCGTCAAGGTGATTTCTCCTCTCTCCAACGAGGTCTTAATCCACTATATTCAACTGAATATTACAATATGCTTTAACAACTGCTAAAGCCTTCTTGATGCAAACCACAGACCGTTTTGTCAAGGAACAGCTTTCTTACAAAGAATTGAAATCTAGGTGTGTGATTGTTTTCTACAAAACTGTTTATCACAACTGTGATACTACACAACTTAAGCTTATGGAAACTAGATTGCTAAAATAATTGAATAAGAATTTGGAGCTTTTAGCAAACTGAGAGTAAGGAAGATGATGATTAGCTTTTAGGCGTGTAATTTGATGTAGAGCATTAGCCAATTCAATCTTCATTGACTTGTTTATATAGCTTTGAAATTGATGAACGTTGGAGCAATAATTATGATTCAATGCCAATAACAATCTTTCCTTATTAAGCAGATCTTGTCTGGAATGATGTCGTTGGTAATAACTCATCTTGAATGCACAGTACCGTTGCCACTTAAGCGTGTTCTGGCTTTGGCTCATTCTGACGCTGCTTAAGTGCTGATGAACTGTTGTTTGTCTTTATCAGAGTTCAGAGTGTTGAGCGCAGTTCTGTTCATCAAGCTTCAGCATAGGCGTGAGTTGTTCTTCTGATTCTGGTATCTGATATAGCATTATCTGATGCTGATGTTGATATCCAATATTCTGATGCTGATGAGGATGTTCTCATGCTGATACCCATCAGAGTTTCTGTAAAACAGAAAGTAATTTTTAGGTAGCAAATAGTTCTTACATGAATCACATAATTAATATATCTTTTCATTTTGTTATCATCAAAACTTAAACTTAGGGTAGTAGATTCAAACTTTATTCTAACAAGAAGATGGGATCATGGAAAACATTGAAGCGGACCAGAGTTACTTCATGTGAGCAGTCAACTTAGTTGACAAGAGGAATTATGACAAACATCTGGCAAAGATTTCTCCTTGTGTCCCAAATGATGAAATCAACGAAACCAGAAATGCACACTACTATATGACCCTTCGCCATGATGGCATATATTGGGATAGAAGAATAATCAGTGAAGATGAAGGAGTCGAAGGTACTATACAAAGACGCCCAGCAGGCTGGGAATTCGACAACCTTGCTCATGACTGAGTCCTCCTTTTTCGAAAGGATTTCGGCCTATATGGCTGAGAACGAATCAAAGGCGGCCTTAGAGGCTGAAATAAATAAACTGGCTGTAAAGATGAACAAAATAAATGGGGGTAGCTCGAAAGGCTCACCCTTTGAAGAATTTGAAATAGATCAAACGCTGGACGCCATCTATGATAAAGAACCCTTAGGCTTCGAGAGGGACCCCATAGACTCAGGTGCCAAAATGTTGGCGCAGGATCCACACGAAGAAGTGAACTTAGGGGATGAGAACACGAAAAGAATAACCTACATAAGTGCAAAACTTAACCCAGGCCTCAAGCAGGAAGTGATCGAAGTCCTCAAGAAAAACAAAGATTGCTTCGCGTGGGATTATGACGAAATGCCTGGTTTAAAGAGGGAGTTAGTGGAACATAGACTTCCAATCAAGGATGGCAAGAAGCCCATCAAGCAAACTTCTAGAAGATTCACGCCAGCGGTTCTCACAAAGATCAAAGCTGCGATCGAAAGGTTGCTGCGTTGCAGGTTCATCAGAACCATAAGGTATGTCGAATGGTTAGCAAATATAGTGCCTGTTATTAAGAAAAATGGTTCTTTGAGAATCTGCATAGACTTTAGGGATTTAAATACTGCAACCCCTAAAGATGAGTACTCCCTGCCTGTGGCAGAAATGTTAGTAGACTCTGCTGCAGGATTCGAATATTTAAGTATGTTAGATGGATACTCTGGGTACAATCAGATTTTTATTGCTGAAGAAGATGTTGCCAAGACAGCATTTCGTTTCCCAGGAGCCTTAGGCACCTACGAATGGGTGGTGATGCCTTTTGGTTTAAAGAATGTTGGGGAAACTTATCAAAGGGCAATGAATTCGATTTTCCATGATTTCATTGAAACCTTTATGCAGGTGTATATTGATGATATAGTCATCAAATCTATATCTGCAGAAACCCATTTGCATCATTTGAGCCAATCATTCGAACGAATGAGAAAACATGGCTTAAAGATGAATCCCCTCAAATGTGCATTTTTTGTGCAGGCTGGAGATTTCCTTGGCTTTGTGGTTCATAAAAAAGGAATTGAGATCAACCAAAATAAAACCAAATCCATAATGGAGACGAAAGAACCTACGTCAAAAAGGGAGCTGCAATCTTTGCTAGGGAAGATTAACTTTCTCATAAGGTTCATTTCGAATCTGAGTGGAAGAACCCAAGCTTTCTCTCTGTTGCTTCATTTGAAGCAAGGCCAAGCCTTCGAGTGGAACGAAGCCCATCAGGAGGCATTTGACAAGATAAAAGGATATCTCTCTCAGCCTCCCATCTTGTCTCCACCTTCATGGGGAAAGCCCATGAGATTGTACATATCTGCCTCTGAAGTTAGTATAGGTAGTATGTTAGCACAAGAAGATAGCAATGGCATCGAAAGAGCCATATACTATTTAAGTAGAGTATTGAATGATGCAGAGACTAGATATAGCAATATAGAAAAGCTATGTCTCTGTTTGTACTTTTCTTGTATGAAACTCAAGTATTATATAAAGTCTGTTGATGTTTATGTTTCATCTCATTTCGATGTTATCAAATAAATGCTTTCGAAACCAATGATGCATAGCAGAGTTGGTAAATGGGCTTTAGCCTTAACAGAATATTCTTTGACTTTCATGCCTTTAAAATCTGTGAAAGGCCAAGTAATTTCTGATTTCATTGTGGACCATTCATTGGTTGAACAGACTGTCATGAGTTATGTTGAAATGCAACCATGGAAATTATACTTTGATGGTTCGACCCACAGGAATGGTAGTGGTGTTGGGGTCCTTATAATTTCTCCTGAAGGAATTCCAACAAAATTCAAGTATAAATTAGATGGTCCTCGTTGCTCGAACAACGAAGCTGAGTACGAAGCGCTTATTGTTGGACTTGAAGCTTTGTTGGAATTGGGGGCAACTAGAGTCGAAATTAAAGGAGACTCAGAGTTAGTGGTCAAGCAAATAACAAAGGAGTACAAATGCATAAAGGAAAATCTGATGATATACTTCGTCATAGTTAGCAAGCTACTTAGAAAATTTAAATACATGGATATTCAACATATACCAAGAATAGAAAACCAAGAAGCAAATGACTTAGCACAGTTGGCTTCAGGTTATAAAGTTTCTGCCAAAAACTTTGAGGATCTGGTTGAATTAAGAGGTAGAGTTATGGCTACTAGATTCATACCATCAGATCTAGAGAGTATAAAATTGGGTTATGCTGAGAAACAGGGATTCGAAATATTATCCATAAACACTTTGTCAGATGCAGATTGGCGAAGTCCACTTGTGAGTGATTTAACAAACCCAACTCTGAATGTTGATAGGAAGATAAAATATAGAGCATTGTCATATGTCCTCATGGGAAACGAATTGTTCAAAAAGACCCACGAAGGCGTATTACTGAAATGCCTAGGAGAAAGCGAGGCATACTTAGCATTGTCAGAAGTCCACAATGGGGCATGTGGGGCACATCAAGCAGGTCATAAAATGAAATGGTTGTTATTTCGATATGGCATGTATTGGCCCAGTATGCTCAAAGATTGTATAGACTTTGCTAAAGGGTGTGAAGAATGCCAGAAGCATGAAGGGATTCAACATGCCCCTGCAAGTGAGTTGCATTCAATCATTAAACCATGGCCCTTTAGAGGATGGGCATTGGATTTAATAGGAGAAATAAATCCTGCTTCGTCTAAAGGACAGAAATATATCTTGGTAGGAATAGATTATTTTACCAAGTGGATCGAAGCAATACCATTGATAGTTGCTGATCAAGATGCTATTATTGAGTTCGTACAGAAACAAATTATCTATAGGTTCGGATTGCCAGAGAGCATAACCACAGACTAAGGTTCTGTGTTTACTGGTAGAAAGATGCAAGAGTTTGCTCAAGAAATGGGGTTCAAATTACTAACATCAACGCCATATTATGCTCAAGCGAATGGTCAGGTCGAAGCAGCTAATAAAGTGATAATAGGGTTAATCAAGAAACATATTGGTAAAAGGCCAAGGAACTGGCACAAAACTTTGGACCAAATACTATGGGCCTGTAGAACATCTCCTAAAGAAGCTACTAACACCACACCTTTCCAACTCACATTTGGTCATGATGCAGTTCTTCCAGTAGAAATTCATCTACAATAAGTTCGAATTCAAAGACAAAACGAAATTCCAGCTGCATTATATTGGGAGATGATGATGAATGAGTTAGTTGAGTTGGATGAAGTTAGATTGCATGCATTGGAAATCCTGATGAGACAAAAGGAAAGAGTGGCCAGGACATATAACAAAAGGGTGAAGGGAAAAGCATTCACTATTAATGACTTAGTCTGGAAAGTCATATTGCCCATGGACAAGAAAAATAAAACGTTAGGTAAATGGACACCTCATTGGGAAGGACCTTTTCGAATAATAAAGGTATTTTCAAACAATGCATATGAAATCGAAGAATTGATGGATGATAAACGTATCCTAAAGGTTAATGGGAAATATTTAAAGAAATATAAGCCACGCCTACAGGAGATTCGAATAATAACAACGTAATCAAAATATCATAGGAATGCCAAAATGGTAATATGGGATTGCCAAAATGGCGTTGTTCAGATGTTACATACAAAAAACCAAATTTCAAAACTAATCAACACTAAGATTTAAAAATAGACATTATTCTTCAATCTGTTAAAGGTACTTCGAAAAGACTCAAGCCTTTGTTGAGTAAAACGTCTTTCTCCCTCTAAGGTAGCCACTTCTCCCTTGAGTTGTTCTGCGGTTTCCATTTCTGCAAGTCCTTTGTTGAGGAGCTCTTCGAATTGGTTGCCAGCAGTATTGGTTTCGTAGGCTAATTGTTGTTCTTGAGCCTCCTTAACCTTTTGTTGAAGTTCCTGAATTTTCCTTTCCCAGAGAAGGATGGACTCAGCTCGAGCTTCATAGTCAATTTTTGCTTGCTTTAGATGCATGGCTTGATCCTCAGCTTCTTGAGAGAGTTTCGAAGCATGCTCATAAGCAGCATCCATTGCAGTTCGCTTTTCTTGAACCTTTCTGGTAGCAAATTCATCTTGGAGAAGGAACCCAGTCATGTTGTCTAGCAGAGATTGAAGATCGAACAAGATGGTGCTAACTGGCAAGGAGCAGGTAGCAAGGTTGACTTTTGTAAGTAACTCCTTCATAGTGTAGCAAGCTGTGCTATCCTGTTTGAGCACTTCGAACAAATCCACATCAAGAATTGTTCTCCTAATCCTGTTAAGAAGTACAATTCTATCATCTGTGGGCAACGGATTAGTAGTCAAACTTGTACCAGCCCTAGCAGGTGGAATATCCATTTGAGCTAGCTTCGCCTTCATGTACCCAATTGGGTCATTTCGTCTTAAGGTAGCAAGCTCCTCTTCAGTCATTCGGGATAGATACGGTTGAGGGAGTTCCACGCGCAAGGGAGTCACATCCATTTCGACTTCCATGGGTTTATTGGTCGCGTCACCGTCACCTTCACTCGTTTCCCGCTCATTGCCTTCTTCATTATCGTCCAGGTCCACCACTTCGATATCGTCGTTTTCACTGCTATTTGCATCTGATTCTGTCCCAGCAATCGAACCATCGTTGGCATCTTCTTCCTCAGACCCTTCCTCTGCAGATTCTTTGTTTCCTTGATCAGAATCAGCTTTCTCTCCTTCAGCGTGAATGTCCTTTGGATCCTCTTGAAGGGTTTCAAGAGGGGACTTTTGTAGAGAAGTCTTTTGTAAAGTCTCTGCAGATTCATGAAGCGTTGCTTCATTTGTTTCTTTTAGAGGGGGAGAAGTACTCTGGTCATCTTGCTGCTCTGAAGCCCCAGTCAGGACCGCCATATTGGAGGATCCTTTGTTCTGCACTAGGTTGCTGGAATCCCCATGAGGAGAAGAGTTGATGGGAGCAGCAGTTTTCGATGGAGAATTCGAAGTGGTAAGAGCTGGATTCAAAATGTCCTACAGAGGTAAAGAATATTAAGAGCATGCACCAAGGTAATGAATAATTATTTTGTCAAAGATTAGAGTTCAATTTACCTGTGGACTCTCAGAAGAGAGGTTGCTAGCTATACTTTCCAACATTACGTTGGAGGTCGAAGGTGGATTTTTGGATTTAGTTGAGGGAGCAGCATCTCTGGAATCGAGTCCAGAGACACTAGTTGGTACAACACTTTTGGAAATTTCCTTCTTCTACTTCTTCTTCGAAGCAGCTGGTGAATTCCCTCCAGTGTTGGGATCCTTCCCAGTAGTATTTGTTTTTCTTTTCTTTGGAGTGGTTGGCGGGAGTTTGTTAGTCTGAAAAGATTTAAACAATAAGTTAGATACAAATCATGAAACATTAGTGTATTCGAAACATCAAGGATAATTGATTACCTGTGGAGTTGGAGCAGTGGTTATTGCTGGTGTTGTTGTTGTTGTTGTTGTTGCAGCAGTTGTTGTTGGTTTGGATAGAGTCACATTATCAATGGTTTCGACAGATGCCTGAGAGGCGCTTCCCTCTTTTGACTTTGAAGCAACAGTCTTTATCCTGATGGCTGAAAATCGAAACAATTAAGGCAAAAGTTAAAAATGTAGAAAGTGAGAAACATTTGGGATTTTCCCAAGCATTCGCAACTGCGCCTTGATCAGATTTAATCGACATGGCAGAAAGGTCATAGCGAAGATGTCCTGGGAAATCGTGGAGCCAATGTCGAGCCCATGTCACAGTCTCAGATGGCTTTGGTTTCTTTTGAAGATATTTGAACATTTCTTTGCAAGTGAACCACCAAGGGTATGGAGGAAACCAAGCCAGAGCCAGTTCTGAGGTAGGCAATCTAGGAAATTTGGGTGGATGCATTTCGAATGCCAACCTATACCTATCCTCAGGTGACAACCCTGAAGGAAGTTTTAACTTAGAAATTTTTTCTTTGAATTTTTCCTTCAAGGTCTCAGCCGCTTGATGCACAGTGGATTCCAAGTGTGTGGGATCATAAGTAGTTTCGAAATAATTTTGAAAAGCTCTAATCTCTTTGGCATGAGTGAACATACCTTTCTTGGATTGTACCTGCACATCGAACGCATCAGTTAGTTTCTGCTGAATAGTGAGGGTATCGAACATATAAGACTGATAGAACTTTGTCCACCATTCCAGAAAACCCTTTGCTGTGAGGTGTGTAGGTTCGAAAGATATTAGTTCAAAGTGGGCGAAGCCTTGGTATTGTTCCTGTTGTAGTTTGGCTTCTCTTGCCTTGAAGGTTCGCCCAGAGGTGATGGCGCTTTCTGTTTGATACATTAGCTTTACCTGGATGATAATTCAAGACAAAGTCGTAGTCCTTCAATAATTCCAACCATCTCCTCTGTCTCATATTCAACTCCTTCTGATCAAATAAGTACTTCAAGCTTTTATGATCACTAAACACTTTAAATCGGTAACCATAGAGATAATGCCTCCAAATCTTCAACACAAACACTACTATAGCTAATTCTAGATCATGAGTAGGATAGTTTCTTTCATGAATCCTCTATTGTCTCGAAGCATAAGCAACTATGTTGTACCCCAAAATTTGCCCTCCCATATTCTTCAAGATTTGCAAAGAGCATGCTTCAAAATCTCCCCAAGGGTTGCACAGTTCAAGGGCCTCCTAACAGTCAAAAACTAGGGTTTTGGTTCTGGCAAAGAAATTGAAGTTTTCAAGGGTCCAATCAAGTCCCACATGCCTATAAACATGGTCAAGCATCCACATGTCAAGTTTCAAGGCTTACAGCACAAGATTGATTCAGTCAAACCTCCTAAATTGGGGTCAACACCCCCCATTGGTTTGCATTCTATTTTTATGCTTTTTATCTTTTCTATTTCATTTGTTTTATTTAGTTTTATTTTAATTCTTTAAATTAATTTTTTTCATAACATAAAAATAACAAAAAATCAGAAACTATAAAAATAAAAAATATGTTTTAATATTTAATTCACTAAATGTTTTTATAAATAAATTCTCTTAATTTAGTTTTTAATTCTAGGTTCAATTTTAATGTTTTTTTAATAAACTAAAAAATTTAAATTAGGGTTTTAAATACTTTTATCCTTTTTTCTTTTCTTTTACCATTATTAATAATTAATTATTTATTTTGTAAATAAACTGCCATGTAAATAATTAGGTTAAAATTAGGGTACAAACTTAAACATTTTTAATAAATTAAAAGTAGTTTAGAATTAGGTTTTAATTCCATTAATTCTCATTAAACTCCATAAATGCAAAAACTCCAAAAATTCTTTCTTTTATTTTCTTTTAATCAATTTCATGATTCCAATTTAATTTCCTTAAAAGGGTCCAACGCCCTCGCATTCGATCATAATTCTATTTCACGCGCTTATTTTATTTCCTTTTTATAAATTTCATGTAATTATCCCAAAGCCATGTAATAGATTAATTAGGATATTTATTTTTTCGCACTTTATTCAAATCGGGTCTTGGATTAATTTGGCGATGTAGACCCGCGCCTTTGTAATAGCGTAGGACCTTTTAATTCCGCATCCTTTAACTGTTAATAATTTGCATGAAAGAATGAATGCCAAAATAAAAGCAACGCGTAGATCACCAATCCATGAACAAGATAAACATAAATGAACATGACACACAAATCACACACCACCCCTAGGGTACGCCTCACTGTTGCCTTGCCCCTCGAAAGGTGGTTGTCGAGTAGAGGATGTTTTAGTAAGTCCTCATGTCCATGAACATGGCATGAGGGTAGCTTCTAAGGTGTCTTCCTATTGCTCCGGTGATCACCATGTCCCGAACCCTCGAATTGACCCGAACACCTCCAACGGTGGTGCTACCTACCTCTCAATGGTGGGATGGCACTACTTTAAGGACATTTACACAGACGAATTCCTTAGGGTAGGTAGATAACTCGTAGATACTTGCTCTAATTTCAAAACAAAATCAAAACTCTTTTAACACCGACCTTTCAAAAAGCTTTCGAAAACAACTTTTCAAACACTCTTGAGGACTGATACAAGAGTCGAACTGAAATTTTCAAAGAAACTTTTTTTTAAACCCACAGTTGAAAAGCAAAAAAACAATTTTGAAAACACAAATGAGCAAGTATCTAAGAGCCCATGGATAACCATGGATAGAAAGGGTGCTAACACCTTCCCTTTCTATAATCTACCTCCCGAACCGAGAAACTATCTCATAAGGAATTTTGTTGTGCTTTTGTCCTGTACATAAAAGACGATGGCGACTCTTGCTTCCGCGACATTTCATGAACCAGCGTTAAACAGTCAGTTCCAGATCCACCGATCACAGAACTGGCGACTCTGCTGGGGAGCTTTATAAAGTGAGGTGTACCTTAGGATAGTTCATAACTGTGTTTTCAATTGTATTGACTTGCTTGCTTTAAAATTGTGGGTTGCATGGGAGTTACATAGATCCTAACCCGGATCTGGGGATACCCTATTTAGGTAGCATTAGCTGTGAGGGACCTGTCCGGCGTAGACCGACACGGGTGAAGCAGTGGCTACGTTGGTGTGGCACCTTGGTCTGTACTGATATCCCTTGTGTTGCAACGAGGAGAATATGGGTCTTCCAAGGAGTCATTAAGCACCAACAGACCTTAGAACCTTAAATGACACAACTTGGCCATTAGAACAGTAGCAGTATGCTACGCCCATTGAGGCTAAACTCTCGTGATGGTTCTGGCCGCAAGAAAAGATTGCGATGCTGGAGTTATGACCGATTGAGGGTAGTCAATGATATTGGGATCCTCTAAGAACCCGGTTACTTTCGATAGGACAGGTATGAACCAACAAACTGAAAGAGGGTAATACCTAGACCTCATGCTGGCCTAAACTCTAAGGGCTTCTCTTGTGTGACTTGTGTGCCTTCGTACTTGACTACTTGCATGCTTGTTATCTGACACATAAGCTACTTGCAGGTTTTGTTTATAGTCCTTAATTGGGACTCATAACAGGGTTTACTAAGTTTCTTGCAAGTTTTGGTTTGCAATCCTTAATTGGGACTCATAACAGGGTTTAGCTACATTACCCCATGCATAGCATAACATCATACCATTGCATGCATCCTACATAAGGACTAATCCATTTCAAGGATCTCAAGGGCTTATGATGCAGGTGATGATGAACCAACTATCCAGCAGGGGGCAAAGGGGATTTATTTTCCTCTAGCCAAGGTTGTCAGGGGCTATGACCCACTGGATATGGTGAGCCTTTGACCCTTGAAGAAGGACTCTCAACAACATGCAGATCCTTCAATCAAGCAACCAGATTCAAATTCTAACAAGTTTCTATGTTTACCCTGCGAGACCCTTGAAAACATTGCATGCATGCATACACATCATTGCATAACAGGTACCCTTGTTACAGGTCACTTACCTTCTCCGCTGTTTATTTCAGCAATGGCTTCCCAACAAGATAACCAGGACCTTCTTGCTCAAGAGACTCGGTTCGGGGAAATCCTCCTGAATCTATCCAAGGGGCAGGAGGAGCTAAGGACACTTCTCATGGAGACTTTGGTCAGGAACAGCGCTGAGGACGAACGGTTGAAACATCTGCAAGCCGATGTGGATGCAATGAGAGCCCAGATGCTGGGGCAGGTGACTATCATCCAAGACTTAGCTCAAAGACAAGATGAGCTCGGGGTTCTCGTCAACCAACTACTTCGGGGTAACCAACTGGGGCAAACATCTAAGGTTGAAGGGCCAGTCATCATTCAACCATCTTTGAGACAAGGAGATAAGGGGAGAGCTCCTCAAATGGCTCCAGTGTCACAAATTCAGCATCAACCTCACCAGCTTCAGCCAGACAAGTCCAGGAGGCAATTCACCCAGCTCAACATGTCGCTGTTTCAAGCTTTACAACGCCTGTTGAGGTTGAACCTGATCACATTAAGGGCTCATCCCCGGAACCCCGACACAACATCTCCTATCTATGATCCCAATAAAAGATATGCGTACCACTCTGCCAGTCCAGGACATGATACAAATGAGTGTTGGGCTCTGAAGAACAAGATCCAGGACCTGATTGATGAAGGAGCATTGGAGTTCACACAAGATGGTCAAGCTGAGTTTTTCTACCATCCCTCCGAGGCTCACCATTTGAAGTAACAAGCCCTGAAGATGAAAAGACTTTTGTTCATTAGGATTTTCAAGTTGTAATTTTCTTTTGTTCAAACATTTACTCATGTTAAACGTTGTTATTTCATTAATGCATCGCATACGTCTGTTTTGAAGCAATATATTCATATTCACTATATGCAAATTATTTTCATATTTTTTCTGATGATCAACGCTCGATTAATAATGCTTAGCCTCTTGAGGGAGGATGACGAAAACGATACCACAATCTACAGTATGCTTTTGAACAGACCCCGCTGATGAGGTACAGGCATTGTTTCAATTCCTAAATGCTGGAGTTATAAGGAAGATAATCCCTCGTCAACCCCTTTGAGCCAAAGAAGTAGGAGTTTTTCTTTTCGAAAATTAAAACCCTTAATCATAACCTGGGGCAGGGTAGTTCTCTCAGTTGATCCAAGTGCACAACGAATGGCACCAAAGGAGTTCTTACAAAACAAAAGACAGTGATGGTTCCGAATAATCATAAAGACAGACAGTCATTACTTCTCAAAATAAGAACCCATTAAGTCAAAACCTATGAAGGGGACTTACAAAAACTGGGGCATCCCGCTGACTGTAATCACAAAAGAAACAGTTCAGGCAAAAAAAAAGGGATAATAAAATCAAAACAAAAGAGGTCCTACAAACCCTCAACAAAAACAAGAAATGACTGCCTATTCAAAATAAACTATCAGTATCCGAACCATCACCGGAATATCAGAGCCAAGACTCAAACAAGATCTAATGCACGATTAACTGAGTTTTAGGATTGAAGAACATCACGAAGAGCGGGTGGGAACAAATATACTTTGAGCCTTTATCCTTTGTTTCTTAAACCGTGAACCAGGCCACGTTATAACCCTTAAAAGTCCTAGCTGAAGCATGGGTTAGTTCGAAAGCATACTGTTACGAAAGATATCCTGACTCCTTAAGGCCTATAGTAAATACGGAGTTGACATCACGTTTTACAAACATTCACTTGTTTTATGAAAAAGAATGCATTTTCAAAATCTTCAAGATAGACATAAGCTTTGCATTTTTGATATAACATTGTTTGCATATGACTACTTGTTTGAACAGCAGGGAAATTCGCACGATGAAAGCCTAGTGAACAAAGGCATTTCCAATCAAGGGGCATGGCATGATCATTGTCCATCATCTGGGGCAGTTAAGTCAAGATTCGTAGAATCTCTCAAAAGGCCAAATAGCCTGGGGCAAATCTCCGCCTGAGTCATTTGGGGCATTGGACATGAACTCCCAGCAACGAATCTTGCCTGATCAAACATCTTCTGGTGGCATGGCAAAACACTTCTAACAGGGGCACCTCCCTACATCCTGAAAGCATGGACATAGTCGAAAAAAATACTACGCGTAATCAAAGACCCGCTAGGTTGACATACCTAGGCAAAAATAAGGGCTTCCCGGCGAACCAAAAGGGTTCGGGCAAAAATGAGGGGTGAAATGGAAAAAATCTGTATACCCGGCAAGTCGAAAACCTGAAAAGGCGGCTTGGGCAAAAATGGGTATCCCGGTGGACTGAAAACCCGAAAGGGAGGTCCATGCAAAAGTTAGGGATTAAAGCGTACGACTATGTCCCGGCATCTCATCACCTACCTACCAGAAGAAGGCTGGTCCATCAACAACTATCAGCACCTCACAAGTCTTCCTCTCCCTTCTCAGAAACAGGGGCAATGATGAGTTGTCCAAACGATCTAATGGCTCTGTCCACCAAGGTATTAGGATAGGTTCGGCTGAAGAACATAACCAGATATCTTAATCCCCCAGAGAGTGAGCCAGCAAGTCAGAGCACTCTCCCCAAGCAAAGCTATTATCAGCCTTAAGGAAGTTGGGTATTCCCCGCAGATCTCAACATTCCCCAGCACAATATACGAATATTCTTAACAAGGATCCCCGACAGTCTTAATCTAAGATTGTTCCCCGGCGGTAGACCAGACATTCAGTGGAGTCACTTCCCCGATACAGTTCAAAACTTCCCCAGGAGAGTCCAATCCAGTTTCCCCAGGAAAGTTGGAATTCACCTCCCCGAGCAGTAAGCTTATCCCCAGTAGATTCTGGAAGCTTATCCCCTACAGAGCACGAACGCATCTCCCGGCTGTATTCAAAGGTTATTTCCCTATCAGGATATAACTGGGTTATCCTCAGCCAAAAGCCACGGAAAGATCGTCCCCGACGAAGTCTTCCTATCCCCAGCGGAGTCCATCAAAACTTCCAACGTAATAACGGTATCCCCAGCGAAGTTACCATCAACATTTCAGCAAAGTACCTCTCTCCCCACAGAGTATTGTTTCCCAGCAAGATCATTATAGTACTTTTCTCCCCGCAGAGTAATCCATTTGCCAAGTTTATTCCCCAACGGAGTTATCTTCTCCTACCGGTATTCTTGCAACTATCATCCCCAGCGGAAACAACAAAGCATGGTTCTTCAACATTAGCCCAGGAGTGACTTCCCGGCACCCGTCAAGGATTTATTTTCCTAAGACGAAAATATACGTTCATAAACATCGCATTTCCATACATCATAGCATGCATATATGTATCATGAACGTACAAATCTCATTCATGTTGAGAACATCATCACTTGATTCATATCATGCCTTGCATATAACTGACCTTTACCTTTCAGGAAAGATCTAGTTAAGTTCCCAGCTATATTTCAAGACTTTAGTCTGGTTCAGTTAAATCGACCCTAAGATTTTCCTGATTCTTATCCAGTCAAAGGCCTTCTCTGGTTCAGTCAGATCGACCCTAAGATCTCCCTGTTTCTTATCCAGTTGAAGATTTCAAGACCTTGTCCGGTTCAGTTAAATCGACCCTAAGATTTTCCTGTTTCTTATCCAGTCAAAGGCCTTCTCTGGTTCAGTCAGATCGACCCTAAGATCTCCCTGTTTCTTATCCAGTTGAAGACTTCAAGACCTTGTCTGGTTCAGTTAAATCGACCCTAAGATTTTCCTTTTTCTTATCCAGTCAAAGGCCTTCTCTGGTTCAGTCAGATCGACCCTAAGATCTCCCTGTTTCTTATCCAGTTGAAGATTTCAAGACCTTGTCCGGTTCAGTTAAATCGACCCTAAGATTTTCCTGTTTCTTATCCAGTCAAAGGCCTTCTCCGGTAGTTAAATCGACCCTAAGATCTCCCTGATTCTTAGCCCAGTAGAAGACATCCAAGATTCTCTCACCGTTACTGTTGAGGTTGAAGTCGCCTATGATTCTCTCAGCGTTACTGTTGAGGTTGAAGTCGCCCAAGATTCTCTCAGCGTTACTGTTGAGGTTGAAGTCGTCCAAGATTCTCCCAGCGTTACTGTTGAGGTTGAAGTCGCCCAAGATTCTCTCAGCGTTACTGTTGAGGTTGAAGTCGCCTATGGTTCTCTCCCCGTTACTGTGGAGGTAGTAATCACCCCAAGATTCTCTCAGCGTTCCTGTTGAGGTAGTAATCGTCCAAGGTTCTCTCAGCGTTCCTGTTGAAGTAGTAATCGTCCAAGGTTCTCTCACCGTCCCGTTGAGGTAGTAACCATCCCTGGTTCATTCATCACCTTTTTGAAGCTCCAGATTCAATTCCTGTAACCAGTCAGGGTACATCTATACAAAGAGTTTGAAGACCAGCTCCTGTAACAGGCCAGGTAATCATTTTCTTTTCAGGTACGCAAGTTCTCGCTAAGGAATCTCTTACGTGATCGACACCCAGATGGCATCTATAAGCCCATCCACCTTCCATCATCTCTTAGCATGGCATCTATAAGCCCATCATCCTATCCATCAATCTCCAAATGGCATCTATAAGCCCATTCCCCCCATCACACTGCTAACATGTGAGCGCAAATTTCTGGGCACTCTAGTGTTCAATCATCTTCCACCTTCGGATTACGAAAGGCACGTCAGCCAATCTACATCCTCAGGTCTAAGAAGATTGAACAGGGGCAACTGTTGTACCCCAAAATTTGCCCTCCCATATTCTTCAAGATTTGGAAAGAGCATGCTTCAAAATCTCCCCAAGGGTTGCACAGTTCAAGGGCCTCCTAACAGTCAAAAACTAGGGTTTTGGTTCTGGCAAAGAAATTGAAGTTTTCAAGGGTCCAATCAAGTCCCACATGCCTATAAACATGGTCAAGCATCCACATGTCAAGTTTCAAGGCTTACAGCACAAGATTGCTTCAGTCAAACTTCCTAAATTGGGGTCAACACCCCCCATTGGTTTGCATTCTATTTTTATGCTTTTTATCTTTTCTATTTCATTTGTTTTATTTAGTTTTATTTTAATTCTTTAAATTAATTTTTTTCATAACATAAAAATAACAAAAAATCAGAAACTATAAAAATAAAAAATATGTTTTAATATTTAATTCACTAAATGTTTTAATAAATAAATTCTCTTAATTTAGTTTTTAATTCTAGGTTCAATTTTAATGTTTTTTTAATAAACTAAAAAATGTAGAATTAGGGTTTTAAATACTTTTATCCTTTTTTCTTTTCTTTTACCATTATTAATAATTAATTATTTATTTTGTAAATAAATTGCCATGTAAATAATTAGGTTAAAATTAGGGTACAAACTTAAACATTTTTTAATAAATTAAAAATAGTTTAGAATTAGGTTTTAATTCCATTAATTCTCATTAAACTCCATAAATGCAAAAACTCCAAAAATTCTTTCTTTTATTTTCTTTTAATCAATTTCATGATTCCAATTTAATTTCCTTAAAAGGGTCCAACGCCCTCGCATTCGATCATAATTCTATTTCGCGTGCTTATTTTATTTCCTTTTTATAAATTTCATGTAATTATCCCAAAGCCATGTAATAGATTAATTAAGATATTTATTTTTTCGCACTTTATTCAAATCGGGTCTTGGATTAATTTGGCGATGTAGACCCGCGCCTTTGTAATAGCGTAGGACCTTTTAATTCCGCATCCTTTAACTGTTAATAATTTGCATGAAAGAATGAATGCCAAAATAAAAGCAACGCGTAGATCACCAATCCATGAACAAGATAAACATAAATGAACATGACACATAAATCACACACCACCCCTAGGGTACGCCTCACTGTTGCCTTGCCCCTCGAAAGGTGGTCGTCGAGTAGAGGATGTTTTAGTAAGTCCTCATGTCCATGAACATGGCATGAGGGTAGCTTCTAAGGTGTCTTCCTATTGCTCCGGTGATCACCATGTCCCGAACCCTCGAATTGACCCGAACACCTCCAACGGTGGTGCTACCTACCTCTCAATGGTGGGATGGCACTACTTTAAGGACATTTACACAGACGAATTCCTTAGGGTAGGTAGAGAACTCGTAGATACTTGCTCTAATTTCAAAACAAAGTCAAAACTCTTTTCACACCGACCTTTCAAAAAGCTTTCGAAAGTAACTTTTCAAACACTCTTGAGGACTGATACAAGAGTCGAACTGAAATTTTCAAAGAAACTTTTTTTTAAACCCACAGTTGAAAAGCAAACAAACAATTTTGAAAACACAAATGAGCAAGTATCTAAGAGCCCATGGATAACCATGGATAGAAAGGGTGCTAACACCTTCCCTTTCTATAATCTACCTCCCGAACCGAGAAACTATCTCATAAGGAAATTTGATGTGCTTTTGTCCTGTCCATGTTGGAGAAAATAAAAGACGGTGGCGACTCTTGCTTCCGCGACATTTCGCGAACCAGCGTTAAACAGTCAGTTCCAGATCCACCGATCACAGAACTACTTTATCATTCTACATGAGCACACCATCTAAACCCAATTTAGAGGCATCACAATATACAACAAACGTTTCCCCAGGATTAGGTAATATTAGAATTGGAGCCTTCATCAATCTCTTCTTTAACTTAACAAAACTCTCTTCACATTGGATGTCCCATACAAATGCTATGCCTTTACAAGTTAGTTGAGTTAATGGAAGTGCTAACTTAGAAAAACCTTCGATAAATCTCCTATAATAACCAGCCAAACCCAAAAAGCTTATAATCTATGTAACTGATTTTGAAGCTTCCCACTGCAACACTGTATCCACCTTAGACGGGCCTACAAAAATACAATCACCTAAAATAACATGACCAAGAAAACTGACTTATGTCAACTAGAACTCATATTTCGATAACTTCGCATATAAATTCTTCTCTTTCAACACTTGTAGTACAATCTGCAAATGCTCAGAATGCTCTTCAAATTTGGAATAAATCAAGATGTCATCGATAAATACCACAACAAACCGATCCAAATAAGTGTTAAAGATACAGTTCATATATTCCATAAATAGCCCAACACATTGGTAACACCAAAAAGCATCACTAAATACTCGTAATGTCCATACCGAGTTCTAAAAGTTGTCTTCTGGATATCCTCATCCTTTATCTGAGTCTGGTGATAACCCGGTTTCAAGTCCATCTTGCTAAACACACGCACACCCACCAATTAATCCATCAAGTCATCTATCCTTGGAAGTGGATATCTGTTTTTGATTATCACTTTATTCAATTGTCGGTAATCGACACACAGTCTCATACTCCCATCTTTCTTCTTCATTAGAAACACCAGAGCTCCCCAAGGCGACACACTTGGTCTCACAAACTTCTTTTCAAGCAACTCTTCTAATTGCTTCTTCAATTCTGATGATTCAGATGCTAACATCATGTATGGTGCCATAGAAATAGGCTTGGTACCAGGTACAAGATCAATTGAAAATTCCACTTCTCTTTCGAGCAGAACGTCTGGAATATCGTCAAGAAAAACTTCAGGAAAGTCGCACACAACCTGCAACTCATCAATTGCAGCCTGATTCTCTGTAGACAACGAAGCCATTAAATAAAAAACTTAAGCTTCGTTCTGCAATAACTCCTTCAACTGTCTAGTAGATAAGAAACCATCCTTCTCTTCCTCTTTAGGAGTAGAAAACCGCATTGACTTATTGTTTACCTCGGGTTTTGGTAAACAACCGCTGATCCTCCAAATGGTTACTTATTTGGTTACTCGCAGGATCGATCAGATTGATCTTATGGACATAGGTTGATTTTGAAGTTTGATTAATGTGGATAAGGCTTTAAGTAAAATGTTTCAAGTAAATTGCATAAAGGAAAGGCTTGGTAAAATAAACAAGGCTTTAAAGTAAAGGTTCGACAGGAATTTAAAAGAGAAAAGCAAGTAAAATACTGGAAAAGTAAATGACTTTAATTGATAAAATTGGTGTTTCACACATACATTTCTCAACAATTCTTTCGCTCACACTGGGTACTTGAATCTAAATGAGTGACTATGTATCTGTTTGTGAACACACGCGAGAAACTACATGTCTACTCCTATTTATACAAAAACATTCCAAGTAACCGTCGGGCAGTTACACTGCTTCGAGATTAAGCCACTTGGCACGTTCTCCATGCTCGACGCTCCAGATCCTTGCACGTTTGCACGTAGTAACTGCTGGAAACCGTTTTCCCTCCAAAGCTTTGAATTTCAAACTGCTCCACTCTGGACCATCGAACGCCTTCATCAAGAGATGTCTTCGACGAATACTCCTTCGACGTCGAAGGCAATCGGCCTTCTTCCTTGGAAGAAATCTTCTAAGTATTTGCCATCTTTCGACGGGCACTTCGACAGGCTTAGCCAGTCGAAAGCATCTTTCAGCTTTTAATGGCTGCCATCAATCAAAACAAAGGTGTCGAATTTAGGAGCCAACAAATTGCCCCCCAAGAATGCCTTATTTCGACTCTGAAAGAAAAAGGCATTCTTTGAAAACGCCATTCGACACCTGTTTTTTCCACGCTTAGTCACAAGTTCACTTGTGCACTTTTTGTTGCTTTTTACCAACTATTGGCAATCCCAAGAAACCATCATTGATTTGATCCTAGGACGTCACTTTCAGAACGGCGTGCAGTGCCAAACGTCACTTCAAAATTTGTCATTATGACAAATCCCAAAAACGAGGACGCACGCTGCGTCTCTCTGTTTCTGCAGAAACGGCCAAAACAACAGGATGCTGCCACGCGTCCCACTAATTCCTGCAGCATTAAATGACATTTAATGTCCTCGTTATTGGGAATTTCTCCCACTACTATAAATAGTAGTGAATATCCCATTATAGGACTTTTTACGCAAACTAGCCCTCAAACTCCCTTGCTTTCATACAAACTTGCTCTCTTTGCAGAAAAACTCTTCCTTTTTCACTCCATCTTCATCTTCAACAATGGCCTCTGCTTCTACTGCCCCCAAGACTAACACACCAACTAAACAACTTGTTAAGCCCAAGGTCTTTGTTACTGCTCCGGTAGTGAACTCTACAGGGAAACGAAGGGTCCCTGAACCTTCTGACATCTCCGTTCGCGATGCTTATTCGCGTCACTTGATGATCCCGGTTGGATACTCCAACCAGATCTTCGCAATGTCTGGACCCATGAACCCAAGCATCTCTGAAGCTCTGAAGATCAAGAGCTATTTCCCCATCGTCGAGAAACTCAAGCCAGTAGCATGCGCCAAGAAGGACGCAGAAGACAACGAAGACCCTACACACGAGAAGATCGACCTTCGTTTCTTCAACAGAAGTGTTAGGGTCTTCAGGTCTTGCCCTAATCTGACCTCTGACTATGTTGCTTGGTTAACAAAGTTGGAGAAACATCAAACTCCAGTCTGGAAGGAAATGGGAATCTTTGACCTAGTAATGCTGTCGAAGACAGGTTTAAACTACTCCCCAGAGATGCTTATAGCTTCGCTGTTGTTCTGGGATAACTCTCACTTCACCTTTCACCTTCCATGTGGGATGTTAACTCCCACACTCTTCGACGTAGCGGCCATTACTGGCCTTCGACCAACCGGAGATTACTTCGACCCGGAGGAGATGTCGGAGGACCAAATTGGCTTTTCTGAGACCAAGCCAACATATACCACCTTTATCAACCATTATCACGATAGGTCGACGGATACAGTGTCGGATGTCGAACACATAGCGTTTCTAGCCTTATGGCTAACTCGCTTTGTGTTTTGCTCGAAATCTCTACAAGTGACCAAAAAGATGGTCACTCTTGCCACCCAACTGCATCACCGCCAAAACATCTGTTTGGAAGAACTAATTCTGGCCAGTCTTTATGACTCAATCAGCAATGGGGTTACTCTCTTGAAACATGTCGAAGATAGGAACAGTTTGCTACTCGCTGGGCCTTTCTGGCTACTTCAACTGTGGCTCAACGCCACTTTCGAATCTTTCTTACCCAAGAAGAATCAGATAAATGAACAAGCCCCAGCGATAGCTAATAGACGTATCGAAGGAATTAGGCTGGCTCTACTGACACCTGTGGAAGATGGGCTAGAGTTCCAACAAACCTTCACTAACTTTGTTCTGATGTTCGCTCGAAGGAAGGAATTTGTTTCAACTATGGCTCCATTTGCTCAACGGAAGGTGGGGCCAGCATGGTTCACAAGGCCACACCCAAAGGAGTCGAGTGGTCCCAACGTCGATGAGCACACTGTACTTTGGGAGGCGTTCCTGACACCCAGGATCATGCCTCTTCGATTTAAGAGTTCTAAGACTCATTTGAGTCTGCTTGCCTATCAACCAAATCTGGTATCTCGCCAGTTTGGTATCATCCAAACCCTGCCTTCTCCCATTTTTCAAAGAGAGAAGTCAATGTTGTACTTCTGCAACGATTATACAGAAGAAGCTGCCACCAAGCACATCGGAAGATATGCTGGTCGAACGATCCTCTCGCTGTTTAACTACCAGCTTAACTTCCTTTGCTCACCATCTTTTGAAGAGTGGTGGAGAAGCTATTATGCTGAGTACTTCTTCGACGAGAAGGACTTCATAGCAGAGTTGCAGAAGTCTTTTGTCCTTGTGTTGGACAAAGTAAAGAAATGTAAGTTCATATTCTCACATTACTTTTTATCTTTCTCTTCGACTGTTAGCCTGTTAACTTTCCTTTTCGCTTTCAGTTGTTCGAAAGCCCCTAGCCAAGAAGGCTACAGAAGGCCCACAAGGAAGAGTCCCTTCGACAAAACCTCCACCGCCGGCGAAGACTATAGCGCCAGCGAAGACAACGGGCAACCAACAGGGGGAAGGCTCTTCGAGGAGGCCTCCTGCATCGGTAACCAGATTTTCTTCATTTTCATTCTGGCTTTCGATTTTTTATTTTCGACGTAATTATTCAATCGAATTCCTAGTGGTTTTCTAGGCCCCTTCGCCTAAGAAAAGGGCAGCATTGGTGGTCGAATCGGGGAGTGATGACGACAGTGATTCCCCTCCTACTCCCTTAAAGAGGCGAAAGTTAACGAAGGACGCTTCTGTTCCTACTCCTGCTCCTGAAGGTCGAACCGTCAGAATAAAGGTCGCTGTGAGAAAGCCCAGGCCACCTGCAGTGGTCATCGAGGAGCCAACTGAAGAGGAACTGAACGCTCTTGTTACCAAGCCTGTCGAAAGTGACAATTCCAGCCCTGGGGCTGAAGTTAATCCACAGGTAATCTATTGGACCCTTCTTATAACTTAGGCATAGATACCCGTATTCGATTATGTCTCTTTCGACATCTGAAGATTTGTCTTCTTTCTCTTCTTCAGGACACCACTGAAAGTTCTCCACCAAGGACTTCAGAAACTCTAGAATCTGCTGAACTCAGCAGGCCTCAGGAGAAAAATTTGGACAATGACGAAGCCCACACTGAGAATGAGGCCAATGCTGAAACAGTGGAGAAGACAACTGAAGAACCTATGGCGGAGGAAACACAGCCAGAAACGGTTCCTGTGGTAGACTTGTCGTCAGAAGAGAATCCTGAAGGAAGAGACCAAGGCAATGGCGAAGAGAATCAAGATGTTGTTGACGAAGAGCACCAAGGTGGTACTGGCGAAGAACACCAGGGTAACGCTAGCGAAGAGCCACAAAATGATGCTGGCGAAGGACCCCAAGGTGATGTTAACGAAGAACCACAAGTCGACGCTAGTACCGCCTCAGTCCAAGTCGAAACGCAACCAAACGAGGCACTCAGCATTCAACCGCCTCAAGCCCAAGATAATACTGTGGCAAGGGTCACCTCCTCAAAGCACAGGTCAAAAGAGGACTTGGAAATCTTGAAACAAACTGACCCTGTCAGCTACCTTAATGCAATCGTCGAGAGTAAGAGTTCTTCTGACACTAGTCAGGAAATTCCTACCCTGTCGGGGAAATCTATTGAAACTTCTCCTCTTGATGATGCGTTGGCGAAAGTTAAGGCCCAGTTCTTCAAGAGAGATTTAATGAAGGCTTTAGAGGGGGACCCCACTGCTCCATCATGCTTAAAAGAGGTTTTGAATGCTGTTGACTTCGAAGCTGTGGCCCCAGAAATCTCAGACTTAATCATGGAATTACATTCTATGATTGATCAAGTCTCAGCGGATTACAGGCGCCAACGAACTTTTAACAGTCAGCTCGAAGTGCTGCATGGCAAAAGCTCATCTGCGTGGACTGCTGTCTCAGATTCGACTTCTCGAATTGCCGAGTTGTCGAAACAGAAAGCGTCTGCACAGGAAAGGGTCGATGCTATTGAGCGAGAGAATGTCTCCTTCCGAGCACAAATTGCAGAGATAGAGGCGAAGATAAACGCCAACACTGTGCTCCAGGAGGAAATTCTTTCGACCATCCCAGACACTGAGAGCCAGACTGAGATCAAGCAAGGCCTGGAATTCGCTGAGAGGGCTCAAAGCCTCGACGCTCAAATTGCCAAACTGGTGCAAGAAAAATCTTGGTGCAAAAAGAGGTTGGAGCTGTAGTATGCCAAGTATCTTCGACTCAAGAATTCTCTTTCCTTTTGATTGATTCTCTTTTGTAACCATCTTCTGTAATCGCTTTCGACAACTATTGCCATTTTGGCTGAAATTAATAAAAATTTCCATTTTGGCATTTTTATGGTTAATTTAGCTTGTTCTTTTATTATTTTATTTTTATCTCTTGAAGTATAGGCTTATATTTTTTCAAATATTTACCATTTACTCTCAAGAGCCTTTTATCACCACTTATCTCTTCGACTTCATAGGCTCCACCAGAAAAAGTTTGGATAACTCTGAAGGGTCCTTCCCATTTGGGTGACCATTTCCCCATGCTTCGATCCCGTCGATCCATGGGAAGAATTACCTTCCAAACTAAATCTTCAGGCAAAAATACCTTAGGTTTTACCTTTCTATTATAAGAGTCTTCTACTCTTTTCTTCTGAAGCCTGAGTAAGTCGAGAGCGTGTAATCTCTCTTCGTCTAAATCCACCAGTTCATCTAACATCATATTCCAATAAACCTCAGAAGGAATATCATAATGCCTCTGAACTCTTGCAGATTGAAGACAAATTTCTGCTGGCAATACTGCATCATGGCCAAAAGTTAGCCTATATGGTGTTGTACCAGTGGCTTCTTTTGGGGACGTTCGACAAGCCCATAAAATCTGGTCTAACGTCTTATGCCAATTCTTTGGTTTCTTCCCAACATGTTTCTTTATCAAGCCAATCACCACTTTGTTAGCTGCTTCGACCTGACCATTCGCCTGTGCATAGTAAGGCGTGGATGTTAGGAGTTTGAAACCTGTTTCCTGAGCAAATTCCTGCATCTTTCGACCAGTGAAAACTGAACCTTGGTCAGTTGTTATTGTCTCAGGGATTCCATACCTAAATATAATGTTCTTTTGAATGAATTCAATGACATTTTCTTGGTCTACATTGACTAAAGGGACAGCTTCGATCCACTTAGTAAAATAATCAATGCCTACCAATATGTATTTCTGACTCTTTGATGATGCTGGTCGAATCTCTCCAATGAGATCCAACGCCCATCCTCGAAAGGGCCAAGGCTTCACTATCGAGTGAAGTTCGCTTGCTGGTACATGCTGGATGCCTGTATGAACTTGACACTCTTGGCAACCTTTGGCGAACTCAACACAATCTTTTAGCATAGTGGGCCAATATAGTCCTTGTCGAAACAACAACCATTTCATCTTATGGCCTGCTTGGTGAGCCCCACATGCCCCAGCATGTGTAGTCGAAAGGGCTATGTATGCTTCAGTTTCACTTAAACATTTCAGCAACACCCCTTCAGGCGTCTTCTTGAATAACTCATTACCCATGAGTACAAAACTCAACGCCCTGTATTTTGTTTTTCGTTCTGTCGGAGCTCCTGGATTTTGAAGATAGTCCACAATGGATTTCCTCCAATCCTGGTCTGACAAATTATCAATGAACGAAATCTCGAAGTTACTGTGATCAGCATATCCTAGCCTCGTCGATTCCAAATCTGATGGTGATAGACAAGTTGCCTTTATCTTTTCTCGAACTTCGATTGCTCTTTGTAATCTCGTTTTTGAAATCTTATACCCTGATGCAATTTGTGCCAAGTCATTGGCTATTTGATTTTCGACTCTGGGTATGTGTCGAATATTGACACTTTCAAATTGTTTCAATAAACGATTTGCTATCACAAAGTACATAATGAGATTCTCTCTTATGCATTTATACTCCTTTGTGACTTGCTTGATGACTAACTCTGAGTCTCCCATTATTTCGACTCGAGTTGCCCCCAATTCCAACAATATTTCAAGGCCAGTAATTAGAGCTTCATACTCAGCCTCATTGTTCGAACAAGAACCTTCGATTTGGTACTTGAATGTTGTTGGAATTTTATCTGGAGAAATAATCAAGACTCCTACTCCTGTTCCATTTTTATGGCTGGAACCATCGAAGTAGAATTTCCAAGGTTCTATCTCCACATAATTAATATCCTCGACTTGAATTGAGTGGTCGACTATGAAGTCTGCAACCACTTGTCCTTTTACTGCCTTAAGAGGCATAAAGGTCAAGGAGTATTCAGTCAATGCTAATGCCCACTTGCCAATTCGACTATGCAAGATAGGTTTCGACAACATATATTTGAAAACATCAAAATGAGACGAAACATAAACATCAACTGGTTTTATATATTGCTTGAGTTTTGTACAAGAGAAATACAGACATAGACACAATTTTTCAACTTCGCTATATCTAGTTTCTGCATCATTCAAAACTCGACTGAGATAATAAATGGGTCTTTCGACTCCATTCTCATCCTCTTGGGCTAACATACTTCCCAGAGTCTTGTCAGATGCAGCTATGTACAATCTCATACTCCTATTGCTACAAGGAGGCACCAAAATAGGTGGCTTAGTGAGGTACCCTTTGATTTTGTCGAAGGCTTCTTGCTGCTCTTGCCCCCATTCGAACCCCTCTTTATTCAGTCGAAGTAAGGGCGAAAAGGTCTGAGCTTTCCCACTTAGGTTAGATATAAACCTTCTCAAGAAATTTATCTTGCCTAAGAGAGATTGCAATTCCTTCTTATTCGATGGCGCTTTCGCTTCCAAAATTGCCTTCGTCTTGTTCTGATTTATTTCGATTCCTTTCTTGTGGACAACGAAACCCAAGAAATCTCCAGCTTTTACACAGAACGCACACTTCAAAGGGTTCATCTTCAGACCATGTTCTCTCATTCTTTCGAATGATTGTCGAAGGTGGTCAATGTGACTCTTCCTGGAAACAGATTTTATAACAATATCATCAATATAAACTTGCATAAAAGTGTTAATAAAATCATGGAAGATAGTATTCATTGCTCGCTGGTACGTTGCCCCAGCGTTCTTTAGGCCAAAAGGCATCACTACCCATTCGTAAGTGCCTAAGGCCCCAGGGCATCGAAAGGCTGTTTTCGACACATCCTCTTCAGCAATGAATATTTGATTATATCCTGAATAACCATCGAGCATACTCAGGTATTCGTAGCCAGCGGCAGAATCGACTAGCATTTCCGCCACAGGCATAGGATATTCATCTTTGGGGGTGGCAGCATTCAAATCTCTGAAATCTATGCACACCCTTAATGTGCCATTTTTCTTAATTACTGGCACAATATTTGCAATCCATTCGACATACCTTGTAACACGGATGAATTTGCATTTCAGAAGTCTTTCGACCTCCGTTTTGATCTTCGACAATATTTCTGGAGCGAAGCGTCTTGGATTTTGCTTGATTGGCTTCTTTCCAGGTTTGATTGGCAACTGAAGTTCTACCAATCCTCTGTCGAGACCAGGCATTTCGTCATAATCCCATGCAAAACAGTCTTTAAACTCTTTCAGCAATTGGATTACTTCCAACCTAAGTTCTGGATCAATTTTGGCACTGATGTAAGTTGGCCTATTCTCTGATCCTTCGCCTAAGTTGATTTCTTCTAAAGGGTCTTGTGCTAACATCTTAATGTTGTTCGCCAAGGGATCCTTTTCGAAGCCCAAAGGCTCATCGTCATAGATGGCGTCGAGCCTCTGTTCCTGCATTTCATCTGGCATGATATCAGGAGGTCTTGGATCGAAATCCTTTCCTGGGCCAACAGCAGATAATTGTTGATCATTGGCCTGTGTGGCCATGTACTTCACTTCGGCTTCGAGAGCCGTTATCATCTTGGTTTCGGCCACATAAGCCGAAATTCGCTTCAGAGATTGTGACTCAGTCATTATCACTGAATTCACTTCCCCAACCAGTTGGTTGGATATCAGTTAGCCCACTGAAGTCTATGTGGGACAAGTCTTCTCTGTCCCATTGGAAACCATGCTCAGGATGCAGGTATAGGGAACAAAAGGTGTTTGGCGCTGGCGCCATGTCGAAGTCAGGAGTTGGACATGGCCCTATGTGAGCCAAGTTTTTGTCGAAATCTGTTACACCCAAGTGATTTACTTCGCCAAGGTAGTAACTCTGATCTGCCTCTATGTTTTCGACCATCCCATCTGGACGCCATAGAAGCAGCCTTTGATGCATCGATGAAGGCACAGCACCTACACCATGAATCCACTCACGGCCTAACAAAAGGTTGTAGTTAGGTTTGGCCGATATGACCATGAACATTGTTGGTCGAAGGATCGACCCAACTTTTATGTCTAGCTGGATCACTCCCATGGTGGTCCCAATGCCTCCCTCATAGTTGGATAGGACCATATTGTGAGGTTTGATTTCTTCATCCCTTTTGCCAATCTTCCTTAGCATAGAATGAGGGATAATATTGATAGTGGCCCCACAGTCGACCAATATTTTGTTCACAGTGGTCTCTTCGAGCTTAGCCCTTATGAACAAAGGTTTGAGGTGATTCTTCATCGCCTCTGTGGGTGGCTCGAAGAAGCCATTTTGTTCCTCTGTAGTGCCATTGTCCATGACAAAATAGCACACTGGCCTGTGTTTGGCCATTTCTTGTTCCACCTCCCAGTCACTGGCTTCGACTTCTACCTGTCGATTGAATTCCCTAGGCAGTACTGAAACAATATTCACCATTATATCCAAAGTATCGTCGGACTCAGCATCATCTTCGTCTTCGACTTCGCTCTGGTTAGGCCAAACTAGCCTGTTGGTAACTGGTTCTCTCTCAAGAGGCTTTCTTTGTTTCCTTTGAGGCACATTCGAACTAGTTTCTGCCTTAGGTTCGTTGGCAGCCTCCCTTTCAGCTTTTCGCCTTCTTTGATATCTCCTCCATTGGGATCTCGACATAGGATTTTTTCCCTTACAGTTGCTGGACACTTGAGCAACCTTGGGCGCAGCCACTTGAGGCTCTTTCTTCTGAATTAAAGAGGAACCTCTTGGCACTTCGAAAGAATGCCATTTCTCTTCACTTGGCCTTTTCCGGCCAGATGTTTTGTACCAAGTGTCTACTGGTACATTTGTTGGAGGCCTAAAAGTCGATGGCCTCTTGTCTTGATTAGAACCCCTTCTGGGGTCATGTCGAAGGTCAGCACTCTCCCTTCTCTTGTTCGCTGCTCTCACGCCTTGTATGTGCTCAGCAGCTTTTTTATCAAAGATAGAACTGCATCTTGGACACAGCATCACCTCTGATTTCTTCTTCTGGCATCTTTGTAAAAAATCTGCCAAGTTTTCGTTTTCCCTAGGGAAAGCCGTTTTATTTGCCTGCTCTTGCCTTATGGCTTCTTCTGAAGCTTTAGGGTCAGAAAGTTCAACCATGTTGATATTCATGGTATCTTTAGTTGCAAGAGTCAGTTGTTTCATTTGTGTCTCCAGATTCTCCGTCTGGCCTTGTACAGTGGCCAAGTGGGAACTGGGCTTTGGTCCAGTTTTTTGTGCTTCAGCAGTCTTCGACTTCGGGTCTTCGACCGCTTTCTGGACAGCCTCAATTGTCTTCCTGGATAAGTTTCCAGAAAAACTGCCAAAGATTGGCATGTTGATGTGGTCCTTTGAGACTTCGACCATGGTAATGCCTGGCTTCTTCGACTGGATCCTGGTTGCCTCTATCATGTTCACCTCAGAGGGTTCTGCATAGTGGGCTTCAGCCTTCAGTGGATTGGAGTCGACAGCCATGGGGGATTTGTCAGCAAACTTTAATCTCCCTTCCTCAATAGCGTCTTGCACAAGATTCCTGAAAAGAAAACATTGAGAAGTTTTATGGCCCAAAAAATTATGATATTTGCAAAAACCTCTCTTCTTTCTTTGATCAAGAGGAGGCACTTTTACCCCAGGGGGTACTATCATTTGGCCATCTTTAACTAGCAAGTCGAATATTTCATCACATTTTGTGATGTCAAAACTATAAGTCTTTTTTGGGAACCTATCGTTGGTCCTGTCTGGACCAATGGGATTTTTCCCATTTGAGGGGACTAATTGTTTACAAGAGTATGGTGGCCCTTGCTTTAGTTCTGCTAAATCGACTTCTCCTTCTTCGACAGCTAAAGTATCGTCGAAGGATTCTAGATCTTCGTCATCCAACTCAACGTACGCTATTCTCTCTCTCTTGTGAGTTTTCGTTGCCTTAGCTTTTTCAGCTTTGAGGCGTTCGACTTGTCGAACTCTATCGGCCAGTTGGGCCATGTCTCTTAGGTATTGGGTATCTAGCTTCTTCCTAATGGAATAGTCTAACCCGCCTGCGGCCATTTCGACCAGCTCATGTTCTGGCACTTGTGTAAAACATCTCGCCTTAAGCAACCTAAACCTATTCAGATATTCGTCTATAGGTTCAGTGAAACGTCTCTTCACACTCGCCAGTTCTTTCAGGCTTATCTTGGTTTGCCCCATATAGAATTGTTCATGGAACAATCTTTCCAACTGGGTCCAATGGTGGATCGAATTGGGGGGTAGAGTTGTGAACCAAGTAAAAGCGTTCTTGGTTAAGGAACTTGGGAAGTATTTGATCCTCAGGTTTTCATTATTTGAAATGTCTCCTGCTTCGATCAAATACCTCGCCACATGTTCGACAGTAGATTCTGTCGTGTCCCCAGAGAACTTAGTAAATTTGGGGACTTTGCTCCTAGGAGGTAAATCCGTTTGCAATACGTATTCTGACAATGGAGATGTAAAGTTGGGCCTTCGAAAGCCCATGTTCATCCCATTCTGATTCATGATCCTTTCGATCATGGTTGCCAGATTATTTTCCAAACCCATGTTTTGGTGTTGGATATGCTGAACCACTTCGTCAGCATTTTGGTTTCTGTTGACTAACCTTACCTCTGGGGCTATTACCCTAGGTTCTTCGACAGGTTGTTCTACAGGTTGTTGAGCCTGATTAATGGTGGTTTCTTCCTCTACAAATATCCCCTGATTTCCTCTTATTTGCGCCCTTTGGGGCTGTCGAATAGGTGGGGGTACTCCAAAGAAGTCAGCCAAACGCGTCATTTGCGCTGTAACTTGCTGATTCGATTGAGTAGTATTTTGTATTAGAGGATTTAGCATTGTACTCAAGGTTTGTGCCAACATTTGCACCATATCATGGTTGCTTTCGTCCATCTGTTGCCTCAAGACTGCTGTCGAGGCATTTGTAAGGCCATGGGCTACTTGGGACGTTCCTCCTAAGAGTTGGGTCCTATTTCTATTCGCCATGCCTACTCCAGAGCCTTGGAGTGGCGAAGAGGCACTCACGAAAGGGTCTGAATAAGTGGACGCAGCATTCGTCAGGCTTGCCACTTCAGAAGTTGGCATACCATAGAACGGAATAAATCCTGGGGGAACCACTGGCCTTGTGCCAATATTTCCCCTTGGTGGGGGGGTTCCCAAAGGTATTCTGGGGCCTGAAAACGAAGTTATTGGCCCCGTGGTTGTGACTGACACTGCTGGTATCGAACCAACATTCGTCGCTTCACTAACGGTCATATTAACCGTTGCTCCCACACTTGGTGGTGGAATTTTGTTGTTGTTTGGCGGATTCGCCATCTCTTCCCTTCTTCTGGCAGTATTGTTATCGTTGGTGTATATTCTACCACTCCTTAATAACATACAACTCGAAAAGATGAGATTATTTTTCAACAATCAACACACAGTCCCACCAGGTGTGCCAATTTGTTTACCTCGGGTTTTGGTAAACAACCGCTGATCCTCCAAATGGTTACTTATTTGGTTACTCGCAGGATCGATCAGATTGATCCTATGGACATAGGTTGATTTTGAAGTTTGATTAATGTGGATAAGGCTTTAAGTAAAATGTTTCAAGTAAATTGCATAAAGGAAAGGCTTGGTAAAATAAACAAGGCTTTAAAGTAAAGGTTCGACAGGAATTTAAAAGAGAAAAACAAGTAAAATACTGGAAAAGTAAATGACTTTAATTGATAAAATTGGTGTTTCACACATACATTTCTCAACAATTCTTTCGCTCACACTGGGTACTTGAATCTAAATGAGTGACTATGTATCTGTTTGTGAACACACGCGAGAAACTACATGTCTACTCCTATTTATACAAAAACATTCCAAGTAACCGTCGGGCAGTTACACTGCTTCGAGATTAAGCCACTTGGCACATTCTCCATGCTCGACGCTCCAGATCCTTGCACGTTTGCACGTAGTAACTGCTGGAAACCGTTTTCCCTCCAAAGCTTTGAATTTCAAACTGCTCCACTCTGGACCATCGAACGCCTTCATCAAGAGATGTCTTCGACGAATACTCCTTCGACGTCGAAGGCAATCGGCCTTCTTCCTTGGAAGAAATCTTCTAAGTATTTGCCATCTTTCGACGGGCACTTCGACAGGCTTAGCCAGTCGAAAGCATCTTTCAGCTTTTAATGGCTGCCATCAATCAAAACAAAGGTGTCGAATTTAGGAGCCAACACTTATTATAACAGTTAATATGAACATAGTTATATTCCAACCATTTCATACCCAAAGTTACATCCAGGCCACTCAATGGAAAAAAATAGATCCACAACAACATATATGTCATAGATTGACAAAGGACACTTAAAACATGCAAGAGAAGTAGTCACTGATCCCTTAGTTGTAGTATCGACGACCATTTCTCCATCCATAGGAGATAAAACAAGTCCCAACTTTTTTCACAAAATCAGCAGCAATAAAACAATGTGTAGAACTAGTATCAATAATAGTAAGTAAAGGAGTATTGTTAATGAAATATATACCTCTGATCAAACAATCTCATCTTGATGTTTGAGTTCCAGCCAAAAAGAATACTTATCCTCTGGCTTGAGTCTTCTTTGGTTTCTGAAACTGGGTACTTATGTGTCCTTCTTCACCATAGTTGAAACATATCGCTACCTTGTGCTCACATTCAGTTACCTTGTGACCATTCTTGCAACAACGAAAACACCTCTTGGCTTCACATGCACATTGACTGATTCTATGCCTGATTATTCCACATTTGTAGCATTTAAGGCTAATAGGAGCATCTCCTCCACTTGGCCTTCTTCCCTTAACCGCTCTCTGTTTGCCCTTGCTATCCAGAGCATTGTAAGGCTTCCCACGATTATGTCGTTGCTTGTTTCTCTTCTCAATAACCATCTTGTATGAGCCTTACTTCCGTCTTCATAGATTCTGCAACTACTCACCAAATTAGAGAACTTATGGATTTTCTGGTATCCAACGGCCTTCTTGATCTTAGAATGCAAGCCATTCTCAAACATGACATACTTAGAGAACTCATTTGTCCCCTCAGTGTAATGAGGATAAAAGTTCGCCAACTCCACGAATTTGGCATCATACTCTGTTACTGACAAATCTCCTTGTTTCAATTCTAGATACTCGATCTCCTTCTTCTCACGCATGTCCTTTGGGTAGTACTTCTCCAGGATCTCCCTGCGAAACACAACCCAAGTAATATCCTCATTTGTGCCCTCCAGTCCCTGGTGAGTAGCAACCCACCAGTCACCAGCCTCCTTTGCCATCATGTGCGTACTAAAACACACCTTCTCTGCATTAGAACAATCCTTTACTTGAAAGATCCTCTCAATTTCTTTGATCCATTCTTGTGCTCCTTTAGGATCATGCTTCCCTTTGAATGTAGGTGGACGGTTGCTTTGGAAAGTCTCCAGAGCACGAGTTCCATCGTTCCCACCAGCATTAGGTTGATTCTACATTGCCTGAGCTAAAGCCTGCAACACAGTAGCAATTACACCATTGCCTCTTCCATCCATTTCTCTGCTTCACATCAGAACATCAAATAACAGTTAGATTGAAAAATATTGATAGTATTCTACTGTCACACTATGCTAACAACTCAACAACCTGGCCGGACGGACCGACCTTCTCTGATACCAATTTGAACACCCTGTTTTCCCCTATTGCATAATTAAATAAATCAGAGTAATTTAAAACTTTTCATCACAACAAAACAGGATGTCACATCAATCATCATCATGCAGTTTTCTCAATATTTAATAATTTGACACATAAAACACATTTCGGATGAACCGACAACATCATCATCATAGTTCTCAATATCTCGACTCCATTAACGCAACAGAAAAAATTCATAATTTAATTCCAACAACATCAACTTGTCATATGACCAATAATTATTAATTAAAAGAGCGTTTACAAAGCTCCAAAAATATTCTTCAAATAAAAATTGGGCTCTCCTTCTAAACCGGTGAAAGGAACACAATCAGTAATACGTAAACCAAGTAAATAAGAATACTCCTCCAATATAGGCATCAACAAATAATCAGGGAAAGTAAAACACCGACACAACAGATCATAGAACTGTACCGCTGTAGAAAGAATACCCTCGTTCATCTTGAGCTTCATAAGAGGCACAACAGATCCATACATCTTCCATAAATCTATAGAACTCTCAATCTCAGGAATCAAACTCATCAACTCCTCTATCTTAGGATCCTTGGAAGTGTACTTCCGAGTCTTTCTTTTTCCAAAATCCATGTTCAAAAAGTACCTGAGATATTTGTAAAAGTCAACCCTTAAGTTCCTTGAAACAAACTATTAAAGAATGATCATTGGTTCATGAATGCATGATGCAATAATCACACACAATATCACAAACATAGGGGTTCATAGGTTCGACGTCACGAGCATGAAGTCAAAGTTACTACCCACAAGGTACGAACTAAAAGTTTATCACCTATCGAATAAGGTTCTAAAATATTTCCAAAGTCTACATCCTTCCTTCAGATATTTCTAACGTCCCGATTAACCCGGTAATTGGCAATATTCTCAGGAAAAATTCGTCTGAATGTAACATCGTGTGACAACCACTTCTGGATTTCTCCTTCATAGTCTCTGCACTACACCTAAAAGGCCAAGATGGGTTAGTGGTTCTATGGTCCTTAGCTTTAGTAGGCTCCCATGTTGAAAGCATCTCGTCTTCCCGATCGCTTGATAAACAGATACTATAGCCAAATGGGCCTCCACTAAGTGAAGGATCTCATGTCTCATTTTTTGGGATTCCTCCCTCAAAGCTAACATGACTATACCGCCCATCATATCTTAAGTTTACCCATGTCCGGGTAGAGGACTTATTAGAAATCACCAAGCACTTTGAAAACCAAGAAAATCCATACAAACATATATATGACATATAATATACAACAAATAATATCACATACACAAATAAACAAATATAGGCTCAACCCACTTAGAGATGGACCAACATTTGGTCGATCTGTCCCCAATGAAGTCGCCATTTTTTCTGTAGCGGTAGAAATATTGAGACTAAGTCATTGGATTAACTTGACTCGCACATATCAAATAAAATTTTCCATTGCGCTTTATTGTTTCCAGAGGAATGTGAAAAGAGAGAATAAACCTAAAAGAGAGGGGGGGGTACTCGTAGTTCACCTTAAAAAATTTAAAACACAAGTGTGTTGGTTAATTCTGAGAGAAGAGACATCATCGTCATATCTGAGTGGTAAACATACTTACTACCCACGATTATGAGAAAGGATAATCTGCATCATCTCAAAGTGGAGAATATAACTTAGGTTTTATAATAAAAAAAGCCTCACTCAACACCCAAGTGGAAAATATCTCACTTCACTACATATCATAGAAGTACAGTAGCTTGCATCACTACAAGGATCAACAGGAGTCTAATCTTTTGAGAAAAAATTAAAGTAAAAAGCCAAAGTGGTAAAATGGTTTGCATGGGGTTAATGGCTTTTAGTCTTCTCAGAAAAAATGTCAAAGTATGATTAAGTTGGTTAAAGTTTGATTAAGAAAAGATTTTGAAAATTCATGGACCTAAGTCCAAGTTTATTATGAAAGTCGTTCAAGTTAGAAAAAAAGAAGAGTTTTGAAAAGGAGGGAGAAGATTTTTGAAATCAAAGAAGATGGGAGGAGATGAAGGGACTATCCTAAAGCATAAGGTAAAAGCCTAGGAAAAGAATGATCTAACCAACAAGAAGCCAAAACTTGACATAAAGAGTCAATGTAGAATTCCCATCCTTTAGATTAAAACCAAGCAAGCAAAAATACTAAAACTATTAGGAATACCAAGCTCTAGATGAATTAAGTCTTCACAAAAATTGGGCAGAGTAACGGCTGTATATAGAGAAATTCTCAATCACAGACAAAGCACATAATCAGAATAACCTACACACAAAGAAAATCAACCCAATGTCCTGGGGTAAAGCCCAAGAACTCCAGACAAAATAACAACAAAGTCACAAGGTCCCAAGGGTAATCAAGCCTTCTAATCCTAAGTCCAAGAGGTCCACAACTCCATTATGCCAAGGATTATAACCAAATAGTCAAAGTAACCTTAAGGATTTTTAATGTTTAAGTTGGTTATTAAGTGTCTTCAAAAAGAAAAGAAAGCTCAAGTGAGCAAAAGAAAAATGACATAAAGATAAATGCTTAAGTGAGCAACGATAAAAATAACATGAAATGTAAATGCTAAAGTAAATGGTGCATAAATGTAAAGGCATAAAATAAAGGGCATAAAGTAAAAGCACAAAGTAAAAATCAAATGTTAGTGAATTAGAAGTTAGAAGTTAGTTGAATGACCATCTTAAATCTTGCATTTTCTTTTTTTCAAGTATATCATTCATTTCAAATACTCAAGGCAAGCACATATGATCAGCGATGTTTAAATGAATCACTTAGACCAAAATTCATAAAAGTTCATTAGAGGATTTATAAGATCAAAGCCTCGTAACAATGAACATCAAGGTTATTGGATCAAAGGTTTCAAATTAAACATACTTGGGCTTGCAAACATAGGTCTGGGCCACGAATGATCATTTTTTGAATCAGGACAAATTTAGCGTTATGTTATGTAATCGTAAGTGGACTTATGTAGAAGTCACACCTATTTTGAGGCTGGTCAATAAAAATTTATGTACCACATGTTAGAGAAATGATATGTAGATCATTCTCTAATAACATGTAGCATAAGTAAGAAAGGGATAAGAAGAAGAGGGAGGGGATGCATCAGATGAAATTATAGTTTCAAATATTATCAACATCATTCATCCATTTTGGTAGATTTGGTTTTTCAACCTATCAGCATCCAAGATCCAATGAGATTGAGGAACTTGTCCCAAAATAACACCCAAATCAGGACCAAACGAAAACAATAAAATAATATTCAATAAAACAATATTTAAATGATTAATAAAAAGGAAATAATTGGTAAAATACACCAAGTATATTAAAACATCAAATAAAAATCCTAAAAAATAGTCAGAGGTCAAACATGAGTTAATAAGTGTTGACAAAAAATTTTAGAATTTTTTAAATTCATAATCTATTTTTTAAATTTAAAGAAATAAGTAAAATAAATAAAAAATTGTAAAAAAATAGTAAAATCAGAAATAAAAATAAAATAAGGTCACCAATATTTGTCAAGAGGTCATTGGATCCTTCCATATTTTTTTCCAAAATTTAAAAATCAAGAAAAGTATTTTTAAATAATTAAAACAATTAAAATAAAGTGAAAAATCATAAAAAAATGCCAAATCATAAAATTAAATTATGAAAAAATAAGAATCAGAAAGAGAAAAATCAAAAGTATTTTTGAGAATTTTTCAGATTTTTAGAAGTTGAAATAAATTTTTTATGAAAAACGCGTTAGTAAACAGATCCAATGGACCCGTTAGAAGTTCAAAATAATGTGGACCATCTGATCATAGTCAAAACGCGTTAGTAAACAAATCTAATGGACCCAATGAGTTGTGCTTGTTATGGACCTTATTGAAAAACACACAAAATCAATTAAATCCGGGCCAATTGTTGGCTGAAGATTTTGATGATATTGTTCGAAGCGAAGCAAGTTGGATGTTTCGATTGGAATAAAGCAAGATGTCATGTTTCGAAATGGTAGAAGCAGTGCTTCGAATGGGCATGTCAAAACTCTGAGCTTCGAGTGACAGTTATGGGGATATATTCAAAGAAGTCTCGAAATGGTAACAAGGCTGTGTCCAAGAAATGAGTTCGAAACGAAGAGCGCCAAAACATTTGAAATTCAAACGCAAGCGGGATGTTCGAAATTTAAAATATATGTGCTGGAGCATTCGAAGACGCGTGGAAGCTAGAGGAGGGCATTGCTTTGCATGTTCTGAACGTGGCAGAATCTTATAGTAAGACCGTTATGGTCGAAGTAGTATAAATAGAAGTCTTAGCATTAGGATTTCGTGTGTCATATCTATTGTACAAAAATTCAGTAAACATTCAAAATACCACATGGCTAGGGAAACGAATTCACGAACAATGTACGTATGATAACACCAAGTGTTTATGATTTAATAAAACTCTTTATCATTTTCAGTCTTTTCCTCTATCTTCATGTCAATATCATTCAAAAGCCTTTACATTAAAGTATTTTCATTCGAAGTCTTTTTACTGATGTCTTACATTTAAATGTTTTCTTTCCATTTCAAATCTTTTACATTTCATAAACTTTTGTATATTTCATGCCTTTATCTTCATGCTTTTATTCGAATACCTTTTTCATTCAAAGTCATTTTACTGATTTCTTGCATTTAAACGCTTTCTTCACATTTCGAATCTTTTACATTCCAGAAACGCTTTTACATTACATGTTTTTATGCTTCGAAGTCATTTACTTGTCTTTTCTGCAATTTTACATGTCTTTACAATTGAACTTTATTCATGCAATTTAATTTCGCACGCATTTACTTGATCATGTCATTAGATCTTTAGTAGAGTAATCGAAGTAAGTTGAACACCTACACAAGATTCTAAATACCAACCATGAATATCAGTTCTATCGTGAGAATTATCCAAATGACCAATACATCCTAGGATCAATCTAGTCGATCCTGCAAGTTACCAGAGAGATTAAATAACAGTCATTAAGATTATTTGATAGTTTGGAGGACTAGCGGTTGTTTACCAGAAATCACTGTAAACACCAATAAAAATAAAACATTTGTCACACTATCAATGGTTGAAGAACGACATGTAGGTCGTCTTCAACCTCCAGACCTCTCTGTGTTGGGTTCTTATGATATTATTCAAACAGAATCGTTAGAAGCTCAAACTCGTATCATTTGATTCGTCTCTTCCAGAAGAAAAAATTTGGAAGGAGATTTGAAAATTCATGAGCAAAACTCACTTCCAGTTAAAAACTAATGATATGATCAGTATCTGGGTGATGAGAGCTATATTGTAGCAACAAGTTTGGAGATAATTTATGGAGGAATCTACATGTTGAAGTTTAAATTCAGAGCTCTGAAACTCGACTTGGCTAGAATGATTTAGGGCACCTCAAGGCTTGATTCTTCTTTTGTTAGCTTCAGTGAAGTTCAGGAATGAAGAATGAGCAAAGAAATTGGATTAAAATGGGCTTTAGAATTGAATTTGAAGTTACAAAATTATGAGTTATGGAGGAAGTTCAACAGAGGTTTTTTGGCTCTCTAAAGCTTGTAACTGAGTGGGATATCATCCTTTATTTATAGGGAAGTCAATGATGATGAGAAACGAGAGGAATTACAGGAAAATAGTGCAAACCAAGCCAGTTGTGATCATGCCAAACGTGTGACTTGAAATGCCTCAAAATGACCTCATATCAAGTGAAATTCTTGTCAAAACACATCTAGACAATTATTTAAACATGTTTACAACTAAACCTTGAGTAATTTCACCTGTAATCCAAGTTTACCCGTGGTAAAAAATTCTGACTTGAAGCAAAAACAAATTCCATGGAGCCAACTTCAACAATGTATAACTCACTACTCAAGGACCTTTATGAGATGATTCTTGAAGCATTTGAAAGACAAGGTTACTATCTCTACAGTGTGCCAAGAAATACATCATTTGGATGCTTGAGCAAAAAGTTAGTCCAATTCAATTTGTGAAAAATACACAGATGTTTTGTACTTAGAAACTTTTTAAGTGTTATACTTCAAAATCACCTATAATGTTCTTCAAAATTGAATGACCTTTCACTCAAAATTTGACCTTGATATTTGAAGATGACATGAAGTAGACCTCTTGAATTGAAGTTCGGAATTGAGATCACTCAGAAATCATAAAAATTGAAAGAGTTATAGGCTTTGAAAGATGATGAACAAATTTGGGGAAATTCACAAAAGACCTATAATCTTTTCAATTTGTCAAGAACTTTCCAAGCATCTTCAAGTTTTTCACATAAAAAAAATTTGTAGTTGACATATTAAAGATTATTGTGGAAAAATAATGGGCTCAAGGAGATACAAATTGACCAAGTTATGATCATTTGAAGTCAAACCCTAAAATTCAAAGGCCTTTCAAGGAGACTTGTAATCTTTCTCAACTATTAATGACCTTACATTCAAAATTAGTCTTATATTTTTGAAGAGATCTTGTTAAGTACCCTTTAAAGAGAATCATGGCATTGGATTCACTCAAAAATATCAAAAAATGAGTAAGATATGGTCCTTGGAAGTCAAAAAACCCTAGCTTAGAGAGTGCCAAAATGACTAAAAACCCCTTTCAACTTTTGATGATTTTTCTTGCACAATTGGATATTTTCATGTGAAGATAGGTTGTTGTAGATGATTATAAGAATCTATATAAAAAATAACCAACTAAAAAGGTTGAAACTTGAGAGAGTTATACAATTGTGATCAATGAATCTAGTATTTTCTCAATTAGGTCAAACTTGTTGAGCCAATCTTGAATCTTTTGATCTTTATTGACAAAATAAAGCATAATGAATCATAAGAGGCCTTGAAATGATGTTTTATTTAAGCACACTCAAAGATCAAGCTTAAGTCTTAACGAAGCTTGTTGAAGAAGGCATGGAAATAAACACATGAACCTATGAATCTTCTTAATGAATTTCACCACCAACTTTGAGGAGGTCTTGACCTAAATAAAGTTAGAGAGCTCCTTGAACCACAAATATTTGATGCCATATACAATACATTGAATATTGAGCTCTTGCAATCCATTAGAGAACCATTTTATTAAGAATCACCCCTCAATCCCTAGATTAGATGGTGAGATGAATGCAATTGTGATCACCTACAATATGAACATTCAAAGGAACATATATACACATATTGATGTTAGTTGAAAGAACACGTGTACAAGATACACATTTTAAGATGTTTGGTAATCCCTCAAGAGAAAACTTAAAGATAGGATAAAGAGAAAAATAATCCTAAGGTGTGTGTCTTGATGCATTGTGACATGAGATGATGAGAAATCTTAGGGGGGGAATTGGGGTATAACAATTTCCCTAACTTAAGTGTCTTCTATCCAGAGATACGAAGGTTAAAATCTTCGTCTCGACGCGATTATTTGATTTAGTGATGCCTTATCTCCTCTTTGGGACGAAGATTTTAACCTTCGTATCTCCGGATAGAAGACACTTAAATAAGGGAAGATATTCTACCCCTATTTTCCCCCTAAGATTTCTCATCATCTCATGTCACAATACATCAAGACACACACATTAGGGTTTCTTCTCTCTTTATCCTATCTTAAAGTTTTCTCTTGAGGCTTTACCAAGCACCTTTAATTGTATATCTTGTACATGTGTTTCTTATAACTAACATCAATATGTGTATATATGTTTCTTTGAATGTTCATATTGTAGATGATCACAATTGCATTCATCACACCATCTAATCTAGGGTTTGAGGGGTGATTCTCAATCAAATGGTTCTCTAATGGATTGCAAGAGCTCAATCTTCAAGGTAATTTCAATGGCATCAAATATTTGTGGTTCAAGGAGCTCTCTCACTTTATTTAGGTCAAGATCTCCCCAAAGTTGGTGGTGGAATTCATCAAGAAGACTCATAGGTTCATGTGTTTATTTCCATGCCTTGTTCAACAAGCTTCATTGAGACTTAAGCTCCATATTTTGGTGTACTTCAAGAAAACATAATTTCAAGGCCTCTTATGATTCAACATGATTATTGTTTCCAAAAAAATCCGAAAATATTCAAGGTTGATTCAACAAGTTTGACCTCATTGAGCAAATGCTAGATTCAGTGATCACAAGTGCATAACTCTCTTAATTTTCAACATTTTGAGTTGATTCTTTTTTATATGGATTCTTATAATCATTTACAATAACCTCCCTTCACATGATATGATCCAATTGTGCAAGAAAAATCATCAAAATTTGAAAAGGGTTTCAAGTCATTTTGACACTCTCTGAGCAAGGGTTTGTTGACTTCTAAGGACCATATCTTGCGTATTTTTTTAGTTTTTTGATTGTTTCCAAAGCAATTATTCTCTTTAAATGGTCCTTAACAAACTCTATTTAGAGATCAAAGGCTAATTTTGAATGGAAGATCACTAATAGTTGAGAAAGATTACAAGTCTCCTTGGAAGGATTTTGAATTTTAGGGATGGACTTCAAATGATCATAACTTGGTCAATTTTTATCTCCTTGAGCCTATTATGTTTACATAATAATCTTTGGGATATCTACTACAACTTTGTTTTTATGCGCAAGAGTTGAGAATGCTTTGAAAGTGGTTGAAGGATTGAAAAGATTATAGGACTTTTGTGATTTTCCCCAAATTTGTTCATCATCTCCCAAAGACCATAACTCTTTCAATTTTTATGATTTTTGAGTGATCTCAACTCCACAAATCAATTAAATAATTATACTTCTTTTCATTTTCGGATATCAAGACCAAATTTTGATTAGAAAGTCATTTAATTTTGAATAACATTATATGTCTTTTTGAAGTTCAACACTTAGAATTTTTCTAAGTACAAAATATTTGTGTGTTTTTCACAAATTCAAATGAACATAAATTCCAGCTCAATTATCCAAATGGAGTCTTTCTTGGCACATTATAAAGATTGTGACTTTGTATTTCAAATGCTTCAAGAATTATTCCCTAAAGCCTCTTGAGTTGTGTGCACCATGGATTCAAAGTTGGCACCTTGAAACTCATTTTGTCAAAACAGTCAGATTGCAAATTGGTTAATATGGCCTCTAATCACAGAATTGTTGCGCGTTTTTACTTCTAATCATGCTTAGCAACCTTTCAGAAGCGATTAACACCTTGAAACACAAGATTTATCTGAGTTTTAATGAATTAGAAGTCACACTTTTTGTCATGATCAGGGTGCACACGATTTCACTTGATTGCTTATAATTCACCATCTCTCAGCATTTTATTAGATTCTCCTATAAACAGAGACCTCGTGTACTTCATTTTATATGCTTTAGAGAGCCAAAGAACCTCTGTTGAACTTCCTCCATACCTCTTAATTATGCAACTTCGAATTTTGTTCTAGAGCATCTTTCAATCCAATTTCTTTGTTGATTTTTCATCCTTGAACTTCTCTGAAGCTAACATAAGAAGAACCACACCTCAAAGTGCCCTAAATCGTGCTATCTAAGTCAAGTTTCAGAGCTCTGAATTTGAAATTCGACAGGTAGATTACTCTGTCAATTCTCACCAAACTTGTTACTACAATGTAGCTCTCATTACCCTGATATTGATCGCATCATTAGTTTTTTAGTGGAAGTGAGTTTTGCTCAAAAATTTTCAAATCCCTTTCCAACTTTTTTCTTCTGGTTTTCTTTAAATCAATTGAGCTACAATTTATATAAATTTTTCGCAAGAGTACTATTGAAATTTCCTTGAAGAGATGAAGCAAATGACACCGGTCTGAGCTCTTGCTTTTACAGTTTGTGAGATCTGCAATTCGCACGTGGCTGGAGGTTGAAGACGATGCCATGTCTTCCCTTCAGCCAATCATATCATGCCATGCATTTTTTTTAAAATTTGTTTTAAATAAATGATCTGGTGGTTTATTCACTAATGTCCATCTCACGCACAACATGCCAGATCCATTGGATTTGATTACTAACGCGTTTTTCCATTGATCCAATGGTCTACGTCTTTTTAGTTTTATTTTTATTTTCTAATTTTATATTATATTTTTTTAACTTCAAAAATTCATAAAATATTCATTTCAACTTCCAAAATTCTGAAAAAAATTCTCAAAAATAATTTTGATTTTTCTCTTTCTGATTCTTATTATTTCACAATTTTATTTTATGATTTGGTACTTTTTATGATTTTTCACTTTATTTGAATTATTTTAATAGTTTAAAAATACTTTTCTTGATTTTTAAATTATGGAAAAATTATGAAAGGATCGAATGACCTCTTGACAAATATTGGTGACCTCATTTTATTTTTATTTCCGATTTTACAATTTTTTACAATTGTTGGTCTATTTTTCTTATTTCTTTGAATTTTAAAAATGGTTTCTGACTTTAAAAATTCTGAAAATTTTTGTCAACACTTATTGACTCATGTTTGACCTATGACCTTTTTAAAGGGATTTTTATTTGGTGTTTTAATATACTTTGTGTATTTTACCAATTATTTCCCTTTTATTAATAATTTAAATATTGTTTTATTAAATATTATTTTATTATTTTTGTTTGGTCCTGATTTGGGTGTTATTTTGGAACAAGTTCCTCAATCTCATTGGATGTTGGTTGTTGATAGGTTGAAATACCAAATCCACCAAAATGGATGAATGATGTTGATGATATTTGAAACCCTAATTTCATCTGATACATCCCCTCCCTCTTCATCTTATCCCTTTCTTACTTGTGCTACATGTTGTTGAAGAATAATCTACATATCATTTCTCTAACATGTGGTACATAGATTTCTATTGACCGGCCTCAAAATAGGTGTGACTTCTACAAAAGTCCACTTACGATTGCTTAACATAACGCTAAATTTGTCCTGATTCGAAAAATGATCATTCGTGGTCTAAACCTATGTTTGCAAGCCCAAGTATGTTTAATTTGAAATCTTTGATCCAATAACCTTGAGGTTCATTGTTAGGAGTCTTTGATCATATCAATCCTCTAATGAACTTCATGAACTTTGGTCTAAGTGAATCATTTAAACATCATTGATCATATATGCTTGCCTTGAGCACTTGTAATAAATGATATACTTGACAAAAAGAAAATGAAACTTGTTATTAAGAAGCTTAGATTTTATCAATTTTCTAATGAGTTTTCAAATGCAAGTTTCAAGATTGTCATTCAACTAACTTCTAACTTCTAATTCATTAAAAATTGACTTTACTATGTGCTTTTACTTTATGCCCTTTATTTTATGCCTTTACTTTTATGCACCATTTACTTTTGAATTTACATTTTATGTTATTTTCATATTTTCTCACTTGAGCATTTATCTTTATGTCATTTTATCTTTACTCATTTGAGCATTTATCTTTATGTCTTTTTTTGTTTTGCTCACTTGAGCTTTCTTTTATTTTTTAAGACACTTAATAACCAACTTGAACATTATAAGAAAAAATTAAAAGATACTTGGTCTATTTGGTTACTATTCTTGGCGTTATGGAATTGTGGACCTCTTGGACTTATGATGAGAAGCCTTTATACCCTTGGGACCTTGTGACTCTGTTGTTATTTTGTATGGAGTTCCTGGGGTTTACCCCAAGATATTGGGTTTATTTTCTTTGTGTGCAGGTTATTGTGATTATATGTTTTTCCTGTGATTGAGAATTTCTCTATATACTGTTGTTACTCTGCCCAAGTTTTGTGAAGACTTAATTCATCTAAAGCTTCATATTCGTAAGAGGTCTAGTAGTTTTTTGCTTGCTTGGTTTCAATCCAAAGGATGGAAATTCTACATTGACTCTTTATATCAAGTGTTGGCTTCTTGTTGGTTAGATCGTTCATTTCCTTAGATTTTACTTTATGCATTAGGATAGTCCCTTCATCTCCTCCTATCTTCTTTAATTTCAAAATATTCTCCCTCCTTTTCAAAGCTCTTTTTGTTTTCTAACTTGAACCGCTTTCATAATAAACTTGGACTTAAGTTCACACATTTTACAAATCTTTTATTAATAAAATTTTAACCAACTTAATCATACATTGACTTTTTTTTTGTGAGAAGACTAAAAGTAAATCAAACTCATTCAAACCATTTTGCCACTTTAGCTTTTTTACTTTAAAACTTTTTTTTCAAAATATTTGACTCTTGTCGATTCTTGTAGTGATGCAAGATATTATACTTCTATAATATATAGTGAAGTGAGATATTTTCCACTTGGGTGTTGAGTGAGGATTTGTTGATTATAAAATCCAAGTTATATCCTCCACTTTGAGATGATGCAAATTCTCTTTTCTCATAATCGTGGTAAGTATGTTTTCCACTCAGATGTGACGGTGATGTCTCTTCTCTTAAAAGTAACCAACATACTTGTGTTTTAAAACTTTTAAGGTGAACTACAAGTACCCTGATCCCCTATTGCACAGAAGGTGGTACGTAGGCACTAAAGGTTCGTGTTGTACCCCAAAATTTGCCCTCCCATAATCTTCAAAGTTTTGACAAGCAAATGGTTCAAGGTCTACTCAAGGGCTACACAGTCAACCATCCTCCTAAGCCAGTCAAACTAGGGTTTTGGTTCATGCAAGGAAGTTGAAGTTTTCAAGGGCTCAATCAAGTCCCATATGCTCATAAACCTTGTCAAGCACCTACATGTCAAGTTTTAAGGCTCACAAGGTCAAGTTGCACAGTCAAAAACCCTAATTGCCTCACAGTCAACTGCAGGGGCAAAATGGTCATTTGGCAGTCAAAAGTCAAAACTTTTGGTCAACACCTTATTTTGAAGCCACACTCATCATTTGATCAATTCTTGATCATGATTCCACAAGCATGGCTCAAAAAGTCTCAAGATGCAAAAGTTTCTATTTTTGGACAGCTAAAAAGTCAACTGTAACTTGACCAAGGCATAACTTTTTCATGGTTCATCAGAAAAATCCCATCCAATTCTCATCTTGAATAGGAAGACATTTCCTACAATTCATCTTCACATTCCAAGTCCAAGAAATGCTCTCACAAAAAGTTATCAATTTCAACATTATAGGTCATTTTCAAAAGTCAACAAAAAGGCACTTTAAGTCAAAGACCATAACTTGAGATTGGTAAATCAAAATGATATGGGACCAAAGACATTGGTTAGAGGACTTCAGGACCTTTCCAAAATGTCCAAGAACATGTTCATAGCTTCAAAATTGAGCAAGATATGCATTGGAGAAGTTGGGAAATTTTTGTGAAATGGCCAAAGTCAATTATCCTTTAAACTTCATTTTTGACAAAAGGGGCCCACTTTTTCCACTTGTTTCAGCTTGGCCATGCCTCCCACGTGTCCCACAATTTATTTCAAGATTTAAAATTAACTTTTCCATTTTTATTTAATTTTATTTGATTTAATTCATTTTAAATCTTTAAAATTCAAATAAAAATCAAAGAAATTAATGGAGGGATATATTTTGTGTTGAATAGCCTTGATATACCATCATTCACCTTCCAAATTCGTGCAAGGGCCTATTCCAAGAAAAATTCAAATTTAACACAAAAATGGCAAGTTGTTTTCAATGGAGTTTATGGCAAAATCTCAAGCATGAATGCAAAGGTTCAATGACCATTATTTGGATGGATACTCATTACATAACATATATGCAAGCATTCCTTGTATGATTCACGGGCGAGAGCACTCAAAAACAGCATATGCCATTTCAAAATTTCCAAGAGAAAAAGTGAAACTGAAAATCATTTTACAGTGCAATTCAAGCTCCCATTTTGATTCCAATACACTCCTTGCATCACCAGCAACCTTTGTCAATCAAAATCAAACGCAGAACCTCAAAGAATCGTTCATCACCCCACCCCACAGTTTGTCCAATATTTGAAAATCAAAACTCCATTTCTATGCCTCTTTAATTCATTTTAAACATTGTTATACATTGCTGACGTTATTACCAAGCTTTCTGTATGTTTTAATTTGACTATAAGGCCGTAAAATGCAAATCACCATGGGAGATATCTAGGTTTTCCGAAGCTTTCAAATTGGGGTTTCTCACATACAAAAAAATTGGCCCTCAGGACACCCATGGTTGAATTGAGAAGGACAAGACGAATCAAATGCACATATCGCGCCTAATTTATATCTAACGAGCGTCTATTCGCTATTATTGAAATGCCTGTATTTTGTGGGGGTTTAAAACTCCCGCTATATGTTTTCATATTTGCAGAAAAGGTTGAAGACAAAGCCGTGGCAGCATGTGAGTGGCGGATTCAAAACGTGGCGCGTCTTTTTTGATTTTCCAGTATATAACGCTTTCGTTCAATATTTTATTTCTTTTCTATTTCAATAACAAACGCGTATGAATGCTTCAGTGGTTGGGGACGTGGCAAAGCACCTTTGGGACCTGGGTTCGATTCCCAGGTCCCCTTATAATTTCCACACTATTTTTTTAATTGCTTTCATATGCAGATTCTCAAAAGAGGAACACTATAGACCTCATATCTCAACAAGCCAAGTGTCATCCAAGGCAGATCCAGGGGACAAAAAGAAAGGAACACCATGGTCTAGAGTCAAGCATGCTGTAGGCGATCAAAAAAGTCATACAGGCCTTGTTCAAATGGGCCACAATTCTCAATTCAACACCTCCAAATTTTAGCCCACACCCCCCCTTGGTTTTACTTCTTTTTTTCATTTTGTTTTGTTTTTCTATTATTTTAATTTCTAACCTTTTTTATTTTATTATTATTAACAAATTAACTTAATTAACATATTTTCATAAAATCAAAAAAATAGAATTAACAACATTATTATTATTATTTTATTTTGTAAATAAATATTAACTAAAATAGTTTAATTAGGCAATTTTAATTCCTTTTCTTAAATAATTAAAATAGATCTAGAATTAGGTAAAGTTAACTTTTAATTTTATTTCATTTCTTTTATTTTATAAAAACATAAAAACAAAAAAATATTTTCTTTTAATTAAATTAATTAATTAGCCATTAGTTAGTTTTAATTTCACTTTAATCATAAAAAAGCCAAAAAAAATCAATTTCTCTTTCTAAAAAGGGTCAACACCCTTAGACATTCCCGATTAATTTATTCGCGCGCATTTACTTTATTTGATTATTATGTAATTGCCTTCAAGAATGTAATAGTTAAATAGGTTTATCGCTTTATTTAATTTCCGTACTTATTTATCAAAAAACGGGTCTTTGTAATTTTTGGCGATGTATAGACCCGCGCCTTGTAATAGCGTAGGATTTATGTTTCCGCAATTTACTTTCCGCATCCCTTAATTGTTAACTTGCATGAAAGAATGTATGTAAATAAAAACAACTCGTAGCTCACGATGCCATGATCAAAGATAAAACATAACATGAAAACAACACACAAATACACACACCACTTCTAGGGTACGCCTCACTCGTTGCCTTCGAAACGTGGTCGTCAAGTATAGGACGTCTTAGCGGTCCTTATGTCCATGATCCAGTCGCCTCGAAACAGTTGCCTCGAAACAGTTGCCTCGAAATAGTTGCCTCGAAATGGTTGCCTCGGATTAAAAAAGGATCACGGACATAAGGGTAGCTTCTAAGGTGTCCTACTGTTGCTTCGGTGACCACACTGTCCCTACAATCGAATTGACCCGAACAACTCCAACGGTGGTGCTACCTACCTCTCAATGGTGGGATGGCACTACCTAAAGGACACTTACACAGCTTAATTCCTTAGGGTAGGTAGATGACTCATAGATACTTGCTCTTTTCAAAAAACAAACAAAATACTTTTCACACCTTACACTTTTAAAAGCTTTCAAAACAAATTTTTCAAACACTCTTGAGGACAGATACAAGAGTCATTCAGAAATCTTTCAATGAAACTTTTGCAAAACCCACTCACATTTTGAAAAGCAAACATTTTGAAAACATAAGAGCAAGTATCTAAGAGCCCGTGTATAACCACGGATAGGAAGGGTGCTAACACCTTCCCTTTCTATAAATCTACCTCCCGAACCAAGAAACTATCTCATAAGGAATTTTGCTGTGCTTTTGTCCTGTCCATGTTGGAGAAAATAAAAGACGGTGGCGACTCTTGCTTCCGTGACATACGCGATCCAGCTTTAAACAGTCAGTTCTAAATCCACCGATCACAGAACTGGCGACTCTGCTGGGGACACTTAAAGTGAGGTGTACCTTAGGATAGCCCATACTTATGTTTTCAATTGCTTTGTTTTGCTTGCTTTAATATTATTGGGCCTGTCTTGGGAGTTCTATAGATCCTAACCCGGATCTGGGGGATACCTTCTTAGAAAGTAGCAACAAGGCTGTGAGGGAACTGTGTGGGGTATACCGACACGGTTGAAGCAGTCTGCTACGTTGATGCGGCACTTTGGTGAGTACCGGTAACCCTTGAGTCAAGTCAAAGAGAGTACGGGGCCGCCGCGTGGTGTCGTGAAGCATCAACTGACCTTAGGAACCTTAATTGAACCATCCTGGCCTCTTTAGGGTAGTGAGATAACTGACTATGGTGCAGTCCGAAGTTGGTTGATACTCGATACTACACTCAGTTAAGGGTTGTTTTCTTGGGATATTTTGATCGCCAGTTCAGTGGCTAAATCGAAACGATGAACACAGAAAACAATCCAATGATATTGAGCTCCTTAGAACCCGGTTACTTTGATAGGACAGGTTTGAGCCCACCAACTTCAAGAGGGTAGTACCCCAAACTTCATGCTGGCCTAAACTCTAAGGGCTGTGGTGTGACTTGTGTGCCTTATCATGTTTTCTTTTGTGAATACTTATGGTTTGCTCTTATCATAGCATCATAACATCATACAGCATCATATGCATCCACTAACCACTTTAGGGGTTCGAATCTTCATCTTTGTTCTTGTTTTGTAGGACATGGAAACTATCCGCAGAAAGACAATCCAGGTCAACCTTGTAAGGGTTCCTCCTCAGCTTAAGGAACTTACATCTAGGATTCCCGAGAACTCTTTATTCAGTGAAAGGCATGGTAGACTCATCAGCTTGGTCAATACCAACATTGAAGAGGACATGGTGAAAGTGTTGTTCCAATTCTTTGACCCTCTGCACCACTGTTTTACTTTCCCGGATTATCAACTGGTGCCTACTTTGGAAGAGTTTTCCCAGCTTCTGAAGATTCCCATTCTCAGTCAACTACCCTACAACGGTACAGAAAGGGAACCAAAACTTGAAGAGGTTGCTAAAGCATTATGCCTACAACCATCTGACATCAAGGGACATTGGGAAACCAGAAGTGGTATCAAAGAGTTCTTGGCAAAGTTTCTGTTTGAGAAGGCCCAAGATTGTTGGAATTCCCTTGACCTACAAGCCTTTGAAGAAGTTGTAGCCCTCCTTGTCTATGGGTTGGTGTTGTTCCCTAAGCCAGATCAGCTTATAGATATCAATGTTGTCAAGATCTTCATGTCCAGGAATCCTATACCTACGTTGCTTGGGGACATCCTTCACTCATGTTACACTCGAACCATGAGAAAAAGAGGTGTTCTTATGTGCTGCACTCCTCTCCTGGGAAGGTGGTTTATTTCGCACCTTCCACAATCAGTTTTGAAGAATGAGCGGGGTTTGAGATGGTCACAACGATTAATGACTCTTACGCATGCTGATATACATTGGTGTTCTCGGTCCAGAGAAGACGTCACTATCATTGATCGTTGCGGGGAGTTTCCTAATGTTCCTTTACTTGGAATTAGAGGGGGTATTACTTACAACCCATGCTTGGCTTTGAGACAGTTTGGATATGCTCGGAGGGATGGCCCTCGTGATATGTTGATTCCTGACATAGTTTTTGACTTCGATGACGATGCACAAGGACTTCGCCAGAAATTTATCAAAGCTTGGAGGATGCCCAACAGGGTAGACAGCAAGACACTAGGGCATAAGAACTCCATCCCCCTGGAGCCTTATCTCAAGTGGGTACGAGCCCACTCCCAGAAGCTGGTGATGCCATATCCTCATGTTCTCCCCGTAATCAAAGAGCCAGTTTTGGAAGGAGAGGTGCCCTACACCATTCAATATCCTGACATGCCTACATCCTGGGAAGAAATGCAGAAAAGCTGGATCCAACTCAAGGAAGAACGAAATTCTCTTGAAGCTAGTCTACATGCCAGTGAGAAGAAGGTCTTGGAGCTCACGCGTCTACTGCACGAGGAAAAGACTCTCAATACTTACATTGCTCCAAAGAGGATGCGCAGTGTCTTTTGGGATTAATTATTTTGTAATGTTTTGCCCATGAGGCCTTGATGTACTGAACAATTTATTTCCTAATAAAAAGTGTGTTCTTTTTTGGCTGCAACGAATTTGAACTTTCGAACCCTTGAATGCATTGCATAAATAGCATATCATGCACCATGTGCATAACAGGTACCCCTTTTTCTATAGGTTGCTTAATCTTCTTCACTGTTTATTTCAGCACTCAAGCATCATGAATCCTGAACTCACTACCGAGCAAGCTATCAAGGCCCTCCAGGCCCAGAACGCCCAATTTCAGGAAATGGTCATGAACTTGGCCCAGGGACAGCAAGAGCTGAAGGCTTTGCTCCTGAAGAAGAATAAGAAGAAGAAGAGGACTGTGTTATTCAACACTGGGCGCAGACTCGGGAATACGCTGCAAAATGAAGCTGAGAGGACTACTCCATCTGTAGGGGAAGGCAATCACCAAGGGAGAGAGGTCCCTAGTCCTGTGGTCTCTGACACTGAGACAGACTTCAATGACGAACAGTACCCTCCTGCTGAGGACCGGTACAAACAGCAGGAGGACAGGCCGAATGCTATGGAGATTCAACGTGTGCCTGGGTTGGATTTCGGAGACTTGGGGTTATCTTCTGGGGTGGTGATCCCACACAAGTTCAAGGCGCCGACCTTTGTGAAGTATGACGGGGCCTCCTGTCCTAAGATGCACCTCCGTTCTTATGTAAGGAAGATCCAGCCTTACACAGCAGACAAGAACTTATGGATCCACTTCTTCCAGGAGAGTCTTTCAGGGACTCATCTCGAATGGTTCTATCAGCTGGATGGAACCAACATTCGTAACTGGGAGGATTTGGCCACTGCTTTTTACAAGCACTATCAATATAATTCCGACCTCGCTCCTACACGTACCCAACTCCAGGGTATGTCGCTAGGATCGGGAGAAGGTTTTAAGGAATACGCACAGAAATGGAGAGATCTGGCTGGCAGGGTGCAGCCACCATTGACAGACCGTGAGCTAGTGGACTTGTTCTTGGGGACCCTATCCGGTCCATTCTTCAATCATCTCATTGGTAACTCCACTATTGGGTTTACCGACCTGATCCTGACTGGTGAAAGGATCGAAGCTGGTATAAAGTCGGGAAAGATACAGAAGGGTGCCTCCTCAAATGCTGAAAAGAAGCCCTTCAAGAATGAGGCCAGTGTTGTGTATGGTCCAAGAAAGCAGAACAAATCGAAACGCCGCCAAGCTGTCAACGCGGTGGTTATTTCTAAGCCTGCTGCTGCTCCACAACAATACAACCAGCCCAGAGCTGAGAGGCCCAAAAGGCAGTATACTCGGCTCAACATGACTCTCTCTCAGATCCTGCCGCAACTGTTGTCAACCAGCCTGGTAACTGTCAAGGAAGCTCCGAAGATGGTAAACACAGCATCTCCGAAGTACAACCCCAACGCCCGTTGCGCTTATCACTCTGATAGCCCGGGACATAACACAAATGATTGTTGGGCTCTGAGGAATAAGGTTCAAGACCTTATTGATGCTAAAGAGGTTCAGTTCGAGGCGCCCGAGAAGCCTAATGTGGTGACTGCTCCAATGCCTAACCATGGAGTAAATGTTATTGGGGATGAAGACGAAGTGGAAGAATCCGAGTTTGACAGCTGGATCTACCCGGCAACCAACGATGGACCAAGCAACTGGACTGCCAAAGACTTTACACCTATTACTTTTGTCACCCAGTAATGAAATTCTTTGTTTTGGATTTGTAATAGACAATAAATTGAAACTTTATGGCCCGGTGTCTTACCCGGGGCACCGTGGCTTCATTTGTGAGGGCTTTTGTTTGTCACTTTCATATATCATGAATAAAAGCATTGGACGTTTTCCACATTTCAAATCTTGCGCTCCCTTTCTTTCTTTATATATATTGCAAAACAGCTGTATTTACACACACTCACTCATACAGGTTCCAATCCACTCTGGATCTCACTGGTAACGACTCTGCTACTGCCACTTATGACTTCGAAAATCCGATCAACTTAGCCGAAGACGAAGGTGAAGATGATTGCGAAGTGCCTGGCGAGCTTGCAAGACTGCTACTCCAGGAAGAGAGGGTCATTCAGCCACATGAAGAGCCAGTGGAAACGATAAATCTGGGTACTGAGACAGATAGAAAGGAAGTTAAGATTGGTGCCAACCTAGAGCTCAGTGTGAAACAACAGTTGATTCAGATGCTGCATGATTATGTGGAAATCTTTGCCTAGTCTTACGAAGACATGCCTGGTTTGGATACTGACATTGTGGTACATCACCTGCCTACCAAGGAAGACTGCCCTCCGGTTAAACAGAAGGTCTTCCGTATGCGTCTAGAGATGTCCGAGAAGATTAAAGCTGAGGTTATGAAGCAATTTGATGCCGGGTTTCTAGCAGTGACTTCTTACCCTCAGTGGGTTTCCAATGTGGTTCCGGTGCCGAAGAAAGATGGTAAGGTCCGAATGTGTGTTGACTACAGGGATCTGAATAGGGCGAGCCCCAAGGATGACTTCCCCCTGCCTCACATCGACGTTCTGGTTGACAATACTGCTCAGCATAAGGTATTCTCCTTCATGGACGGGTTCTCCGGTTACAATCAAATCAAGATGGCTCCAGAAGACATGGAAAATACCACTTTTGTTACTCAGTGGGGCACCTTCTGTTACAAGGTCATGCCTTTTGGACTGAAAAATGCTGGGGCAACCTACCAACGTGCCATGGTTGCTTTATTTCATGACATGATCCATCATGAGATTTAAGTGTACGTCGATGATATGATTGCAAGGTCTCAAACTGAGGAGGAACACCTTGACCATCTGCAGAAGCTATTTGACCGTCTGAGGTTGTACAAGCTGAGGTTGAATCCAAACAAATGTACATTTGGGGTAAGATCTGGGAAGTTGCTAGGCTTCATCGTGAGCGACAAAGGTATTCAAGTGGACCCTGCCAAGGTGAAAGCCATACAAGAGATGCCAGTTCCCAAGACAGAGAAAGAAGTTAGAGGCTTTCTAGGACGTCTGAATTACATTGCCCGATTCATCTCGCACCTAACTGCTACTTGTGAACCTATCTTCAAGCTGCTGAAGAAAGATCAAGTAGTACGTTGGAATGATGAATGTCAGACCGCTTTCGACAGAATCAAAGAGTATCTCCAAGAACCACCCATTCTTATGCCACCGGTTGAAGGGAGACCTCTAATATTATACCTGACAGTACTTGACAGCTCAATGGGGTGTGTGCTGGGGCAGCATGACGAGTCTGGCCGAAAAGAGCACGCCATTTATTACCTTAGCAAAAAGTTTACCGACTGTGAGACCCGATACTCACTACTCGAGAAAACTTGCTGCGCTTTGGTATGGGCTGCTCGCCGGCTGAGACAGTATATGCTGACTCACACTACTCTGTTGATTTCAAAGATGGATCCAATAAAGTACATATTCGAAAAGCCTGCTCTGTCCGGAAGAATAGCGAGATGGCAGATGATCTTGACAGAATACGACATCCAGTACACGACTCAGAAAGCTATCAAAGGAAGTGTATTGGCAGACCATTTGGCATACCAGGCAGTAGACGACTACCAGTCAATGAACTTTGAATTTCCTGACGAGAACATCATGGTAGTAACTGATTGTGAAGTACCTGGACCGGATGAAGGACCTGAGGAAGGATCCCGATGGTCTATGCACTTTGACGGAGCCTCCAACGCTTTGGGTAACGGCATCGGCGCTGTGATCATATCCCCTAAAGGCACTCATACTCCACTCACTGCCCGGCTATGTTTCAACTGCACCAACAACATGGCAGAGTATGAGGCATGCATCATGGGTCTTCAAGCTGCGATTGACTTAAGGATCAAGTTTCTGAGTGTCTTCGGAGATTCCGCTCTCGTGATCAATCAGATCAAAGGTGAGTGGGATACGAAACACCCAAACCTTATTCCTTACAAAGAATGTGTGTTGACATTGATCCCCTATTTCACAGAGATAACTTTTGAACACTTCCCAAGAGAAGAGAATCAGTTGGCAGACGCGTTGGCTACGATGTCTTCTATGTTCAAAGTCAAATGGGACAACGAGGCTCCCCGAATCATTATCTGGAAACTGGATGAACCCGCATATTGCTGTGATCTTGAGGCTGAGGTGGTAACTTAAAAACCTTGGTATCATGAAGTGAAGAGGTACCTGGAAGCTCAAGAATACCCTGAAGGTGCATCTGTCAACGAAAAAAAGTTTCTGAGAAGGTTCGCAGCGAAGTTCTTCCTCAGCAACGGCATTTTGTACAAGCGAAACCACGATTCAACCTTACTGCGTTGTGTGGATAAGACTGAAGCAGAAAGGATCATGGCAGAGCTGCATGAAGGTACCTTCGGAACACATTCCAGTGGACACACCATGGCAAAGAAAATTCTTCGGGCGGGATATTTCTGGTCCACAATGGAAGCCGACTGTTACCAACACTCTCGGACATGTCATAAGTGCCAGATATATGCTGATAAGGTGCACGTTCCCCTAGTTCCTCTGAATGTCTTGACAGCACCTTGGCCTTTTGCAATGTGGGGCATTGATATGATCAGCGAGATTAAACCTACGGCATCCAACGGGCATCACTTCATCCTGGTAGCGATTGATTACTTTACAAAGTGGGTTTAAGCAGCTTCCTACGCTACAGTAACCAAGAACGTCGTGGCACGGTTCATTCGGCATAATTTGATCTATCGATACGGCGTCCCGGAAAGAATCATTACGGACAATGGTACCAATCTTAACAACAAGATGATCACAGAGCTCTACGAGCAATTCAAGATACAACACCACAACTCTTCTCCCTATCGGTCGAAGATGAATGGGGCTGTAGAAGCAGCTAATAAGAATATCAAAAAGATTGTGCAGAAAATGACAGTGACGTACAAAGATTGGCACGAGATGTTACCGTTCGCTCTTCATGGGTATCGTACCTCAGCACGGACGTCAGCCGGGGCAACACCTTTTTCCTTGGTCTACGGCATGGAGGCAGTCTTACCGATCGAAGTCCAGATACCCTCTCTCCGGATAATGAAGGATGTAGATCTGAGCGAAGATGACTGGATCCAGACTCGACTTGATCAATTAAACCTAATTGACGAAAAGAGACTCACTGCTATTTGTCATGGTCAAACGTACCAAAAACGGATGATTAGGGCATTTAACAAGAAAGTCAGACCACAAGAGTATCAAGTTGGGGACCTGGTAATCAAGCGCATCATTCTTCCTCAAAGTGATCCCAGGGGCAAATGGACCCCCACATATGAAGGGCCATTTGTGGTTAAACATGTCTTCTCAGGAGGAGCCATGATTCTAACCACCATGGATGGTGACGACCTTCCTCACCCCGCCAATGCAGACATAGTAAAAAGATACTACGCATAATTAAAGACCCGCTAGGTTGACACACCTAGGAAAAAATAAGGGCTTCCCGGCGAACCAAAAGGGTTCGAGCAAAAATAAGGGATGAAATGGAAAAATTTGTACACCCGGCAAGTCGAAAACCTGAAAAGGCGGCTTGGGCAAAAATGGGTATCCCGGTGGACTGAAAACCCGAAAGGGCGGTCCAGGCAAAAGTTAGGGATTAAAGCGTAATACTATGTCTCATTGGATCACCTTGCATCCAGAATCCGGTATCAACTATAAAGTTCAGACGACATCAATCAATCAGCTTCATCTTCAACTAAGCAGCCAAGTGATGAGACGCTTGAAGTCATAAAGGCGATAGCAGAGTTGGAACCCAATGAGATTATTCCTTTCACATAGCTATTTTGTTTTCCTTTGTACAAATTGTATAAACTCTTTTGTTCGGCGGCGTTCTCTTACTAGGACGTCAACCTCTTGTACATAAAAATGCCTATTTACAGGCAAATTCAAAAATCAATACAAATTCACTTTTCAGACCAATTGCCAACTGTTTTTCTTTTTCCTGTTTTGTTTTGCGAAGAACGTCCAATGATCAATTGTGATATATGCATTTGACACTAATTGCTATTCATAAATACTTGCATGTGAAACAAAGGAATAATTACAGGTGACATCAGAAACAGGGGCAATATTGAATTGTCTAAGCAGTCTAATTGCTTTGTCCACCAAGGTACCAAGGTAGGTTCGGCTGAAGAATTTAACCAGGATACTTTCACTCCCCGCAGAGTAAGACCAGATTCAACAATACTCTCCTCTGAGCAGAGTTGGTCTCCCGTCAGCCCTGAAAAGGCACAATATCTCCAGCAAGTCAGCACTCTCCCCAAGCAGAGTTAGCCTACAGTCAGCCTTATGGAAGTTGGATATCCCCAAAAGATCTCAACATTCCCCAGTGGAGTATACAAACATTCCTAACAAGCATCCCCGGCAGTCTTAATCTAAGATTGTTCCCCGGTGGAATACAGACACTTCAGTGGAGCCACTTCCCCAATACAGTCTCAAAAAGTTTCCCCATGAGAGTTCAGTCAATCTCCCCAGTAGATTCAGGAAGCTTATCCCCAGTAGATTCTGGAAGCTTATCACCTGCAGAGTACGAGCGCCTCTTCCCGGCTTTATTCAAAGGTTATTTCCCCACCAGGATATAATTGGGTTATCCTCATCCAATTGCCACGGAAAGATTGTTCCCGGTGAAGTCTTCCAATCCCCAATGAAGTTCATCAAATCTTCCAACAGAGCTCAACAATGGTATCCCCAGCGGAGTTATCATCAACCTCAGCAAAGTACCTCTCTTTCCCCACAGAGTATCTCCCTGCAGAGTAATCTATTCGCCAAGTTTATTACCCCAACGGAGTCATCTTCTCCTACCGGTTTATTCTTGCAGCCATCATCCCCAGCGGAAACAAAAGGCTCTACTCTTCAACATCAGCCCAGGAGTTAACTTCCCGGCACCCGTCAAGGATTTACTTTCCTAGACAAAAACATACATTCATAAACATATCACATTTTCATACATCCTACTTACATACACAATGCATGCACATACGCATCATAACACACAATCTCATTTCTCCCTGAGAACATCATGACATCATGCTTTTCATACATCATGACATCGCATACAACTAACGTTTTGTCTTTTCAGGACAAAGGTCAGTACAAAGATGATTACTATCAACTGTCGCAATTCCAGATTCGATACCTGTAGCTAGCCAGGGCACATCTGTGAGCGATTAATTCCAGACTCGATTCTTGTATCCTTCCAGGGCACGTCTGAAGAGTTCGAAGATCCGATTCCTGTATCTTGTCAGGGTGTATCTGTTGACGACTATATTCCAGACTCGATTCCTGTATCTTGCCAGGGCACGTATGAAGAGTTTGAAGATCCGATTCTTGTATCTTGCCAGGGTGTATTTGTTGACGACTATATTCCAGACTCGATTCCTGTATCCTGCCAGGGCACGTCTGAAGAGTTCGAAGATCCGATTCCTGTATCTTGCCAGGGTGTATCTGTTGACGACTATATTCTAGACTCGATTCCTGTATCTTTCCAGGGCACGTCTGAAGAGTTTGAAGATCCGATTCCTGTATCTTGCCAGGGTGTATCTGTTGACGACTATATTCCAGACTCGATTCCTGTATCCTGCCAGGGCACGTCTGAAGAGTTCGAAGATCCGATTCCTGTATCTTGCTAGGGTGTATCTATTGACGACTATTTTCCAGATCCGATTCCTGTATCCTGCCAGGGTGTATCTGTTGACGACTATTTCCAGACTCGATTCCTGTACCCTGCCAGGGCACGTCTGAAGAGTTTGAAGATCCGATTCCTGTATCCATCCAGGGCGTATCTGTTGACGACTATTTTCCAGACTCGATTCCTGTATCCTGCCAGGGCACGTCTGAAGAGTTTGAAGATCCGATTCCTGTATCTTGCCAGGGTGTATCTGTTGACGACTAATTCCAGACTCGATTCCTGTATCTTTCCAGGGCACGTCTAAAGAGTTCGAAGATCCGATTCCTATATCTTGCCAGGGTGTATCTGTTGACGACTATTTCCGGACTCGATTCCTGTATCCTGCCAGGGCACGTCTGAAGAGTTTGAAGATCCGATTCCTGTATCCAGCCAGGGCACGTCCGAAGAGTTTGTAGATTCGACGCCTGCATCCAGCCAGGGCATGTCTGCATGAAGAGTTTAGAGATTCGACTCCTGTATCCAGCCAGGGCACGTCTGTAAGCAACCTTTTGAAGTTCCAGATTCGACACCTGTATCTAGCCAGAGCATGTCTGTGAACGACTGAGTGAAGATCAACACCTGTAACAGGCCAGGTAATTATCTTTCTTTCTCAGGTACGCAAGTTCTCGCTAAGGAATCTCTTACGCGATCGACACCTAGATGGCATCTATAAGCCCATCCACTTACCAACAGTTCCAAATGGCATCTATAAGCCCATTCCCGACAAGGTTCTGTCACACCTCCAGATGGCATCTATAAGCCCATCCTCCTATCCACCATCTCTCCAAATGGCATCTGTAAGCCCATTCCCGCTATCACACTGCTGATACTCAACTATGTGAGTGCAAATTTCTGGGCACTCTAGTGTTCAATCATATTCCACCTTCGGATCACGAAAGGCACACACGCCAATCTACATCCTCAGGTCTAAGAAGATTGAACAGGGGCAACTGTTGTACCCCAAAATTTTCCCTCCCATAATCTTCAAAGTTTTGACAAGCAAATGGTTCAAGGTCTACTCAAGGGCTACACAGTCAACCATCCTCCTAAGCCAGTCAAACTAGGGTTTTGGTTCTTGCAAGGAAGTTGAAGTTTTCAAGGGCTCAATCAAGTCCCATATGCTCATACACATTGTCAAGCACCTACATGTCAAGTTTCAAGGCTCACAAGGTCAAGTTGCACAGTCAAAAACCCTAATTGCCTCACAGTCAACTACAGGGGCAAAATGGTCATTTGGCAGTCAAAAGTCAAAACTTTTGGTCAACACCTTATTTTGAAGCCACAATCATCATTTGATCAATTCTTGATCATGATTCCACAAGCATGGCTCAAAAAGTCTCAAGATGCAAAAGTTTATATTTTTGGACAGCTAAAAAGTCAACTGTAACTTGACCAAGGCCTAACTTTTTCATGGTTCATCATAAAAATCCCATCCAATGCTCATCTTGAAGAGGAAGACATTTCCTACAATTTATCTTCACATTCCAAGTCCAAGAAATGCTCTCACAAAAAGTTATCAATTTCAACATTATAGGTCATTTTCAAAAGTCAACAAAAAGGCACTTTAAGTCAAAGACCATAACTTGAGATTGGTAAATCAAAATGTTATGGGACCAAAGACATTGGTTAGAGGACTTCAAGACCTTTCCAAAATGTCCAAGAACATGTTCATAGCTTCAAAATTGAGCAAGATATGCATTGGAGAAGTTAGGAAATTTTTGTGAAATGGCCAAAGTCAATTATCCTTGAAACTTCATTTTTGACAAAAGGGGCCCACTTTTTCCACTTGTTTCAGCTTGGCCATGCCTCCCACGTGTCCCACAATTTATTTCAAGATTTAAAATTAATTTTTCCATTTTTATTTAATTTTATTTGATTTAATTCATTTTAAATCTTTAAAATTCAAATAAAAATCAAAGAAATTAATGGAAGGATATATTTTGTGTTGAATAGCCTTGATATACCATCATTCACCTTCCAAATTCGTGCAAGGGCCTATTCCAAGCAAAAATTCAAATTTAACACAAAAATGGCAAGTTGTTTTCAATGGAGTTTATGGCAAAATCTCAAGCATGAATGCAAAGGTTCAATGACCATTATTTGGATGGATACTCATTACATAACATATATGCAAGCATTCCTTGTATAATTCACGGGCGAGAGCACTCAAAAACAGCATATGCCATTTCAAAATTTCCAAGAGAAAAAGTGAAACTGAAAATTATTTTACAGTGCAATTCAAGCTCCCATTTTGATTCCAATACACTCCTTGCATCACCAGCAACCTTTGGCAATCAAAATCAAACGCAGAACCTCAAAGAATTGTTCATCACCCCACCCCACGGTTTGTCCAATATTTGAAAATCAAAACTCCATTTCTATGCCTCTTTAATTCATTTTAAACATTGCTATACATTGCTGACGTTATTACCAAGCTTTCTGTATGTTTTAATTTGACTATAAGGCCGTAAAACGCAAATCACCATGGGAGATATCTAGGTTTTCCGAAGCTTTCAAATTGGGGTTTCTCACATACAAAAAAATTGGCCCTCAGGACACCCATGGTTGAATTGAGAAGGACAAGACGAATCAAATGCACATATCGCGCCTAATTTATATCTAACGAGCGTCTATTCGCTATTATTGAAATGCCTGTATTTTATGGGGGTTTAAAACCCCCGCTATATGTTTTCATATTTGCAGAAAAGGTTGAAGACAAAGCCGTGGCAGCATGTGAGTGGCGGATTCAAAACGTGGCGCGTCTTTTTTGATTTTCCAGCATATAACGCTTTCGTTCAATATTTTATTTCTTTTCTATTTCAATAACAAACGCGTATGAATGCTTGAGTGGTTGGGGACGTGGCAAAGCACCTTTGGGACCTGGGTTCGATTCCCAGGTCCCCTTATAATTTCCACACTATTTTTTTAATTGCTTTCATATGCAGATTCTCAAAAGAGGAACACTATAGACCTCATATCCCAACAAGCCAAGTGTCATCCAAGGCAGATCCAGGGGAAAAAAGAAAGGAACACCATGGTCTGGAGTCAAGCATGTTGTAGGCGATCAAAAAAGTCATACAAGCCTTGTTCAAATGGGCCACAATTCTCAATTCAACACCTCCAAATTTCAGTCCACACCCCCCCTTGGTTTTACTTCTTTTTTTCATTTTGTTTTGTTTTTCTATTATTTTAATTTCTAACCTTTTTTATTTTATTATTAATAACAAATTAACTTAATTAACATATTTTCATAAAATCAAAAAAATAGAATTAACAACATTATTATTATTATTATTTTATTTTGTAAATAAACATTAACTAAAATAGTTTAATTAGGCAATTTTAATTCCTTTTCTTAAATAATTAAAATAGATCTAGAATTAGGTAAAGTTAACTTTTAATTTTATTTCATTTCTTTTATTTCATAAAAACATAAAAACAAAAAAATATTTTCTTTTAATTAAATTAATTAATTAGCCATTAGTTAGTTTTAATTTCACTTTAATCATAAAAAAGCAAAAAAAAATCAATTTCTCTTTCTAAAAAGGGTCAACACCCTTAGACATTCCCGATTAATTTATTCGCGCGCATTTACTTTATTTGATTATTATGTAATTGCCTTCAAGAATGTAATAGTTAAATAGGTTTATCGCTTTATTTAATTTCCGTACTTATTTATTAAAAAAACGGGTCTTTGTAATTTTTGGCGATGTATAGACCCGCGCCTTGTAATAGCGTAGGATTTATGTTTCCGCAATTTACTTTCCGCACCCCTTAACTGTTAACTTGCATGAAAGAATGTATGTAAATAAAAACAACTCGTAGCTCACGATGCCATGATCAAAGATAAAACATAACATGAAAACAACACACAAATACACACACCACTTCTAGGGTACGCCTCACTCGTTGCCTTCGAAACGTGGTCGTCAAGTATAGGACGTCTTAGCGGTCCTTATGTCCATGATCCAGTCGCCTCGAAACAGTTGCCTCGAAATGGTTGCCTCAGATTAAAAAAGGATCAAGGACATAAGGGTAGCTTCTAAGGTGTCCTATTGTTGCTTCGGTGACCACATTGTCCCTACAATCGAATTGACCCGAACACCTCCAACGGTGGTGCTACCTACCTCTCAATGGTGGGATGGCACTACCTAAAGGATACTTACACAGCTTAATTCCTTAGGGTAGGTAGATGACTCATAGATACTTGCTCTTTTCAAAATACAAACAAAATACTTTTCACACCTTACACTTTCAAAAGCTTTCAAAACAAATTTTTCAAACACTCTTGAGGACAGATACAAGAGTCATTCAGAAATATTTCAATGAAACTTTTGCAAAACCCACTCACATTTTGAAAAGCAAACATTTTGAAAACATAAGAGCAAGTATCTAAGAGCCCGTGGATAACCACGGATAAAAAGGGTGCTAACACCTTCCCTTTCTATAAATCTACCTCCCGAACCGAGAAACTATCTCATAAGGAATTTTGCTGTGCTTTTGTCCTGTCCATGTTGGAGAAAATAAAAGACGGTGGCGACTCTTGCTTCCGCGACATACGCGATCCAGCTTTAAACAGTCAGTTCTAAATCCACCGATCACAGTTCGCAACTGCGGAAGGTGAAAAATTATAAAAAAAACGCTTTTTTCTCATATCCACCATCCATTTTTGTATACACTTTTTATATCCAAAATACACAAATATTCAAAGAGGTTCCTGCAGAGTATCATAAATGTTTAGGGTGCTAATACTTTCCTTTTTCATAACTAACCCCCATACCTAGATTCTCTCTCCCTCCTTTTTGGGTTTATTCGATTTTTTCTCATTCCTATGGAAACAATAAAGCGTGGTGGTGATTTTTATTTGATTTGTACGAGTTAAGTCAATCCAATGGCTTATTCTCAATATTTCTACCACTAAAATATGACAGTAGTTTTATCATAGAAAATAGGTATACTTCTACCACAAATATGATAATCCTCTAGATGATATTTCATCCAAAGAAGTTATGTACAACATTTAGCAATTGAGATGTATTTTGCTTCTGCTGTAGACATAATGATAGTTTCTTGTCTTTTACTAGACCAAGATATTAGGTTTTCACCAATGAATTGACATTTCCCACTAGTGGATTTCCTCTTAATTCTATCACCAACATAGTCAGCATCAAATAATCCAACTAGCTTATAATCTAGGGATTTTTCATAAAGAAGTTCCAGATTTGTCATTCCATTCAGATACCTTCTTAATAACAGTTAAGCGAGTTTCTCTAGGATCTTTTAAATATTGCACACAAGAAAGCACTATACAAATATCAGGCCTAGGAGCAGTGAGATAAAGCAAGGAACCAATCATACCTCAATATAGTTTCTAATCCATTTTGGTGTTATTCTCCTCCTTGTTCAGATTACAGGTTGGATGCATATGAGTTGCCATAATCTTGAAATCTTCAAGATTAAATTGCTTTAAAATATCCTTTGTGCACTTTAACTGATGAACATATATTCCATTTTTGACTTGGTTGATCTGAATTCCAAGGAAGAACTTCAATTCTCCCATCATACTCATTTAAACTCAGTCTGCATAGTCTTAGAAAATTGCTTGCAAAGAGAGGAATTAGTAGAGCCAAATATTATGTCATCAACATAAACTTGGACAATTAAGATATTCTTATTTAGAGTCTTTATGAATAATGTAGTGTCAATCAGACCTTTTTGAAATCCAATTTCTATAATAAAAAAATTACCTGGTCTCACATACCAAGCTTTGGGAGCTGTTTAAGTCCATAGAGTGATTTATTAAGTTTAAAAACAAAGTTTAGGTGCAAAGGATCCTCAAACATATTAGGTTGTTTGACATACACTTCTTCAAAAATTACTCCATTTAAGAAATCACTATTAACATCTATTTGATATAAAACAATGTCATGCATAATTACATAAGAGGGAAGAATTCTGATTGCCTATAACCTTGCACTAGTGCAAAGGTTTCAGAAAATTCTATACCTTTCTATTGATTGTAACCTTGAGATATAAGTCTAGCCTTATTACTTACCACATCTCCTTACTCATTCAGTTTTTTTCTAAACAACCGTTTTGTTCCAATAATGCTCTTCTGATTTAGTTTAAAAACCATATCTAAAACACCATTCCTCTGGAACTAATTCAGGTCTTCTTTCATAGCTACAATCCACCCATCATCTGACAAGGATTTATCAACATAAGGTAGCTTAATCAAGGAGATAAATCCTAGCATAGAACTATCATTCTAAAATATGATTAGGTTCTCAAGGGATCATCTTTATTTCCAATGATTAGCTTTTCTGGATGTGAAGCTTTATACTTGAAAGACTTCTTGGAAATAGTTGAAGCTTCTGAATCATCTTGGGCTTCTTCAAAATTGGCAGCATCTGGATAAGCTTCAAAAGATGGGTCAGCTTCTGGTTCACCATTATCTAAACCAGCAACTTCTAGTTTCTAAAGGTCCAACTTCTGGATGTTCTTCAAAAACTTGTATATCTGCAAAACCTTCAACAAACTATGACGTTTCATAGTCAAAATCTTGGTCATCAAACTTGACATGTATAGACTCTTCAACCATTCTAGTTTCATAGTTATACACTTTGTATGCTTTAGAGCATTCAAAGTATCCTAAAAAGATACCCTTTTGAGCTTTAGCATCAAATTTCTTCAGATGGACTTTATTGTTCAGGATGTAACATGTAAATACGAACTGATGAAAATAAGATATGCTTGGCTTTCTTCCTTTAAATAATTCATATGATGTTTTGTTCAGAATTGGTCTGATATAGATTATGTTCTGAATATAACAAAAAGCATTAACAACTTTTGCCCACAAGTACTTTGGAAGATGTTTTTCCTTGATCTTGGTTCTAGCCATTTCTTGCAAAGATCTGTTCTTTCTTTATACAACCCAATTTTTTTGTGGAGTTCTAGGAGAAGAGAACTCATGGATAATTCCATGTTTTTCACAAAAGGATTCAAATGGCTCATTTTCAAACTCACCACCATGATCACTTCTAACTTTTATAATCTTTGATTCCTTTTTAGAATGTACTTGTTTGCAAAAGATGTTGAATACTTCATATGATTCATCTTTAAATCTAAGGAATTTAAACCAAGTCTATCTATTATAGTCATCAATAATGACCAATCCATATTTCTTCCTATTGATTGAGGTAGTCCCCACATGACCAAATAAATCAACATGAAGAAATTCCAAGGGTCTATAGGTAGAGACAATGTTTTTTAGATTTAAAAGAGGTTTTATTAATCTTTCCTACTCGACATGCTCCACATAGAGTGTCTGAGTGATAATCAAGATTTGGAAGCACTTTAACAAGTTGTTTCTTGCTAAGTTTGGAGATTAATATCAAGTTAGCATGACCTAACCTTCTATGCCAAATCCATTTCTCATCATTAACTGGCATAAGGAAAACTACCTTCTAGTCAATCAACTTAGAAATATTGATTTTATAAATATTTCACTTCCTCTTACCTTTGAATAAAATGGTTTTGTCATACTTATTGATGGCTGAACAAAGGTTCTTATTAAACAAGACTTCATAACCACTGTCACAAAATTAAATAATGCTCGGTAGGTTATGTTTGAGTCCATCTACTAACCAAACATTATTGATAGAAATTAAAGAATTACCAATAGTATCCATACTAATGGTCTTCCTTTTTTATCCTCCAACCCCCACACATCCTTCCTCTGTAAGAGTTATGGTTTGGAACATATGCTTTTCTCCTATCATATGTCGTGAGCAGTCACTGTCCAGGTACCATGACTGCTGCTTTGTTTCTCCCTTTAAGCATATATGTAGCAAACATAATTTCAGACTTAGATACATGTGATACGGTGGCAGAACCGACTGTTAATACTGGTTTGCGTTTTGTATTCGCAAATGTCGCGGTAAGCAAGAGTCGCCGCCGACTTATCTTTTATCCAACAAAGGAAAGGGTGAAAAGAACAGAAAAACACCTTTTTCGAGATTTTCTAAGTAAGGGGGGTAGATTATGGAAACGGAAGGTGTTAGCACCACTTCCATCAGTGGTTTTCCATGGGCTCTTAGGTACTTGCTCTTTTTGAAAATTGCTTTTGTGTTTGTGTGTTTTGAAAAGGTTTTTGTCTGCTTTATGATAACTCTTGTATTAGTCCTCAAGAGTGTGATAAAGCGCTTTTTTGAAAAGGGTTTTGAAAGTGTGGTGTAAAAATGAATTAAATTGAGAAAGTAATTAAGAACTATCTATCTACTCGAAAAATGGCGTTATTTTCCTCCTTTCCTTTAGATAGCGCTATCCTACCATTAATGAGTAGGTAGCCCTATCGTTGAATGTTGAGGGACTATCGTAAGGGACGTTTATGGTCATTCAAAGCACCATGTAGACATACCTTAGCATTTTGAAGGGACTGTCATCATATATTCGTAGGCAACATCGAGGGACAAGATCATTTCTTGTAGGAAACTCGAAGGACATTTAGGGACTATGATCTTTATGATGACTTTAAATTGAGGGATTTTGCTAAGATATTCATACGTTCGAGGGACATGACCATTTCTGAAGGCAACCAAAGTGGGAAATACCCTAGGGGTGCAAGTGTGCAATAGTGTGCTTTTTTCAGGTATTTTATGTTGATGTTAGTGATCTAAGATTGATTAATTAGTTCTTGTCATACACGCCTAATTTACTAACAGTTTATATACACGCATATAATATGGTGCGGAAAGTAAATTGCAGGAAATAAAAACTCCTAAATTATTACATGGCTTCGGGACAATTACAATTATATGGGACTGAACGGTAAAGTGCGGAAATTAAAACCCTAATTAAGCTATTACAAATCAGGCACAATTACATAATTAACAAAAAATAATCGTATGAAAAATAACAACGCGCAAAAATTAGAACGGGAATAAGTTCAAAACCCTAAAATTCTAATTGTTTAATGAAAATATTTTTGGTATTTTATAAAAAAAGTGGAGATTTAACCTAATTTCTAACTAATTTTAAAATAAAGAAAACAAATTAAAGTTAATTAAATTATTTTGCAAAAAAATTAATTTTAATAAAAAAACCCTAAATCAATTTTTTTGATTTTTGATGATTTATTTAAGAAAAAAAATAAAATTAATTAAAACATATTTTTTATATGAAGGAAAATTAAATTAAGCATGTGAATGAACCCTAATTTTAAAGTTAATTAAATAATTAAATTTATTTACAAAAGATGCTAATTAATTAAAAATTGTGTTTATGAAGAAAATTAACTTGTTTGGTGAAATTTGATTGGTTTGAACAAAAATTTAATTTGAGTTAGTTTTAAATAAATAAAAAGCCTTTTCCTTTTTTATAAAATAATAAATGACCAAAATAATGGAAGAAAAAAGGAAAATAAACAGGGGGGGTCGTTGGGACTTAAACCCAGGACCCCTGCTTCATTGGCCTGTAGCTTGAGCACTCATCCATGTTGTTGTTCCTGTTAGAGAAAAAGAAAACAAATAATATATATAAACATTAAACTTGAATTTGAAAAACGCGCGCAGGTGACAGCTCATCATCGTTTTCGTTTGAAATACACAGACCCTTTAGTGACGGTTGTTGTCGTCACTAAAGGCTTTAGTGACGCTCCTCTACGTAGCTATAGCACCTGCAAACATCAAACTTGTGAAATAACAACCAAAAATTCCTCCCATGCCCATGGTTCAACTCGCCTTGTTCTTCTGATCACGTTGGTGGCCCTAATTTGGCCTGGAATTAGAAAACCTCAAATTGAAGGTTTCGAACCCTAACAATGGTGAAACACCATGCTGGTACCTAAGCTTCAATTGGAAAATCCAAAAACCTTCTATGCATCCATACAAACACAAATATATAATTGAAATTGATTAATAATGCAAGAATGTAAGAATACGAAATTGGAAAAAGCGTGGCAAACCTTGACTTGTAGGAGTCATTTTCTGATGCTTCAGGGCTTGAGGGTGATCGTGACACCTTCAGTGATGTCCAAGGATTGTTGTTGAGTCCTCAAAAGCCTTTGAATTCACCTCAAAATCCAAAACTGATTGACACTTTTATCTTGAAAATTTGGAATTTGAACGTGAGTTTTGTGCGGCCAACCCTTGTTCTTTTTGTCTGGAAATGTTATGTTTATATATTAGGATGTATTAGGGCAACAAAAATGGTTATAATCATGGAGATTGAATGTAAAAGATTTGATTTGAATATTAGAATTATATGTTTCTAAATTTGGCCAAAACTTGCTCTTTTCTCTCCAATCGGCCCTTGCACGAAATTTTGATTCAATCTTCTGATGTTAGGCTCATGATCTGATCATAAAACAAATCTTTGGATTTAATTCAACATTTTACTATTTTATTTGATTTATTAAGATTTAAATGAATAAAAATTCAAATAAATGAAAACAAATCTCATAAAAATAATGGATTTAAATATCTTGAATAAGTCTATGGATGTGTTTGAGATCCAAAACCCACACCCATTAGTTCAAAAAAATCCAAGTTGCTCACATTGACTTTTGTGCATTTTCATAAAATTGGTCAACTTTAGCAATGCATATCTCTCTCATTTTTAACCCTAAGAGGGTGTTGTTGGACTTTTTAAAGAGCTTAGGGTGTTCTTTAAACAAACCTTTTGGTTTCATTCCAATGGGATCTTCCATGTTCATGTAAGGAGCTTTAACCCAAAAGGTGTTTTTGTTGACTTTTTGAAAGGACCTATAATGTATGAGCTTGTATCTTTTAACTGAGGCATTTCTTGATCTTGAGGGATGAATAGAAGTTGTAGGGGATTGGATTCTATTAAAAATGAACTTTGTTGGAAAAATTTCTAATAAAGTATGAGAAAGTTATGTCTGGTCAAAGCTTGGTTGACTTTTCCTATAGAAACCCTAATTTGCCATTTTTGACTTTTAATGAGTTAGGAGCATTTCTTGAGGAATCATGATCAACCCTTGATCAAATTATGGATATTACTTCAAAATGTTGACCAAAAATCTTGAAGTTTGACTATATATAGGCCACAATTGACTTTTGACCTAGTACAGTTGATTTTCAAGCATTTGAGCAGTTGACTGAGCAAACTTGTTGTGTAGGGCATGAAATTTGGCATGGATAACCTTGAGGACATACTAGGTCCATGGAAAACATTTGAAACCCTTGGAGCTCAACTATCTTGATGAAGATTGAAATCCTAGTATGAGGTTTATTGTCTTAGGAGGAGGATTTGTCTTATCAATTCTTAGTCATCTTGAGGCAAGTTGGGGATCTCAATGGGCATGTCTTGAGTAAAAATGCGAGGGAAAATTTTGGGGTACAACAATACCCATCATCTTATGGGCCCTCTAGTTTTAGTTTTGACATGTTTCCTTTTATTTTGAGCCCTTGCCTGATAAAAAGGTCTAGACGCATTCCATACTTTTTGCTTATAAAAGTTTTATCTAGAATAAGTCTTGGTTTTAGTTTCTGAACCCTTCAGAGCCTTTGGTCCATTAGATTCTGTTTGGTTGGATAAATGGAGGGGAGAGGAGAGGAGGGGAGGAAATATTTAATATTTTATGTGTTTGGTTCAAATTTTAAGAAGGGGGGGGGGGGGGGGGGGGGGGGGGGGGGGGGGGAGGTAGATAGAGGGGACCAAAATCCCTCCTGGACCACTTTTTGCTTCCCCCCGATTTGGCGAGATTTGGAGGGGAGGGGAGGTATTATTTCTTAATACTAATTATATTTACATATTTACCCTTATTTATTTATTTAAATATACATTTAACTATTAAAATGTTAAAATTTTTATGTTGAACAATTTTTTTTTATATTTCTTGTATTTTTATATCTTCATCTTATTATCATTATATTTGTTTAAATTTTTGTATTTTATTTTTTATATTTTATTGGTACTTTTAATTATCGTAATGTTTTTGTTTATAATAATTTTTGTTAGAGTTTATTGTATTCAATAACATTTTAAAAGTTATATATTATCATCATTACATTTTTATCAAATCTTTCATGATGTTTTATGATAAAATACTTTTCATCAATGAATTTATATTTGAATTATGAACGGTAAATATCCTGAGTCTTATGATGAAATTACAAGGATGTAGAAGTAAATAAGTTTTAAAATACCTCCCCTCCCCTTGTGAATCGAACATATTTGTAAATAAAATTCCACCCCCCCCCCCCCCCCCTTTCATATTTTGTACCAAACCTATATGTAATTAAAATCCCTCCCCTCCCTTCTCCTCACTTCCCCGCCCCTTGATAAAAATCCCTCCCCTCCCCTCGATTGAACCAAACCGGCCCGTAGTCTTGGGTAGAACCTTTGACTTATGGATTTTAGATTCTGGTTTCTTTTGAACCTTTGACTTTAAAGTCCCGGGAAATGATTTGTTCAGGACCTTTGATTCAGTTGTCCTAGGTTTTGTTTGGTTCAGCTTCTTACCTTTATCAGAGGCAAGCACAAAGTAAGTTTTAAGCATTGTCTGATCACTGCTTAGAGAAGAAGGATATGATGGTTTTTCAGGAGTTGAACTTTAAAGCATTCTCCATTGTAACCCAGACCTTCTCCTTTGATCTTACTTATTCCATAGATCATGGAAGCAATTTTAGTTCTTTCAAAACCTGTTATGATAAAGTTTTGAAGAGCCATCTCATGCTCATTCAATGTTTTATCAGGAACTTTATTTAAAAGAACATTAAGATCTTTTTCAAGAGATTTAAATTTATCTTGAGACATTTATAATTCCTCTTTCAAAAGATCAGGATCTCTCTTTAAAAATTTTATATGTCTTGCTTTATCTTTGCAATGACTCATGTGGTCTTGAATGACAGTAATAAGATCAGAACGAGATAAGTTAGAAAATACCTTATCTTCATCTTTTGATTCTGAACCAGAGCTAGATTCAGATTATGTGTCAGATGATGTGAGAGCCATCAGACCTAGATTTACTCCACCTTCATCTTTATTTAAATCGTCTTTATTATCTAGGTCATCCCATGTTACCATGAAACTTTTCTTGAATTTACTTCTGAAGTTGTCCTTCTAGAAACTTCCTTTCTTTGGTCTAATATTCTGTAGATCGCAATATTCAACTTTGAAATGACAAGGCTTCTTGCAGTTGAAGTTGGTCTTCTAGTCACCATCTTTGTCTTTAGAACTAGAGCCTCTGAAGCCACTTCTTCTATAATTTGAAACTTCTTCACCAGGAGCTTCTTATTATTTATAGACTCTTGAGGATCTGTGAGCTTTACCACCAGATTTCTCAACATCTGATTTTAAAGCCCGTGATTTAGATTTCTTCACAAGCCCGTCTCCATTCAATTTCATCTCATGGCTCTGAAGATTGCTTATCATACTTTCAAGACTCAGCATATTAAGGTCTTTAACCTTCTAAAAAATTGTAACCTTAGGTCTAAATCTAGCAAGGAGACTTCTCAGGATCTTCTTTACATGGTCAGATGTAGTATAACTTTTTTCAGAATCTAAAGGTCTGATACAAGAACTTGAAACCTAGAAAACATTGTTTCAAATATTCATCATCCTTTATTCTAAACATCTCGTTGTGTTGTCCTAGAAGGTTGTCCTTAGCCTCTTTGACTTATTTATTTCCTTCATAAGTAGAATACAAAGACTCAAAGATAGTCTTAGTAGTAGACTTATCAATGATCTTGATGTAATCAGAATGAGGTAGAGATTCTATCAGAATGCTTCTAACTATATGATGCTTTCTATAAATCTTTTTCTAAGCTGGTGTGAGAGTTTTTCTATTAGTAACCATTCTGACACCATTAACTTTAATGCCAATGCCATCTTCTTAGATATCCCACAACTCATCATGAAGACCAATGAAATAAGTATACATCTTTCTTTTTCACCATTCAAACAGAGTGGAATCACCAATGAACGAAGGTGGTCTAGAAGAATAATGACTCTCTTGAGTAGCATTATAAGCATATGGTATACCACCACCAGTAACATGACTTCCCTTAGAAGATCCATCCATCTAATATATTTTTCTCTTTAAGATATTTTTCTATACCATTGTTAAGTGTTTAGCACAGATCGTGCTCTGATGCCAACTGAAGGTGACAAATATAAACAAGAAAGGAGATTGATTTATGTATGGTGAATTATTTTTTGCTTCTTCAAATCAGCTTAAGAGATTGAATAAGTTTAGAGGATAAGCTTACATTAGTTAGCAACGTAATAAGATAAAGTGTAGAAGAAATGAGTAACAATACTCATAGAGTTATCCGAGTTCCTCTACAACTGAGATTAGTCCATTCCCATTGTCCCACAAATTTTTTTCACTATAATCAAAACCTGCTCAAGCAAGCTAGCAAGAGACTTCCTTTTCTCAATCAACCTAGAAAGAGACTTTCGCTCAAGTTACCTAGATTGAGACTTCCTTTGCTCAAGCAACCTACTAATATACTTCTTTTGCTAAATCAACCTAGCAAGAGACTTCCACTAAACTTCTAAACAAACAATTTAGATGAATAGACAATAAGATACACTTGATATACAACTAGAGGTGTGCAAAGAATACAATACAAATAGAGACTTTAACACTTGAGATTTCTAAGATATACAAAGATAAGAAATCTCAAGACTATGTGTAATACAACATAAATATTTACGAAAGCTTTCAATTGTTTAGCTGCTGGTCCATTGTTATACTTATTGTTGTTATCTTCCTTAAAATCTCCAGCTCTTTATATAGATGCAACAGAAGAGTTGTTGAAAGATGACTTGCACAAGTGTCTTTGTTGAGAAGTAGTTCCAAGAGAGAAACATTGTAAGCTTATAGTATAAAGATCTCTAACTTCTGAGTAAAAGCTTTACGCATGGTGTCTTTTACATACACGACATCCACAAGGATGCTGGGGAAGACTAAAGAGGTTATGTTAATATACCTTGAGCCTTACACTAGGAAATCCTAGTTGACTTTCTCCATAAATTGGCTTTTGAAAATATATAACTTATTTGCACACAAAGTACAAAATAGAGGCGCGGCACTTTTATCTCAGGTTATTAGAAGTTGAGACACCAAGTGTTGAGTCATCAGTTTTTGAACATTCAGAAGCTGAGTCAATAACTTCTCTCCATAATCTATTTAACATGGTTAGAACCAAATTAATTTAAGTTTTAGGATCCTTCACACTTTAACAAACTTTATTATAGAAAATTTCTCTTTAAGTACTTTGTTATCATTAAAATCCAAGAACTATGAATAGTTTTATTCCAACAAAGTATTATATTTGAAATATTTTGAGTATCATGTTATCGTGTGATGTTGTTACGAATGAATATGTGTTATAAACTATCCTAGCTATTATTATGCCATTGATATTTATTGAATGTATTCTCTCCCTTCCTTGTTTCCTATAATGTTATGCATACGAATCTACGCAGGTAACTCTCAGGTTGAGTTTGAGGAGTGGCATAACAACTAGTAGTAGAAGATTTTCTTTTTGCTTAGGCTATTTCATGTTTTTCCAAGCCTCAAGCTGACTATTAGTTTTAATTTGCTCGTACCTCTGATATTGTAACATCGAATAGGGATCTTTGTTTAATATTTTTCCTCGCAATTGAATTAAATTCTAATATTTTATTAATATCTTGAATTAAATGTGGAGTATCATTATGTAATGCCCTTAATGTTTCTATTAACTTCCGAAATGTTTTTCAGAAGAAAAAAAATTAAAATTTTATCGGGGATCTTAGGTTGTTACATTGTCTATTCTGGCGGTGCTGTAGGTTTAAGCATCATTTTTTAATGTAAAAATGTTGGCTTAATTGCCCTTAAGACAACACTTTTATAAAAAGCGCTGGCTTAAGTATATATTAGGCAGTAGTTTATGTTAAAAGCATTGGCTTACGTGTGCTTTGGACAACACTTTCTATTAAAAGCGTTGACTTAAGTGCTCTTTAGAAAACTCTCTATGTTAAAAGCGTTGACTTAAGTGCTCTTTAGACAACGCTTTCTATTAAAAGTTTTGGCTTAAATTCACTTTAGGCAGCACTTTTTTATTAAAAACATTGGTTTAAGTTCACTTTAGGAAGCATTTTTTATTAAATGTGATGGGTTAAGTGATCTTTATACAAAGTTTTTTGTTAAAAGCATTGGCTTAAGTGCTCTTTAGACAGCACTTTCTATTAAAAGTGTTGGCTTAAGTGCTCATTAGGAAGCATTTTTTTTAAAAGCATTGACTTAAGTGTATTTTAGACAGCACTCTATATTAATACATGTTGTCTTATCTATACTTTAAGCATCACTTTTATTGATAAGCGTTGGCTCATGTCATCTTTACAACTCCTTTTTTTCCCTTGAATTAAACCCGGAGATAGATTCTTAATCCAATAATGTATTCACTCCAATCTTTTATAACTTCATTCGATTCATCTTACGAGTAAATTAAATACTCGAAGTCATCAAAATACAATATAATAATCCAAAAAATTGGATACAAAGTAGCGAAAACATTGAATTTCCACCATATTCTAGAATACAAAGTAAATCATGAACTAATATTGTTGTAGTTATGTAGTGAAGATGTTTTGTCCATGTTCTTTTAGAGGTATATTTCTTTCTTCCTTTCATTCTTCATTCAAGTATAATCACAGATACTGGCTATAAAGTAATTGAGTGTAATACATGTTCTTAAATTTGTATGTTTTGTTGGTGTTAATGTGGTAGCAATAGAAATATAATATAGCATTCACCTATGTGAAAGTGACCTTGTGCATCATTGAGAGCACAATACTATAATTTTTGGTTGACTTTAGGAAGAATATCATGAATCAGGGAATTAATTAACTTATTCAACATGGGAAACCAAAATATATTCTTTCTTCTCTAGCTAAAACTTATGGGCTCATACAGTTAGTATTTGAGTTTGATTTCCTATAAATGTTTAATAAGCTAGGTTATATTGAAGGAATTGAATGAGGTATAAGGTTAGTTTATTAATGAATCTAAAATTGTTAACATATATATAATTCAATCTTCTGGGGATGCAACAATCTAGCCCTCTTGTAATGTGAAATATTGTATCCCTTCTTTTATAAGAGTTTTACTATTAAATTTTAGTGGATATAATTACAGAAATTCAAGAGCTAGATTGTTGCATCCACCATGCCCTTGTGAGCCTCTATGACCATGCAACTGTGCCAACATTGACCCACAAGTTGTTGCAGAAATAAATCATCTCTACTGGTTAGGATCAAAGAAGTGGTGGGTAAAGCCACGTGAAAGTAAGTTAATGACACTTAGGTATTAAATTAGTATCATTTTTTCAAAAAAAAAAATATTATTAATTAGTCTATAACTCCTAAGATCACAAGCGATAACTTAAAATTTTTATAAGTAATTATTCTCTAATATATTCATATTTACAAACATAAAACATAAAACGTACATATTCAATTTCCACTTAATATGTATCTTCTCATAATAAATTAAAGAGAAAATAAAAAATTAACACTAAAGTTTTGTCAGATAAAACTCACATTTACATAAAAAAAAGTCATATAATTCTTATCTCAGACATATATTCGCTTCAATCCTTTTTAAATTCATCTAATTTAACTTTCGAATAAATAAAAACTTGAAATCATCAAATACTACATAAAATAACAAAATATAATTTGAGTTAAAACTAATTAGATAAAAAAAACTATCAAGTATTCAAATAATATCAAAATTATAAATTCATATCATGTTTAGAATCTTAGTTTAATTCATATATATATATATATATATATATATATATATATCCTGGTTCCAAAACTAAGTATATTTCTTTGTCCAACTAATAATAAATGTCATTTAGTGGCTAAAATTTTTGTTGTGGAAGGTTAGATAACTTAGAAGAAACTAAGTATGTAGGTTCTTCTCTTGAGATAAATAAATATATATATCATGGCAACAAGTAATAAGGGTTTTTTTAAAAAAACTAAAGAAGTTTTTTAATGGTTTCTTAAATTCACCGTTTTCCCGGAGAAGGGAGTGTCAAAGAGAATTTGAAAAGAAAATTTTTGCTAAACAATATTGGACATCTTTGATTTAGGAGAGATCCTTCTATCCCTTAGGGTTGATAGTTAAACAACATTTTGTTTGCAAAGATGACTTATCAGTTGTTGCTTAGATATATTTGTATTAAGATCAAGAGTTATATTTACCTACTTAGTTTTACCTAAGATAGCTAATCAGCCACAACATCCTTAGTCTGTCATATTTATGGATTCTGATGATGATAATCATCAAAACGGTTTGATTAAACATGAAGAACTTATAGAATATCCAAAAAAATTGGATAAACTTAACAAATGGACAATTCCATCAGTACCTTCAAATCAAATTTATAAATTTGGCAAAATATATATATTATCTCGTTTTGCTGTTAAAAGCTTAGAACAGACTATTCAAATTTTTGAAAGTACTCAGACAATCAAACTTTTAACAAAAAAGGATTTACTTCCTTTTAAAAATTATAATTATATACATGTTGGTTTAATACAAGTGGCTATTAAACCTTTAACTTTGCTAGGATTAAATACTAGCATTCTGGGATATATTAGAGATGGTAGATGTAAAGATTTTAAACAATCTTTAGCTGCTTTAATTGAGACAAGCCTGTGTCATGGACCAGTTTATTTTGATGTCTCTCCCAATATAAGCCTATCTATGTCTGATAAAAATTTATTAGATGCTCTTCAATTAACTATTCATACCAATGGTTATAATTTTAAACCTGGAAGTGAAATTATGGCTATATGTTACAGGATTTATTACAAAGTTCTTACCACTTTAAACCCTAAAGCTAAAAAAATATCGTTTCTTGGAACAACTACTTTAGTTCAAACTAATTTATTAACATCTAATGTTGCAACTAATAGGTTGCTAAAATGGGATGAAATTAATTTTCTAGAAACCTGGAGTCTTTCTCAGGCCATAGAACCTGAACCCATCCTTAATAAGGATGTTGATCAAATAATCCAGACTAATGAAGGAGATTTGGAGATAAACTTTAACTCTAAAAGAATAATTAGAATACCTAGATCTATGTCTGGAAGAAATTCTGTAAATTTTATATATGAGTTTTACACTGCTCCTAGTCAATTAGCTAGACCTTCAACTTCTCAATTAAGAGAAGAAATAGAAGTCGTTGAGAATATAAGACTTAGCGAAAACAAAATTCCCCATGGTATATATCAAAAACCAAATCCTCCTAGAGTAGAATCACCTACTCCCTCAGATATGGACTTCCCGTTATAATGTTAGATTATTCCCCAGGTAGTAATCTAAGAAACTTTGTCAATGACGAGTTTCAACATGAAAGATACGCTCAATTTAGAAAATGGTTTTTTAAAACTTTTCCTGCTCCAGTGTTAGTTAACTTTAAGGATGAGTACTATACTCAAATGTCTATGAACCAGGATTTCATTCATTTTGTCAAATAGTTCATTAGTTACTTTATAAGTAAACAAAAAGAAGAATTAGTTTTTATGAAAAAAGACGAACTTTTAGTTCTACAAAAACTGTGGGAAAATATTAAAGGAGAAAAAATGGAATCTCCTTTCCCCTAGAGCAAACCATAAGTTTGGGTCCTCATACTGAGGCTACACCTTATCTTACCCTTCAATTACAAAGAGTTGAACAAAATCAGGTTACTCTTAAGGAGTTAAATTCCATAATTAAATCTAATAATTATTATACTAATGCCTACCTTGTTTGTCTAGGAGAACAATTTATTTCTCTAGAAAAATAGCTCTTATCCGTAAAAGACATTTTAGACAAACAAATAGCTCGTCAAAAGGTTATTATTGACCTTATTAATAAGCCTAAATTTCAAGAACAAGCTTCTACCTCCAATATTTCAGATGTTCCTATAATTCAACCTCCTATTCCTATAGAAGGATTTAAAATGGAAACCAACGGAGATGAGTTTGTTCGTATTCTTGAGAGGAAGCTTAAAGATTTACATTTAACGGTTATGTCTAATCAAGACTCCTCTAATGAAGAAGACATTAATGATTTAGCAAATATGTTTGCTGACTTAGACATTAGTAATCAAAATACTAATGAAATAAACCCTATTTATAACTCTAAACCTTTGGAGAAATACTATTATAAGCGCCCCTCTCCTCAAGATTTACTTTTTGAGGAACCTGAACCCTTCCAAAATTCATATTCTAGAAAAGCCATTTACGAATGGAACATTGATGGATTAAATGACAAACAAATCCTTGATGCCATACATAGAATGATTATGTATTCTACTGTTTGTAAACAGCACGGAAATTCTGACAAAGATATTGCCTCCTTTATATCAACTGGATTTGTTGGTCAATTAAGAGACTGGTGGGATCATTATCTCACTGATAATCAGAAAAAAGATGTTCTTAAACATAAGAAAATAGTTAAGTCTGAAGTTCCTGGAATCGGAACAAGTGGTATTGCCACCACAGGAGAAGAAGATGCGGTTTATACACTGTGTCTCCCTATCCTTCAACATTTTGTTGGAACCAATATCCCTATTGGAGAAAAAATTCAAACTCTACTTCAAAATCTAAGATGTCCCTCCCTTACACATTTTAGATGGTACAAAGATACCTTTTTATCTAGAGTTTATCAATTAAAAAATCCTAACTCTATCCACTGGAAAGCCAAATTTATTGATGGATTACCTCATTTCTTCTCTGAAAAGGTTAGACATTCTTTAAGAAGTAAAAATGATGGGATAAATATTAATTATCCTGATCTTACTTATGGTCAAATTATTAGTACTTGTGTTAATGAAGGATTAACCTTATGTAATGATATTAAGCTTAGAAATCAGCTTAAAAAACAGAAACTTTCTGAAAAACACCAAATGGGTGAATTCTGCGACCAGTTCGCCTTTGATCTTGGAAGATCTCCTGAGAATAAAATGAAAAAAGGAAAATTTTTCAGGAATAAACCTCATAAAAATAAGGATAATTATAAAAACTCTTATAAGAAGAATAAGAAACAGGGTCACTTTAATAAAAGTAGACCAAAAGAAAAGACTTTTAATCATAAAGGCAAAAGAAAAGCTAAAATATTTTATGTATCTTGCCACAAATGTGGTAAAGCTGGTCACTATGCCAACCAATGTTGGACCAAAAAAGCTCTCAATGAAATCGAGGATGAGCAATTACGCTCTCAACTTGAGAAAGTTTGTTTACTTAAATCTGACTCGGAAACCAATTCTTCTAATGAAGATATTGACATGATCTATGAATCATCATCAGATTATTCCTCTGATAGCTCTGACAATAATAATTGTCAATGTAATCAAATAGATTACTGGAAGTCTATTGTTGACATGAACGGTCTTAATGTTCTTACTGCGGAACAAGATGGAGCTATAAAAGCTATTGAATCTATTTCTGATAATAATCTTAAAAGAAAAATGCTTGAAGTTTTAATTCAAGAAAACTCTAAAAAAGAATCTCCTGTTATTATTGAAGCCCCTTACCAATTAAGTGAGGTTCTATCTAGATTTCAACAGTCCCATATCCGTGAAACTCTTGTTTCCCTTACTGATTTAAATAGGGAAATTAATCTTTTGAAATCTGAAATTATTCAGATAAAGAAGGATAATCAAAAATTATCTCAAAGGATTTCCTTACTTGAAACAGGTACCCCTAAAGTTGAAGAAATATCTTCTACTAGCAGTCTTTCCGCTAATGATAGATTTCTTACTCTGATTGACAGAGTAATTTATCAAAAATGGTTTGTTAGAATAACTTTAGTTATTAACACAACATTTATATTACAGAATGAAGTCGCCCTTATTGATAGCGGCGCTGACCTTAAATGTCTTCAGGAAGGAATTGTTCCTACCAAATATTATACCAAAACCACTCAAACCCTTGCTCAGGCTAGTGGTGAGAAATTAATGGTTAATTATAAATTACCTAATACCTACATTTGTAATCAAGATATTTGTTTACCTACCCATTTTATATTAGTTAAAAACATGACTCACAGGGTTATTCTTGGAACTCCTTTTTTAAATAGCATTATGCCTTTAATAAATGTTGACACTAAAGTCATCACCACCATGATTAATGGTAAGAAGGTCACTTTTGAATTCATTACTGATCCTCATATTAAAATGCTTAATGAGGTTAAAAGTATTCTCTTAAATAAATAAAAACAATTAGGTTTTCTTAAAGAAGGAGTTAGTTTATTAAATATTAATGAACAACTTAATAAAGATGAGATAAAAGAAAAAATCAAATTAATTGATCAGCAGTTTAAAGATGAAGTTTGCAATGATTTGCCAAACGCTTTTTGGGATAGAAAGAAACATGTTATTTCTTTACCTTATCTAGATGACTTTTATGAAAGTCAGATTCCCACTAAAGCCAAACCAGCCCAAATGAATCATGAATATTTAAACCTATGTAAGGAAGAAATAAATTCTCTTTTAGAGAAAGGTTTAATTAGAAAATTTAAATCTCCTTGGAGTTGCACTGCCTTTTATGTTAATAATGTTCCTGAAAGAGAACGCGGCGTCCCTAGACTTGTTATCAATTATAAACCCCTTAATAAGGTGTTGAAATGGATTAGATATCCTATTCCTAATAAAAAAGATTTATTAGATAGATTAAACACTGCTTTAATCTTTTCGAAATTCGATATGAAATCTGGCTATTGGCAAATTCAGATTAATGAAGATGATAAATATAAAACGGCATTTACTGTGCCTTTTGGACATTTCGAATGGAATGTCCTCCTGTTTGGGTTAAAAAACGCCCCTTCCGAATTTCAAAATATTATGAATGATATTTTTATTCCTTATACGAAATTTATAATTGTTTACATTCATGATGTTTTAGTTTTTTCTAAAACAATTGATCAACATATGAAACATTTGAAAATATTCAAAGGTTTAATTAAGCATAATGGATTAGTTATATCCGCGCCTAAGATGAAAATATTTCAAACTAAAATTAGATTTTTAGGACATGAAATTGATCAAGGAACTATTATTCCTATTCAAAGAAGTATTGAATTTGCTTCTAAGTTCCATGATATCATTACTGATAAGAAACAATTACAAAGATTTCTTGGTAGTCTTAATTATATTGCCGATTACTATGAGAATCTTGCTAATGATACTAGTATATTTCATGCTAGGCTTAGAAAAAATCTTGGCCCTTGGACTGATAAACATTCTCAAGCAGTCTGAAGAATTAAAAACAAGGTTAAATATTTGCCTTGCTTATCTCTGGCTAATCCCAAGTATTTTAAAATCGTTGAAACTGATGCTTCAGATTTAGGATATGGAGGAATTCTAAAACAGATTATACCTGGAACATCCAAAGAAGTTTTGGTTAGGTTTACCTCTGGTAAATGGAATCCTACTCAGTCAAAATATTTGACCATCAAAAAAGAAATGCTTTCTATTATAAAATGTGTTTCAAAATTTCAAGATGATTTACTTAATAAAAAAAATTTATTACAAATTGATTGCAGCTCTGCCAAATCAATTATTGAAAAAGATGTTAAAAATCTTGTCGCAAAACAAATATTTGCTAGCTGGCAATCTCAACTATCTATGTTTGAATTTGATATTAAACATATTAAAGGTGAAAATAATTCACTTGCTGATTACCTCACCCGTGAATTTTTGCAGGGAAAAAATGACACCCCCATCTAGGGGAGGAAGAGGCCGCAATTATGGACGAGGCCTTGGAAGAGGGAGTAATAATATGTTATCCCAAAGTGAATCAAACATTCCCCTTATAGGGGATTGGACTATAATCTATAAAGGTAGAAATATGCAGCAATTACCTACCTCAAAAAAGGAAGATATACCTTCTTCTTCTTCTTCTAAAAAGATTATATCTTACAAAGAAATTACGGTCAATGACCCCCCTCAAGAACAAGTATCTGATTATTTTGAGAATCCAGTTACAGAAAAATTTATGTCTTTTGATGATGAGGATATAAAAATAAATCCAAATGATGGATGGGCTGTCAAAACAAGATACCTCGAATCAAGAGGATATCCAGGCCTTCATGGTAAATCAAGACCACATTTAGAAATATTACTAGTAGTTACTGAATCAGCAACTTTTACTCATCATTATCAAAACAACAATCCTGAAAGTTTCATAAACTTCAGCAAATGCCACATTAATAAGATCTTATCACCTAGAGAATGGGGTCTTAACCCTAATGGTGAAAAGGCAATAAGAATTGTCGAAGGAAAATATATTTATTTCAATTATTGGGACTATGTCCAGGCTTTCACCCAAGCCTTTTATTACCAAAATCCTAAGAACAAACATTCTTGGTTTTTCTCAATTAATCCAGATGTGATTAATAGACCCATTCCAAATTGGTTTTATGCCTGGTGGATTAAATTTGCTCCTACGCTAGAAATTTTGCCAAAAGAGTTAAACGAATTATATACTCCTTGGTGCGAAAATAGTCCACTAGTATTAAATATTTCATCAAATTTGATAACCAGACAATGTCCATTTCTTTTCTTCACTAAATTTCAAATTCCTTGGATTTGGAGATGGACTATCACTATTTCCAGTGACAAATTTAATGTGCCAATTCTAGAAAGAAATTTTTTCTACAAATGGTGGAATAAAATGAGTTTAGAAGACATCCAGGACAAAATTGTTCTAATCAAATCAGCCTTGAGTGAAGACAAAAATAGTAATGTTAAAGATCAAAACTCCCAACAAATGTCTATGGGAAACCTGAAAAACTTGTTTCAAAGAAAGTATCCCAATGAAACAGAAGAAGAAATTATGGTCAGAACTTTAGATCATATGAAGACCCAATTCTTCTACACTTTCCAATCTCAAACTTCAAAAGATGATATGCAATCCATGAAGACTAGTTCATCCATGGGATCAATAGATTCCAACACCTTTGAAGGTTTAGCTGGAGAAGCTCAAAATGATGATCCCACAGCTGAAGACTTCTGGGATGCTATGATTCAATCTATGGCCCAAAAGGCTAAAGAAAAGGCCAAGGCTAAAGCTATGACAAAGGACTAAGCAATGACAAGAATTGTCCAGAAGCAATAATTACAAAAATGAAGATAAGAGAGAATCTTATCTTGAAATAATAAAAAAGGAATATGCTGTCTATTTTGTCGTTTGTGAATTATTTTTGTGTCGATGGGGCCCATTGTGTACCCGACATTAATAATTCATCTTTGTTTGTTGTAACTGGCTATCATAGGTAGCTATTACCGGCTTAAGTAGTAAGCCTTTGTATCCCTATATAAAGGGTTTTTTATTTCCTTTGTAAGCACGCAATTTTAATACAAAAGTTTTATATATGCTTTGCTTTCTTTCTAAATACTTATAGTTCCGATCCTGATTCCGCTAGCAAAATCAATATATATATATATATATATATATATATATATATATATATATATATATATATATATATATATATATATATATATATATATATATATATATATATATATATATATATATATATTGTACAATCTGGAAATGATAGGCTTGACTGGATAGTGTAATCGGAAAGAAGAAAGGTTAAATTAGTAGTCGGCTCAGGGCGAGGGTATTTGTGGTACAACTCGGTTAAGGGAATATCAAATGACTCATAGACTCGGATAGCAACTCATCTTCATCATCGACCCGGATAAGGTAGGTAGCCGGAAAGCACCTGCCCGTGACCGGTCACCATTTCATCTCATTAAAGCTTGTAAACTCCGACCGTGCAATCATTACAGTGTTAGACAACCTTGATTCCTCCATTCATTGAGACAGCAGAGGTTATAAGAGTTATGGAACTCAAGGATCACTTATTAAGTGAGACTCTTGATATGGAAGACATTCATCTTGGGACACACGCACCACTGCCATAGCTCTCAATCCTCCAATCATCTCATAAACTCCATCTGGTGGGCTATCCCTAGCAACCTCCTGGAAAGTCGGCCGGGTATTTGTTCTACACAAGAATATTGGCGTCCACCGTAGGGCCTCAGTAAAATTATTCCTAGGGAACACCTAAATTCACCTCCCGTAGAATGTCGTCACCTAGAGACTTCTCAAACATGGCACATCTACTAGCCATGGAGGAGGCCCTCGGGCAGTAGAACGAAACTCTACAGGACAGCGTCACAGACCTACAACAAAAAAGCGTAGGGGATGAAGGTCCAGAAGAGGAGCTTCTGGAACCTCAACCTCTATCTCAAGCTATCTGGGAGGACCAAGTCCCATAGAACTTCAAATTACAATCATTGACAGCCTACGAAGAAGTTAATCCAGCACTTCTCCGCCTGCAAGCACTATAAGGTGTCCACAACATCCTTGTTCAACGTTAGACAAGGTCAGTCGAAAAATCTCTGAGAATACTTAGCCCGGTTCAATAAAGAGACCATCAAAGTATCTCATCAAAACCAAGTGATGTTTGTTAGAGCATTCCAACACAGCCTCCGAGCAGGACAATTCAAGGAATCCTTAGCTCAGAAGCTTGCATCCGACATGAACGAAATCATTACCAGGGTGAAATGCTACATCAAAGATGAGGAGAGAAACTTGGAAAAACAGTTCAGGGACTCCCCTGAGAGAATCAAGACCAAAGAAGAAGGTCCGGGAAGGAAAAAGGAATCTTCCCGGGTGACCTCAAGAGACAGGACCCTGGAACGCACAACTCATAGACCTAGCTGACGTCCCTTTGATTCAAATGATGCAAGAACTCCCTTAAACACAAGGAGAGGAGAAATCTTGCATGAGGTAGCACACCTAAACTAGATCCCAGAAGCTCTCCGTAAGTAGAGAGTCGATTCTGTACTAGGGAATGATGTCGGAGCTTGGTGTAATTATCACCGGCTCCGAGGACATCACACTAGTGATTACCTCCAGCTAAAGAAAGAGATCGAGAAATTATACTGAGGGGGCACCTACTGACTTACTTCAAAGATAGAAAAACCCCAGCTAGCAAGAGAGATGCTCGACAAAAAGAGACAAACCCAGAGGAACCTTCCCAAAAGAAGGGGAAGGGTATTGAAGAAGTGCATGAGACCAAAATAGCTTTCCACACCCTTAACACCATCGTTGGTGGGTTTGCTGGCAGCGGTAAAACTAGCTCGGCCAAGATAAGTACACCTGCACCATAATGCACGAGTTTGATGACATAGCCAAGGTCTGGGAACAGGACCCTGATCCGGCTATCTTCTCCAAAAAGGATGCAATCGCCATTATGGCCCACGAGAATGATCCTATGGTCATCAAAGTACAAATTTGGGATCGGAGTGTGAAAAGAGTACTGGTGGACCATGGCGGCTCAGTCGATGTACTCTATTGGGAAGCCTTCAAGGGTATGTAATTTGATACGTCTGAGCTATTACCCTTCAACGACACCTTGGTCGGGTTTTCCAGAGAACAAGTATAAGTATTAGGACACCTCCCAGTACTCACTACCTTTAGAAGCGGCGCAAATGCCAAAACATTCAGAGTAAGATACTTGATCGTCAATTCTACCTCACCATATAATGTCATTATAGGAAGACCATCCTTCAATTCATTAGAAGTTTCCCTATCTACCTTGTACCTCACCATGATGTACCCCTCACGGGACGGCTGGGTTGGGATGGTCAAAAGCGATAAGGATTGGCTAGGAAATGTTATAAGGATAGCCTAAAGTTAAAAAAGAAGATACAATCCGAAGAACCTGGATGATCCAATGAGCTGAAAATCAACATGATTGACAAAGATCCTCGGGATGATACACGAGAAGAAATCCTTTCTCCCAACAATGAAACAAAGAGGGTCTAGATTGGCACCACGCCCTCCAAAATAACTTACATAGGATACAATCTTTCTTAGGAAGAAGAAACGGAGATCGTGGAGCTGTTAAAAGAGAATGTAGACTTGTTCACATGGAAGCCTTCGGATATGCCCGGAATAGACCACAACTTCATGTGCCACCACTTAGCCTTGAATCCGGATACCAATATGGCATCTCAGAGGAAGAGGAAAGGTGGAGAAGAAAAGAAAAAGGCCATAAAAAGGCGAGGTCGAGAAGTTACTCGATGCCGGCTTCATCAAAGAAGTCAAATATCCTACCTGGCTGGCCAATATGGTGATGGTCAAAAAGAAAACAGGAAAGTGGTGCATGTGCATTGACTTCATGGATCTCAACAAAGCATTCCCCAAGGATTCTTACTCATTATCGCAGATAGATCTAATCATTGATGAAACCTCAGGATACAAACTCATTAGCTTCATGGATGCCTACTCGGGGTATAATTAAATATGTATGAGCCTGGCCGATAAACCAAAGATAACCTTTATGAAAGACTGAAGCAACTACTATTATGAGGTAATATCGTTCGGTCTCAAGAACGCAGGAGCCACCTACCAACGATTAATGGATAAGGTGTTCGCCATTCAAATCGGCAGGAACCTAGAAGTGTATGTAGACGACATGGTTGTCAAAACCACTATTAGTAAATGGCATGTAATAGACTTGAAATAAATGTTTGTGTCCATAAGACAGTATGACATGAGACTCAACCCATACAAATGTATCTTTAGAGTTCAAGCCGGCAAATTATTGGGGTTCATGCTCACTAATAGAGGAATAGAAGTCAATCCAGACAAGTGTCAGGAGATCATAGACATGCGCAACCCATCTCCAAAAAAGGAGGTACAACAACAAACGGGAAGGCTATCCGCTTTGTCTCGATTCCTATCATGATCCAGAGATAAGGTAATCAATTTATTCGCGGCCCTCAGAAAGTCAGAAGAATTTGAATGGACGACAACATGCGAGGAAGCCTTTCAAGGAGTAAAATTCTTCTTGTCCTCTCCACCAATCCTGACGATACCAGAAGAGAATTCACCTTTGATCCTATATCTAGCGATTTTTTAGAAAGCCATGAGCTCAGTACTCATCCAGGAATGGGAAGAGGGGGAAAGGTCGGTGTACTTTGTTATCAAGGTTTTGAAAGGAACCAAGCTATGATACTAGAGGATTGAGAAGCTAGCACTAGCATTGATAACAACATCCCGAAAATGAAAACATTACTTCTAGGGTCATCCAATAATCGTGAGGACTAATTACCCCATCAAGCAGATACGAAAGAAGTCGAAACTAGCTGGAAGGATGGTCACATGGGTTGTGGAGTTGTTAGAATATAATATAGAATTCACCCCGAGAACCAGTATCAAATCACATACACTAGCCGACTTCGTGGGGGAACTAAGTGACCCAATACCCGAAGAAAATACGAGCAAGTGGACTCTTCACGTTGACGGTTCATCCAACCTTAAAGGAAGTGGGGCCGGGGTTGTAACACACTTTTAAATCTACATATATTTCGCATGTATTTTTATGAAAATAAAATAAATTAAAAACCACAAAAGGGCGTCACATCTTCAGGTAAACGTCATATCAAACATAGTCCTGCTCCGTAATAAGGATTTCAAAATTATTTAAGACAAGTCCTTCATAGATGATAATTAATAGACATGTTCATACTTCTCGCAGCAGAATTCATTGTTCAAAAACATCATATTATAATACTTCATAAAACTTCATCATACTTCATGATTCATAATCAAAATTTAAAACAACTCGAGTACCATGAAAGGTAACCTAACATCTTAGAGACAAAACAAAGAACATAAGTACATAATTAAAACGGTCCCATCTCTGATGTTACATATTAGAGCAAGACCCACTTTACTCAACGGAAAGCCATTAAACACACTCTGAAGCTATCCTTTAATGCTTCGACAGGCTAATCTTGATCACCTGTAAGTTACCATGAATAGAGGCAATATTTCCAAGCAGAAAGGGTGAGTAAATTATAATTATTATAAAAGACATAAGAAATAAACATAGTAGACATGCACATAGGCAAGGCATCAAACATCATCAAAAACCTCATGTTATACTCACACCTTCATAACATCATCAATACATAACAACATATCATCAAAACATCATTTATCAACAAACATCATTTAATCAATTGATTATGCAATGTCACATATAATATAATTCAACATCATAGACTCGTGTATGTGGTACCAAAACTTCACTGATGACTCAGTCATCGTTATCTCCAAAGATCCCCACCAATAGGATCGATTCCCACTAGGAACCAGATCACTTCACAATTTTTCACTCAATCCACATTATGGGACTGATGCCTTCACTGGACTATTGTCATATTATCTTCACTGGTCTAAAGTCCTAAGAACATCACTGGACTGAAGTCCTAAACTATGACATGAATGCGTGATATGCAACAACATAATAAATACAACCACGGTTAGTCAAATCACATCATCATTCATGAGTTCATCATGACGCCATCATATCATCATAATAAACAAAACATCATCACAACATCATCATATCAACATAATAAACAAAACATCATCATAATCCACACGGGAAACCTAACTTCATTCAAACTTTTGTACTGGGAATACACTTATTATTACTCATTTTATTCCATATAATTGAAATTCATTGTGTTAGCTATCCAACACTTTAAACGGAACCTCAAACCGAGTTCTAAAACTCAAGTTATGTCTCTTTTAAGAAAATTCAGCATAATTAATTAATTATGGACATCATCGCCCGGCGACACCACCTTCATCGCCTGGTGACACCATTCGTGTCTTGCATCACTCGGAGACGATTGGAGTGACGCACTCTAGTAACTTCCTCTTTTTCTTCCCTTCATCACTTCCAATTTCTCCTGGAGGCATCCAAACGACATCATCATCGCTCGACAAGACTTCTTATCTCCTGATGATGCGTAGCAACTACAATCCTTCTTATGTGATTCTGCACATGTTCAGTCCCAAATTCATTTGCGATTTTTCATCAATACAAGCCTAAATATCATCTAAATCATTATAGTTTCCCAACATCACAATAGTGCAATATAGCAAACACCATATACATCATTCCTCGTCGTAACACCAAATCATCACCAATCTCATCAAATTTATCATGTTATTCAATCCAAACAAAGGTCCAACACACCTACAACTATCTAAACCTTAAATAAATTATAATAATCAAGATAAACACACATTACCTTAAGATTATTTCTAACCATCAAATTCTCTTCATGCTCTACCTAAATTTCTATGCTACTTGCCTCTTTGTGCCCTAGTTCTGCCTCTGCCTTTTTCTTTCAAAACTATCGTATAGAATGAGCGCTTCTAAAATCCCAAATATCTTTTGTCTCACTTAACCCTTGGAATCTTATTTGGTCTTCACATCTTACCCTCACTTACTTCACCTTATTACTACTTTATCCTCATGGCTTATGTCTAACAATATTATTCTATTTAACTCATTAAAATAATTCTAAATAATTGTTCCAATTATTCTAAAATACTCATGATTCCTCTTAATTCCTAATAATTCCTACAAATACACCTGAATATCACATAAGCATCATAATCATCAAAACATCACAGATCATCATATTCATCTCATCATCATAAATCATCACAAGGACTCACATAAAAATACCAATATATCATATATATATATATATATATATATATATATATATATATATATATATATATATATATATATATATATATATATATATATATATATATATATATATATATATATATATATATATATATATATATATATATATATATATATATATATATATATATATATATATATATATATATATATATATATATATATATATATATATATATATATATATATATATATATATATATATATAATATCAAATACTTCACAATGACTCATATATTCAAGCTAAATTAAATAAATAATTAATCTCGAATTCGGGGAATTACAACTCTCCCCCACTTAAAAGAATTTTTTCCCTCGAAAATTACCTGACGAAAACAACATCGGATACGACTCTTGCATCTGATCATCGTGTTCCCAAGTCCAACTTTCCCCAACTGGTCCACCCCATAATACCTTCACTAAGGCAATGTCTTTTCCTTGCAATTTCTTCACTTCCCGACCTTCTATTCGCAATGGTAATGCTTCAACAGTCAGGTTATCTTTCATTTGTACATCATCCATTTGAATCACATACGAAGGATATGGAATATACTTTCTCAACTGAGACACATGAAACACGTCATGCAGGTTCCCAAGTGACAGCGGCAAAGTAATACGATAGGCCACCACACTTATCTTCTCTGAAATCTGATATGGACCAAAAAATGTGGCGTGAGTTTTCTCGACTTGAAAGATCTACCAATACCGGTTACCATAGTAACTCTCAAAAACATATGATCATCTTTTAGAAACTTGAGATCCTTCCTCCTCTTATCATGATAACTCTTTTAACGACTCTAAGAAGCTTTCATCTTCTCTTGGATCATCTTTATCTTTTCAGTTGACTCTTGTACAACCTTAGGTCCGAGTACATCACTCTTCCTTGACTCATACCAACACAATGGAGTTTTATACCTCCTACCATACAATGCTTCATACGGTGCCATCCCAATACTAGAATTGAAATTTTTATTATAAGTAAACTCAATTAATGGCAAGTGACTATCCCAAGTTCCTCTTTCTTCTAGCACACAAGCCCTTAACAAATCCTCCAAAGAATGAATAGTTATTTATGTTTAACCATTCGTCTGAGGATGATATGCAAAACTCAACCTCAACTTAGTTCCAAAAGCATTCTGCAAACCGGTCCAAAATTTCAACGTAAACCTTGAATCTCTATCTGATACAATACTCGAAGGTATTCCATGTAGCTTCACAATTTCATCAATATACATCTCGGTTATCTTCTCCATAGGATGATTAATCTTCATTGGTAAGAAATGAGCCGACTTAGTCAACCTATCCATAATCACCCAAATTGAATCATTTCCCTTAGCATTCTTCGGCAAACCTGACACAAAATCCATGGAAACATTATCCCCCTTCCATTCTGGAATACTCAACGGTTGCATAAGACTCATTGGCTTCTAATGCTCAATCTTCTACTTCTAACAAGTCAAACAAGCATAAACAAAGTTAGCGATCGCGATCTCTTTCTTCATACCAGGCCTCCAAAACAACTTCTTCGAGACTTGATACATCTTCATAGCACCGGGATGAATACTCACCCTGCTTCGATGTCCTTCTTCGAGAATACTTCTCTTAAGTTCTGGAATATCTGGAACACACACTCTAAAGCCAAACCTCTTTACACCATTCTCATCAATTCTGAACTTATCTCCTTTACCTTGGTTAATCAAAGTCAATTGGTCGACTAACCTCAAATTAAACTTCTGACTTTCATGGATTTCTTCTATAATACGACTAGTCAGCTTCAAGATTCCCAACTTCACGATATCGGGAGTCTCTTCACATACTAAGCTCATATCCCAAAAAAACTTTATCATCTCCAATTCTCGAACCATAAGCATTAACATATGCAACAACTTCCCACCCAATGCAGCAACAACCTCATTTGTTTTACCAAGATGCTAACTCAAATCAAAGTCATAGTATTTCAAAAATTCAAGCCACCTTCTTTGTCTCATATTCAATTCTTTCTGATCAAACAAGTACTTCGAACTTTTGTGATCACTAAACACTTTGAATTTAGAACCAAATAGATAATGTCTCCAAATCTTCAATACAAACACTACAACTGCTAATTCTAAGTCACGCATAGGATAATTTCTTTCATGAACTCGGAGTTATCTAGAAGCATAAGCAAAAACTTACCTATTTTACATTGGTACACCACCAAGACTCATTTTAGACATATCGTACTACACCATAAAAGACTCACTCGGATTAGGAAAAATCAATACTAGAGTGATCGTCAACCTCTTCTTTAATTCTACAAAACTCTCTTTGCGTGCAACATACTATTCATAAGCTTTCCCTTTTTGAGTCAACTAAGTTAACGGAAATGCTAACTTAGAGAACCCTCCGATGAACCTTCAATAATAACTTGTCAAACCAAGAAAACTTTGAATCTCAGTCGCACACTTTAGAGTCTCCCATTGCAACACTGCATCAACTTTAGAAGGATCCATAGCAATTCCGCCACTAGAAATCACATGACCAAGGAAAGTTACTTCCTTCAACCAAAACTCACACTTCGACAACTTTGCATATAATTTATTTTCCTTTAACACTTGTAACACCATTCCTAAATGCTTAGCATGCTCTTCTTATAATTTAGCATAGATCATAATATCGTCAATGAACACTACGACAAACTTATCCAAATATGATTGAAAAATCCAATTCATATACTCCATGAAAACACCTGGCGCATTAGATACACCAAATGGAATCACAATGTTTTCATAATGACCATACCTCATTCATAAATCCGTCTTCAGAATATCATCTAGTTTAACTTGAATCTGATGATAACCCGGCCTCAAGTCAATCTTGCTGAAAACACAAGCACCCACCAACTGATCTATTAAATCATCGATCCTCGGAAGTGGATACGTATTCTTAATCTTCACTTTATCTAGTTGTTTGTAATATACATATAGTCCCATCCTCGATGAGGATTTTGCCTCATATTGTGTAGTTTGAGTCGGTGTCAGCTCTGATACGTAACACCAGGGGAATAAACGTTTGCTTGTTTTGCTTAAATGATATTTTTATTTTGATGATTTGTTTGAGTATTAAAAACTCTCTTTTATTTGATAAAACATTGTTTTATGATTTAATTGAGGATGTTAATTATTAAACTTGATTCCTTTTTTCGCTGCAATAATAAAGTTGAATTTTGAGGACTATGTTGAAAGTGTTGTCGGTTCATCCAAAAATGTGTTATGTATCTGTTTATTGATTCTTGAGTATTTTTTTATATGTTGAAAAATGTGGCATCCTATTCTTGGTTTTTAATTTAAGAATTAAATTACTCTTATTTTTGTTAAATTATCGATGGGCAACATAAGTTGTTACATTAGTAATATCAGAGTTGGTCGGTCCGCTGGCCAGGTTGTCGAGTCTGTAGTATGGTGTGACAATTGAATATTGTCGATATATTATTTCTTAGTATGCAACATGTGTGTGAAACACTGTTGGTGCTTTCTTGTTTTCCTAATCACTTATTTACAAGAGAGAGACTAAAACAATTGGGGGAGAAGATGTTTCTTCTCAATGATGTTTTAGTTGTGAGGCGCACGCAATTGGTTCAGTGTGCTGTGTGTAAGGGTTGGTGAGGTCGTGTTATTTCTCGAATTCGAAGGAAGTACGGATTCAACATTTGCGTCTGGTGGTCAGGTCGAAGTTTTCTTGAGAGGGAATAATCAGGTACTCGTGTTGTTCGCATCTTTAAAACTGGAGGGTGATGTTATGGCTATAGATGTGCCATTTGTGGGTGAGTCTTGATGTTTTCCCGGGGATAATTGCGACTTATCGTTAGAGTGGGATGTTGGATTAACTTGATGTTATCCTTGGGGTGAACTATTTGGAGTTAAACTAAGTGATTATAAAGTGTTTTGACGAGTCGATGTCAATTCTCGTGCCTGAAAGTTGTACGGATTCAAGGTTCCTATTTGTTGGTCAAATAGAGACGTCTCTGAGGAAGAACAAGTATTGTTAAAGGTTGCTTCTTAGAGGATATAGAGAAATGTGAAGGCTAGTGATTTATAAGAGGTGTGTAATTTCTTGATGATCCCCTGAGGACATTACCTAAGCAATTAGGATAACTCTTAGAAGATGAAGCTCAGGTGGTTGCAATATTTCAACATGGTTGGTTGATCATGAAGTTGTCAGTGTTGAGTTACCATTGTGTCTGATGTCGACGCTTTGAATGGTAATAGAGTGATGATTTGCCATAAAAAAAATTATTGGAATCATATAAGTGATTGTCGAATGTGGTTGATGTTGTTGGATGGTTGTGAATTGCGGGTCAGAGTCGAAACTCGAGGAGATGAGTATTCTTGTGAAAATAACTTAAGTTTTGGTGCTTTTGAAAATTGAATTTTTGATAAAATAATGTGTCTTTCAGTTTATAAGAAGAATGAGGTTTTCGAAATGTGTTGGAATGGGTTTTATACACATAAAATCATGGAAAATGCTTTTGTTCAGCCTGCAACCGATTACAAATATATGGGTACTCGAGTATATTGGGATGAAAATCAACAGAACTTCTAAAATTCATAACTTGAGTTCCGGACGTTCGATTTGAGTTTCGTTTGAAGTGTTAGAAAGAAAACATGATAAACTTTGTTTTAAAAAATGGTTCCAGTACCTTGAACTCACTTATTTGTCACGTTGTGATGTTGGAGGAAGGTGGAGTTTACTATTTATCTTGTTCTTGGTATCAGACTTGTTTCTATGGCACCGTACATGACGTCAGCTTAAGAGTGGGGTGGATTAAAGAAAAAATTAGTATATTTGTTGGAAAGGAAACTTGTGATACCAAGTGTATCACTTGGGAAGCTCTAGTGTTATTAGTTAAGAAGGAAGAAAGTAGTACGAGATTGTGTATGGATTTCAAAAAATTGATTAAGGTAATGATGGAGATTAAACATCAACTTTAAGGAATTGACGATTTGATGGAATAAATGGTAGACGAGTATGTCTATAATATAATCAAATAGAGGTTGATTTACCTTCAGATTCGGATGAAGGATGAGGATAGTTAGAGGAAAACTTTTAGAACATAGTATAGGCATGTTGAATGTTGCGATGTGAATTTCAGCATCGTAAGGGAGGAAACTTTTTGTTAAGTTGTCAAGGTGTAGATTACGGTCTGATAAGATGAGTTTCCTTGGTCATGTTATTTCAGGTGATGGTATTGCGGTAGACCCGTCTAAGATGGATGCAGTGTTGCAGTGGGAAGCTCCAAATCCAGTTATGGATATTAAAAGCTTTTTGGATATAACTAGTTATTATCGCAAGTTGTTTGAGACGAGGTCAAGAATGATATGTTGTTAATGAATGAGATGTTGGTACTAATAAGGATGTGAAGGTATTGGAGAAACACCTAGAAGTTCCATTTATGACAATTGAGAATGGTTGGAAAGGAGAGATCTTTTAGGAAAAGAGAAAGTTATGGGGTATAGTGGATTACGTGTTATTGATAACATAATATCGACATGTGTCAGGAAAATTATGGAAGTTTCTATCATCAACTGGGATATAGAGATGGTATTATTAAAATTGCAATTGGAATGAGATTCAAATGTGAAAATATATGGATCCTCGAGGTTGTGAGATTTTAAGGAAGGATTAAGGATTTATTGATGGTGTTGAAGTTCTTTACTTGGATGAATAATTCATTTGGAATGAAACGATTTGGATTATACTTGGTGTAGTAGCAGCTCCTGTATTGGATAATACTTAACGATTATGTTGTGCTACGAGATAGGAGAATATGTAATGGATTTTGGGCGTTTATGTATCATTGACGAGGTTGAAAAGAAGGAAATTAAGGAAAAGTTTGTAAAGTCTTAGAGAGATTGTTGGACATTATGCTTAGGTAACTTTAAGCATAAGATAAGGGACACTATTGTAGTTGGGTAATGATGGTTTATGCCTCCATCATGGTTGTCGACTACTTATTGACAAATTGAGAAATTGATCACTCTTAATCTCTTGTTGTAAGTAGACAGGATCGCATTGGATGGGATAGACTTGTCTTGCTAGCTTGATAGTGTGTAGAGTGAATTGACGCTCGGTCGAGAGGATAGTCGTTCACCGTTTCATGTGGACCTAATGGAAAATAAGCTACGAAAGAGTTGTAACTTACTAAATAGTTCAGAGACTTGAGTTTGTATGTAAGCTAACGCCATGGAATGGAAGGTTAAGGATATTAAATATGAACAATGAGTTTATGGTGGTTACTAACGAGGTTCAGAAACTAGATGTGAAATTTATAGATCCGATAGTTGATGGAAATCAAAATGAGGATAATGACTTAAGGTATATGATCAAAGTGGTTTAGCTGAAGCATGATGTGACGCAATTCGTTATGTGTGTATACCTTTTGGAGTCAAGGATTAAACGTTAGAAGATGTGGGAACAATGCAAACTATTGGACATTCCAGAAAGGAATTGTTAGGTGAAAGCTTTATATTTATTCGTGTTATTTATGTGTCAATGGATTTATTAATTTACATGTTCGTTTGGTAAATTGTAGCATGGTGGTACTAATGTTGTGTGTTAAAGGTGTTAGTATTACGATTATGTTGATGTTCTTATGGTGGTTGTAGCGGTAGAAATGTTGAGACCAAGCCATTGAATTGAATTGACTCGCACTGATCAAATAAAAATCACCATCGCGCTTTATTGTTTCCAGAGAAATAGGAAAAGAGAGAATAACACATAAAAGAGGGGGAGAGAATCTAGGTATGGGGGTTGGTTATGCAAAGGGAATGTATTAGCATCCTAAACATCTACGGTACTCCGCAGGAACCTCTTTGAAAATTTGTGTAATTTGTCTATAAGTGTTGTATAAAAATAGATGGTGGAGGTGGGAAAAGAAGTATTTTTTACAAGTTTTGCTCCCATCGCGGTTGGGAACCATTAGTGCCTACGTACCACCTTTCGTGCAATAGGGGATCAGGGTACTCGTAGTTCACCTTTAAAAATTTTAAAACACAAATGTGTTGGTTAATTTTAAGAGACAAGACATTATTGTCGTATCCGAATGGAAGAACATACTCACTACCCAATATTATGAGAAAGGAGAATTTGAGTCATCTCAAAGTGGAGGATATAGCTTGGAGTTTAAAGTCAATAAAGCCTCACTCAACACCCAAGTGGAAAATATCTCACTTCACTACATATAGTAGAAGTATAGTAGCTCGCATCACTACAAGGATTGACAAGAGTATAATCTTTTGAGAAAAGTTTAAAGTAAAAATGCAAAGTGGCAAAAAAATGGTTTGAATGAAATTGATTGACTTTTAGTCTTCTCACAAAAATGTCAAAGTATTATTAAGTTGGTTAAAGTTTGATTAAAAAAAATGTTTTCTAAAAATGCATGGACCAAAGTCCAAGTTTATTGTGAAAGCGGTTCAAGTTTAGAAAACAAGAATAGTTTTGAAAAGGAGGGAGAAGATTTTTTAAATTAAAGAAGATGGGAGGAGATGAAGGGACTATTCTAAAGCATGAGGTAAAAGCTAGGGAAAAGAACCATCTAACCAACAAGAATCCAACACTTGACACAGTGAGTCAATGTAGAATTCTTATCCTTTAGATTTAAACCAAACAAGCAAAAATGTTAAACCTCTTAAGAATACCAAACTTCAAATGCATTAAGTCTTCATAAAAATCAGGAAGAGTAACGGATGTATTCAGAGGAATTCTCAATCATAGACAAGGCATATAATCATAATAACCTGCATACAAATAAAATCAACCCAATGTCTTGGGGTAAGCCCCAAGAACTCCAGACAAAATGACAATAGAAGTCACAAGGTCTCAAGGATAGTCAACATTTCTAATCCTAAGTCCAAGAAGTCCATAACTCCATAATGCTAAGGATAGTAACCAAATAGTCCAAGTAACATTAAATTTTTTATTGTTCAAGTTTATTATTAAATATCTTCAAAAATAAAATGAAAGCTCAAAAGAGCAAAATAAAAATGACATGAAGATAAATGCTCAAGTGAACAAAGATAAAAATAGCATGAAATGTAAATGCTAAAGTAAAAGGTGCATAAAAATAAATACATAAAGTAAAAACATGAAATAGAAATAAATTTGTTGTACCCCAAAATTTTCCCTCTTCTTTCTCAATACATTTCTCACAAAATCTCCAAAAGCTCAAGTTTGCACAAGTGTTGATTAGGTCAAACTATCTCATAAACATTGATGCCTCAAATTAGGATTTTGATTTTCACAAGGACAATTTAACTTATAATGCCTCAAATGACCTTCATGGATCATTATAGACCTCCAAGAATACTCATGTCAAGTTTCAGGTCTTAAATCACAAATTTGCTCAATCAATTGACCAGATGACTGAAAATCAACTATATTCAGTAAAGAGTCAACTATAGTCAACCTACAGACAAACATCATGATTTTTGGCCAACATCAACATTTTAAAGTCCTATTCATAATTTGATCAAGTATTGAACATAATCCCTCAAGAAAAGCACTCAATTTACCAAAGGGGCAAAATGGTCAAAATTAGGGTTTTGACTGTAATTGACTGATCAGTGACTTTTGACCTAATACATGATCTAATGGCTTGAAGCATAATATCAAGGATTCAAATACAATATTTTTACCTAATTTCATAGTTCAAAATATTTCTCAAGATCAATGGATTGATAGTTGAAATTTGATCAACTGATGAAAAGTCAACTGATGCACAAAAAGTGAAACTTTGACTTTTTGATCAAGATTTGATTTCAAAGATCACAATTAATCAAGACATTAAAAAATATGAATTTTTATCATCACGAAATCAAGAAATTCAAAATTCAATGTGAAAAGTCAAACTTTTCAAGACTTATAAATTTTTCTAAGTGTTGTATACATGATAATTTCATTACTTCATGCCATTTTTTCACCAAGATGCGAGATGATTCAAAGAAAACTTTCGACGTGAAAGTTGTAGATATTGATGATATATACAACTTTTATTTACTGATCAAGTCCTAGAAGTGTTTGGGTTTTGAGTTATAAATTCATAAAGTCATGCACTTTTTCTAAAACACTTGTGAAAATTTGACCTAGTTTAGGCAGATTTTTGACCTAACTTCTTGGCCAATTTTCACCAAGCTACAAGATGATTTTGTCAAAATGGTTAACATAAAGATTTTAGAGGATGTTTCAAGATTTCTAAAATGTCAAAGAACTTGAAGAGATCATGCTTGATCTAGAAGTTTCGAAGAGATGAAGATGGCCTCATAAACTTGAATTATAGGTCATTTTCTTGATGAACATTTGATCTAATCTCATAGCCATGCTGCATAATCTTGCTTTGAATGCTTCTAAATTGTGTTTCACTCCATAATTAATTAATTATACAACTGATAGATCCATTTTCCAAGCATTTGAGCCATTATCCAAGTTGCATTCCCATTTATGGCACAAAGTTACCATTCCATTCATGAAAGGTTGCTTTAATCACAAAGTCAACTTGTCTTGAGCTTCTAACTTGTTTGTTCAGCACACACTCAACATACAAAGTCAGATAAATATGTTTAAAGTTTGTAACCACTCTAGATAGCCTTGTATTATGCATTGGGATAATGTGTATCAATCTTGCTTCAAAAACACGCCATAGAGCCATAACATATGAACTTGTACTTCTGATCACCTGAAGCTCTCAAAACCCTTTCCTATAAATTGAGACACTATTATGCAACCTAGGGGACGAAAATTAGAAGCCTGAAAACTCCCTCAAACTCCATTCAACCAAAAATTGCATAAAAACTCCATTTTTACCATAGTTCTGCCCTTGAACTTTTATCTTCCATTTCCATCGTGCGTTTTCCCTCAAAATCATTTTCAAAGCTTCCATACATCAAATATAGTTCATCCTTGTCCCTGTTTTGGAACTGTAACACCTCCATCACCATTATCCAAACTCAAAAATAACCACCTGCAACATGACTTCTCCAGAACATTTCAGCCACTCTCAACTCAAGCTAAGCATTGTATTAGTTTCCTAGAGGTCCAAGGAAGCTAACCAGGTCATTGCAGCACCTTAAAGCAAGCTCAAACTCAAAACACAAATTCCATTTTCGAGGTGAGTTTTCTGACTTTTGAACTCTTCATATAGGCATCATTTGGTTTCCATTTGTGAATATAAAATGTAGACATCATAGCCCTGAAATTAACCATGTCCTTAGAATTCATTTATATTGCCTGAGTAGTGTGAATTTTAGTTTTGAACTTTTTGAAAAAATTAGGTCAGATTTGGTACCAAGAAGAATTTGTATTCATCTTTGACCTATTGTTTAAGTTAGTTACATATTTGGAGTCGTGATTAAATTTCAAGCAACTTTCATGTTTACATTTTCCATTTTGGTTTAGAAATGAGGAAGTTACAAATTTGAACAATGGTGATAAATTTTCTGGCGCGAGGAAGAAGATGAAGTCATCTTCAGGAACGTATTTCAAATATATATGTTTGGTTTTGTTTATAACACCGGATGTATAGCCACCCTAGTGGTAGGAAGCACGCGCGTAAGGCTTGGAACAATAGGGACATGGGTTCGAGCCCCAGTGGTACCTGTTGTACCCCAAAATTTGCCCTCTCATTTCTCAAAAGATCATCCTGGACTCTCGGGCTTGCTTCTATCAAGTTTTAAGTCTTTAATTACAACTTTTCAAGAAAATCATCCACAAGGGCAAAATGGTCAAAAGCACATTGAAAAGTCAAACTTGGACTTTTAGGTCAAAAATTAAGTTTCAACAATTATATTTCATCAAGACATGAAATTGGTTAATCAAAAATCAAAAGTCAGAAGTTACTTTGAAAAAATCAAATTTCTAAACATTTAGAAAATTTTCTAAGTGTCAAGAGAATATGATACTTCAGAACTTCTGAGCCAGCCTCCACGCAAGTGCAGTCATAATTTACAGACACGGTTCAGAACATGATGCTTCAATCAGAACATATGGAAGCAATGTTCTTAGGTCAGAACATGACCCTTCAGCATTTGGAGGTTACGTTTCTGATCTTTTCCGATCAGAACATCACAAAATCCCAAGACCTCGTTTAAACAACCTGCTGCACTACTACAGCACAGTACTCTAACCAGCAGCTAATCCAGTCCACACCTGCATTTTCCCAAATCATGTATTTGCACCAAATACAAAAAGCTGTGATAAAAAAGAAATGGAACAGTGTACCAAAAAGTTTAAATCCCATTTGTTTTCCCTCCCAAAACCACAACAAATTCACCTATAAATAAGTTACTCCATCACACTTTCAAGGGGTTGGCTTTTGGAAAGAGGGAGAATCATCAAACGAGAGAAAAGAAAATAGTGAAAACCTTCGCAAATCCTAAACAGAACCTTGGTTCTTCCATTTGAATCAAAGAACATAACCATTGTTCTGTTACTCTCGCTGACACCAGAACATCTGAAGGCAGCAGCACAAAGCTCCAAGCAGACACTCCAGATTCAAGGTAAGTCTTTATGACATTGCATCTTTCCACTCAGAACATCATTAATATGTAAATATTACAATTAATGTTGTCCATATCATTGCATAAGTAGAAAAACTGCGGATCAGAACTTCTTGATTAGGGCTAGACTCAGATTTAGGATTAGAACTTCTATAAACTATTGTATTGTTATCCTTCTGATTCGCTGTTTATTAAGAACTGAATAAATTGCTGATGTGTTGATTAAGAGTTGAAATGTGGCATAGAACTTCTGATGTTCATTCACAGTTTTAGCACAACACAGAACTTCTTAGTTCTCCTCACTGTTTAAACACACTGAACTTCTGATATTCACTCATTGATAATGCACACTGAACTTCTAATGTTCACTCATTGTCTTAGCACATACTGAACCTCTGAGTTCTCTTTACTGTTTTAATATACAGAACTTCTAAGATTTGCTCATTGTTCTAACACTCAGAAGTTCAGCATATAGCAACCCGGAACTTCTCTGTGTTCCCTCTAACGTGTCTTGTGGGACCTCAGAGTGTACCAATCCAGAACTTCTGATTCCACTGACGTTCCTGTCTGAGTCACCACGCGCCTGGCTTCAGAACTTCTGATCCTTGTTGTTTTTCTTGCATCAGCATGTTGTTTCTATCTTTCATTTATTTTCCTTTTTATCTTTTTAATATTAATTCCCTTTTTATAAATATAAAAAGACACAAAAATATTTTCTTTTATTAATTAATTTATTTCTTTTTTCTTAATTCATTAAGACAAAAAAACATTTTTTAAATAAATCATTTTTCTCTCTTGCATTGTACATTTCAATATGGTTGTAATAGTAACTTAGGATTTAATTTTATTTGCAATCCCCATTTGTAAATATGTACCCCCATCCCTAAAATATTGTAATAGCGTAGGACATTATATTCCCGCAATTTATCGCTTTTCAAATATAAATGCTAGTAATTAGGGCGTGTATGGCAAGACATGACACCAACAAATAGATAACCCTAATCAAGACTAAATGCATGTAAATCAAACACACTTGCACACTAGCATCCTTAGGGTAATCCCACTTTGTGGCCTATCGGAAAAATAGTCATGTCCCTCGAACATGGGCGTTTTAGCAAAAGACCCTCGATAAAAGATCGTAGTCCCTCGATGACCCTCGATGTTGTCTTCAATAAACGATCCAGTCCCTTACACGACATTGCTAAAACGTTCCATGGGTTGCCTTCCATGACTATACAAAAACATCTTGCGCCCATCCCTTCACATCCAACGATGGGGCTTCTTACAAAAACAATGGTATGATAGCAATGTCTAAAGGAGGAGGAAAAGAACATCTAAGACGTTTTGAGTAGGTAGATTCGCTCCTAGTTGCTCGCTTTCTCACAACAAAACATTTTTACACCAACACCCTCACTTGAAATATTTTCAAAAAAACAAAAACATTGTACGCATTCTTATAGAAACGAGAGCCATTACAAAGAAAACCCTTTTCAAAATCACTTTCAGAAAAAAAAACACATTCCACAAACACCTCTTTGAACTATTTTCAAAACAACACTTTGTACGCATTCTTATAGAGACGAGAATCATTACAAAGTCACATTTTCAAAATACTTTCAAAACCCACACCACAAGCACATTCAAACAAAAGCAAGTGATCTAGCGAGTAAACTAAGAGCCAATGGAAAACCATGGATGAAAAGGGTGTTAACACCTTCCCTTTTCATAATCTACCCCCTGAACTCAAGAAAACATCTCTAAAGGTATTTCCTGTGCTTTTTCACCTTTCCTTATTGGATAAAATAAAATTCGGCAACGACTCTTGCTATCCGTAATATTTGAGATCGAACGCAAAAGAACCAAGTCAGTTCTCCCATCGTGTCACAGAACTGGCGACTCTGCTGGGGAAAACTCTAAAAGTGGGGTTACCTTAGGGTTAGATCACATCTACTCGCTTTCATTGTTTGACTTGTATGCTTTACGTTTTGGGTCCTTGTTTGGGTTACTGTTAAAAATCCTACACCTGGATTTGGGGAACACCTTTTAGGTAAGTAGAAATAAACTGTGAGGGAACTGTGTGGGGTATATCGACACAGTTGAAGCAGTAGCTACGTTTATGTGGCACTTTGGTTGGTACCGGTAACCCTTGAGTCAATCAAGGAGAGTACGGGGCTGCCACGTGGTGTCATAAAACATCAACTGACCTTAGAACCTTTAAATTGCACAACTTGGCCAGTAGGACGTAGTGAGATGGCCGACTTTGGTGCATTCCCAAAGTCGACAGATACTCGATGCTACACTCATTGAGATTTAACTCTTGAGTTTTGTTTGGTTGTGAGTCAATCGCCTATTGAACGAAGCTTGGGGGAAAGATCGGTGATATTGAGATCCCTTAGAAGTCGGTTACTATTTATAGGACAGGGTGAACCAATCCAACTTCAAGAGGGTATGACCTCAAAACTCATGCAGGCCTTAAACCTAAGGACTTAGTGTGACTGGTTTGCTATACATGTGTTTTTTTATTTTATCATAATCATGACATCATAAGCATTGCATGTCATACTAACCATTTCAAAGATTCTCTAGGGCTCATCTTTGCTTTCTCTTGTAGGACATGGCACCCTCCCGCAGGAACACTATCCAGATTAACCTTGTGAAAGTGCCTCTCCAACTAAAGGATTTGGCATTAAGGATCCCTGAAAGCTCTCACTTCACTGAAAATATGGTCGGTTGCTCAACTTGGTCACTTCAAAACCTGATGAAGAATTGTTAAAAGTGCTATTTCAGTTCTTTGACCCTTTGCACCACTGCTTCACCTTTCCGGATTACCAGCTAGTGCCTACCATGGAGGAATTATCTCGGTTATTGGGGGAACCTATTCTTAATCAGTCACCTTTCAACGGTACGGAAGAACGACCAAAGCCCGAAGAGATTGCTCGAGCTCTGTCCTTACAATGATCCGATATCGTGACAAATTGGGAAACTAGAGGAAATTCCCAAGGAATCCCGGTGAAATTTCTATTAGAGAAGGCTTACCATTTTTAGGATACTTTAGATTTACAAGCTTTCGAAGAGGTGCTTGCACTTCTCGTTTATGGGACGGTACTTTTCCCTAATACGGACCAACTCGTAGATGTAAGCACTATTAAGGTTTTTTGTCTCATAATCCAGTGCCTACATTACTCGGGGATATTCTGCACTCTCTGCATGCGCGCACTCTAAAGAGAAGGGGGGCCCTCCTGTGTTGCACTCCTCTATTGGCTAGGTGGTTTATTTCGCACCTTCCCATGTCTGTTTTGAAAAATAAGCAGGGTTTGAAATGGTCTCGTAGGCTGATGTCCCTTAAGCATTCGGATATTCATTGGTGTTCACGGTTCTCGGAAGATATTACCATCATCGATCGCTGTGGGGAATTCCCTAATATCCCTCTCTTAGGCATTATGGGAGGAATCACTTACAACCCTTGTTTGGCACTGTGTTAGTTTGGTTATGCAAGAAGAGACGGTCCTCACGACACGCTTATCCAAGGAATCGCCTTCAACTATGAGAATGATACTCAGGGTTACTGCAAAAGGTTCATAAAAGCTTGGGGCATTGTACATGAAATTGATAGCAAGACAATGGGGCACAAAAACTCCATCCCTCTTGAGCCCTATCTCTAGTGGGTATGATCCCGCGCTTAAAGTCTTATGACGCCTTACCCTGCTATCCTACCAATCATTATGGAACCAGTGGCTGAAGGAGATATTGTTTCCCTTATTCATCATCCTGATATGCCAACTGATCATGAGGAGTTACAGAAGTCTTAGTTTCAACTTAAAGAGGAGCATGACATGTTTGAAGCTCAGTTCTACGCCAGCGAGAAGAAGGTCCTGGAGCTCACTAGGCTACTTCATGAAGAAAGAAACATAAACGCCTACATTGCACCAAAGAGGATGCGCTCCTGGGAGACCTAGTTTCTTTTTGCTTTGAGTTTTTGTTTTGTTTAAACTGTAAGCCTAAAAGGAATTCTTTGTAACAATTTAAACTCATTGAATACAATTAACATGTGTTTCTTTTTTGGTTAAGCAAATTTGAGCTTTTAATAATCTTTGAAATCATTGCATACGCATATCATCTATAGCATTGCATAAGCAGGTACCATTACGGGTTTCTCATCTCCTTCACTGTTTATTTCAGCAAAGATATCTTCTGAACAAAGCATAAAAGATCTTCAGGCATAAAATGCTCAATTTCAACAGATGTCCATAACTCTGGCGAAAGGGCAGGAGGATCTGAAGGCCCTCATCCTGAAAGAGAAAAAGAAGAAGAAGAAGAAGAAGTCCGCTGGTATCCTTAATATGGGTAGAAGATTTGGGGTACAACAATACCCTTTTGTATTTTTCTTATATTTTTCTTGCAGATTCAGTGCAGCAGACCATACACGCCCATCATGAAGCCTCATCTTACCACCATCAGATCATTGTAAAGATAAATCCAACACATTCCAATGCAAGCACATGGTATACCTCAGGAGGGCAGCCACACTTGATCTAAACAGGCGCTAGGTTATTGCCTTGGGCCCAGTCTAAATTGATGACTCTCACACCCAATTTAACTTTTAATACAGGCCCATTCATACATTTTTTTATTTATTTTTCTGATTACAAAAAAAAACACCTTTGGGCCTAGCGCCCCTTTTTACTATCTTTAACCCCCATTTCCATTTTTTAACCCCCTGACTTATAATTTTTATTTTTATTTTTTTTCTTTTAACATTATTATTATTACTTCTAATAAAAAATACCAAAAATATTTTATTAAATATTTAAACTAATTATCTTTTATTTTATTTCCATTTTATTTCCATTTTATTTCCTTAAAACCCTAAAAATATTTTGTTAGCTAATTTATTTATTTTAGAATTAGAATTAAATTAGACTTGGGTTTATTTGATTTTATTTTTAATTAACTTAGACTTTAGGTTAAATAATTAGTTAATTTCTTTTTGTAAATAATTAATTAATTTTAATTAGGTTTGAAATTACTAAAATCTATCTTTCATCAAAAACCCTAAAAATATTTTCTTAACAAATCAAATTCCTTTTCTTAATTAATTTAATTTCTTTTCTTAAACTAATTTAGGTTTAGTTTTATTAAATCAACTTAGGCTAATTATTTATTTTCTTTCTCTTTATTAGTTTAATTAAGGTTAAAACCTTTCATTAAATATCTCAAACACAATTTTCTTTTCTTTTATATCATCTTTATATTCTTGTATATTTTTTATTGTTATTCATTATTCAATATGATTGTAATAGTAATTAGGTTTTAATCGCTTTCATCCTTCATTTGTGACTTGTATCCCCATCCCCTAAATGATGTAATAGCGTAGAACTTTAAATTTCCTCAATTTATCACTTTCAATACAATTGCTAGTAATTAGGGTTTGTATGGCAAGACATAAAATCAACAAGTAAAAAACCCTAAATTCAAAGACAAAAAGCATGAAAAACAAACACTTTACATACTTGCACCCCTAGGGTTAACCCGCACTTGTTGCCTTGGAAGATAAACAGTCATGTCCCTCGAACGTGGGATACTTTAGCAAATACCCTCGATTACAAGATCGTAGCCCCTCGATGACCCTTCGATGTTGTCTTCACTAAACGATCTTATACCCTCATGACAAATTGTTAAGGTTTCCTACCATTTTTCCTTCTATGACTGTACGATGACCCACGCCTATCCCTTCACGTCCAATGATATGGTTACTTACTAACTAATGATAACATAACACTATCTAAAGGAGGAGGAAAAGAATAAAGATTTATTTTGATTATGTAGAATGCTCGTAGTTGCTTGCTCACAAACAAAACCATATCCACACTCACAGTTTCAAAACATCTTTCCAAAAACAAATATCTTTCATGAAATATTTTCAAGAGTCAACACTTTGTATACATTCTTATATAGACGAGAATCATTACAAAGTTCACCTAAACAAAGCCACTTTTCAAAAATCCTTTCAAAACAAATACAAAACACATTTTATAAAGCATTTCAAAGTGTACTAGCAACTATAACTACGGATGAAAAGGGTGCTAACATCTTCCTTTTTCATAATCTACCACCCGAACTCAAGAAAATTCTCAAGAGGTCTTTCCTGTTCTTTTCACCTTTTCCTTTATTGGATAAAATAAAAGTTGGTGGCGACTCTTACTATCTGCAACAATTACGATAAAACACAAAACACCCATATCATTTCTCCCACCATATTGCATAATTGTTAGTGAGTTAGAAATTGGAGGTTAGTTGAATGACCATCTTGAAACTTGCATTTGAAAACTCATTAGAAGATTGATAAAATCAAAGCCTCTCACTAACAAGTTTAATTTTCTTTTTGTCAAGTATAGCATTCATTTCAAATTCTTGAGATGACAACAAATGATCAACGATGTTTAAATGATTCACTTGGACCAAAATTTATGATGATTCATTAGAGGATTGATAAGACCAAAGCCTCCTAACAATGAACCTAAAGGTTATTGCATCAAAGGTTTCACATTAAACATACTTGGGCTTGCAAACATGGGTTTGGGCCATAAATGATCATTTCTCAAATCGGGACAAAATTTAGCGTTATGTTAAGCAATCGTAAGTGAACTTATATAGAAGTCGCACCTATTTTAAGGCCGGTCAATAGCAATCTATGTACCATATGTATGGAGAAATGATATGACGATCATCCTCTAACAACATGTTAAGAAGGGTAAAACACAAGAAGGGGGTGTTGAATTGGGATCTCAAAAATCAATGGAAAGCACACATTGATTTTTATCCTGGTCCGTTTGAACTCAAACTACTCCAGTCCACCCGCCAAGGTGATTTCTCCTCTCTCCAACTAGGTCTTAATCCACTAATCAATCTTGATTACAAAACTACTTTGACAACTGCCAAAGTCTTCTTGAGTCCAAAACCACAACCCGGTTTTCTCAAGGAAGGGTCTAAACAGTAATTGAATAAATGTGTACTATAGTGTTTCTAATAAAACAGTATCACTAACAGTGATGTTTTACACAGTTTGAATATAAATGTTTGAAGATGAAAGGTGATTTCTGTGTTACTGTACTTTCACGTGAATTCTTCTTTTTGTGCGCAGTAGTTCATCACTTGAATTCTTCTATGCGTTTGCTTTATATAGGCCATGCATCAATGACATAAGAAGATGCTTTTGGTATGTCCATAACACGAGTTAATGAACTTTCCAAACCAGGAGATCCTTGTCTGTTTTTATCCGTTACTTTTGATATTGCATTGATAAATTGTAACGCTTCAGAACTTCTCACATCAGAGGATGAATGTTACCTTTGAAAGTCCCTTATTGCTTGTATAAGAATATTATAGATCAGAGCATTAGAGATCCTATTTCACGATGCTGGTGCATTCAGAAGTTGTAACAGAACTTCTTCATATAAGCGTGTCACACAGATTTTCTTCTGAGAAGGATGCGTCTGATTCTATCATGGTACACTCATCTTCTATGCTCGCATGATCAGAACTTCTAGTGATGTTCCAGTAGAACTTCTAGTTACATCAGAACATCTTTTTCACATAAGAACTTCCTGCATGTAAATATACTTTTATTAGAGAGCATATTTGTTCTTTATATCTATATATATCATGTGTTTGTTATCATCAAAACTCTTGCAGAAATGTAGAACCAAATCATGTTCTAACAATCTCCCCCTTTTTGATGATGACAAAAACTTGTATATTTTGATGGAGTATAAAGAACAAGGAATAAAAACTACCCCTGAGTATAATCCCCTGAGTAGAATACTCAGATAACGAGTAAATAAAATACTTCCCTGAATATCTTCTGATAGGCGTCAAAATATCACTGATTCTCCCCTTTTTTGTCAATAATCAAAAAGTAGGAAGTTTCTTGAGAAGGTGTGACAATCGTCTTCTGGATTCAACTGAGATTCTTTAGAGAGATTTTGATGTTGTATTCTCATTACTGTTCCCAATAGTTCCAGAGCTAATAGCTTTTTCTTTCTGTTTGTCTCTGAAACCTGTGAATCCTCCAGATTTAACTTCCAAGCTTTGGAACATATGCTTTCTTCCCGTCATGCATAGAGAGCATCCATAATCCAGGTGTTAATTCTGGTGTTTCAACCTTGCTGTTAAAAATATCTGCAACATAGATGATTTTGTCTTTTGGTACCCATATCTTTTTGGGTCCATGATTATTAGAGTTTCCAAAATTCTGTTTGAATTTTGGTTTAGCATAAAACGCCTTACTGGTATATTTAATGTCATGTGTTTGTCCAGTAGTGAAGTGATAATAGAGAGGAGTGCGCTTAATAACCAAATCCCTGACTTTCTTAGGTTGGGATACTTTACCTTTGTATCTTATCCATTTTTTGCTAACTCCATAGATCATAGAAGCCATCTTGCTTCTATTTATGTTTTTAGCGAGGAACTTCTGAAAGTTGTGATCATATTCCTTTATGATCGTATCAGGGTTACTAGGAACTTTTGAGATAGTTTCCTTCTGAGTATTTTGTAAATCATTTTCAAGTTTTAAAAAATTTTCTTTCAACTCAGAGTTTTCTAATCTCAGATTCTTAGTTTCTTCAGAGTCAGAAACTAGATCCTTTTTCAGGTTCTTGTTTATGAATCAAAGCTTCTGATACCTTTCTAGAATTTCTGACAGACTCTTCTCTAATTGAGATCTATAAAAGTTAGAAAATACCTCTTCTGACTCTGAGTCTGATTCTGATTTTGATTCTGATTCTGATTCTGAGGATTCAGAGACATCTGATAAGTTATCTGTTTGAGTTATATTGGCTCGTTCATCTTCTGATTTTGTTCCGTCTTCAGAAGATTCAGAGTCATCCCACATTTCTATAAGACTTTTCTTCTTCTCCTTAACTAACATCCTTTTTGGTTTCTCCTTCTGAAGCCTTGGACAGTCGCTTTTGTAGTGCCTTTGTTCATTGCATTCATAGTAGGTAATGTTTTTGTTAATGGATTTTCTGTGTCCATAAGATTGTTCAGAGTCATTCCCTGTTCTTCTGGAGTTTCTGAACTTCCTCTGCCTGTTCTTCCACAGCTGATTGATTCTTCTGGATAGAAGGAACGGTTCATCTTCTTCTGACAAGGATTCATCAGAGTTTTCTGCTCCTTCTTTTGCCTGCAAATTTTGGTTTCATATTTATTAGATTTCAGAGCGAGAGACTTACCTTGGTTATGAGGCTCATCATCTTCTAACTCTATCTCATGACGTCTGAGAGAACTAATAAGTTCTTTTAGAGAGATTTTGTTCAGATCTTTTGGAAGTTTGAGAGCAGTGACCATGGGTCTCCATTTCCTTGGTAAACTTCTGATAATATTCTTTACATGATCAGCAGTAGAGTACCCTTTATCCAGAACCTTTAGCCCCGCAACCAGAATTTGAAATCTAGAAACATTATTTCAATGGTTTCATCTTCTTCCATTTTGAAGGCTTCGTACTTCTGAATGAGCGCAAGAGCTTTGGTTTCTTTGACTTGCGTGTTTCCTTCATGCGCCATTCTCAAGGAATCAAACATGTGCTTTGCTGTATCTCTGTTAGTGATCTTCTCATACTCTGAGTATGAGATGCCACTCAAGAGAATAATATTGGCCTTGTGATGATTTCTGAAGTCTTTCTTTTGATGATCTGTCATTCTTTTTCTATCAATCTTCTTACTGCTTTCATCAATAGGATGTATGTATCCATCAGTCACCATATCCCAGAGGTCAGAGTCATAGGCTTGGAAGAAACTTCTGATCATATCTTTCCAGTAATCAAAATTTTCACCGTCAAATATTGGGGGGGGGGCAGCTGATGTTCTGACTTGGTCCCACCATAGTGTTTTTCCTCCTTGGATCATTTTCTGACACGGTTAAGTGTTTGCACCCAGATCCAGGTGCTCTGATACCAATTGAAGAAGGGAAAAACACAAGAAGGGGGTTGAATTGGGATCTCAAAAATCAATGGAAAGCACACGTTGATTTTTATCCTGGTTCGTTTGAACTCAAACTACTCCAGTCCACCCGCCAAGGTGATTTTGCCTCTCTCCAACAAGGTCTTAATACACTAATCAATCTTGATTACAAAACTACTTTGACAACTGCCAAAGTCTTCTTGAGTCCAAAACCACAACCCGGTCATCTCAAGGAAAGGTCTAAACAGTAATTGAATAAATGTGTACAATAGTGTTTCTAATAAAACAATATCACTAACAGTGATGTTTTACATAGTTTGAATATAAACGTTTGAGGATGAAAGGTGATTGTTGTGTTACTGTACTTTCACGTGAATTCTTCTTTTTATGCACAGTAGTTCATCACTTGAATTCTTCTATGCGTTTACTTTATATAGGACATGCAACAGTGACATAAGAAGATGCTTTTGGTATGTTCATAACACAAGTTAATGAACTTTCCAAACCAGGAGATCCTTGTCTGTTTGTAGCTGTTACTTTTGATATTGCATTGATAAATTGTAACGCTTCAGAAATTCTCACATCAGAGGTTGAATGTTACCATTTAGAGTCCCTTACTGCTTGTATCATAATATTATAGATCAGAGCATCAGAGATCCTGTTTCATGGCGCTGGTGCATTCAGAAGTTGTAACAGAACTTCTTCATATAAGTGTGTCACACAGATTTACTTCTAGTAAGGATGCGTCTGATTCTATCATGGTACACTCATCTTCTATACTCGCATAATCAGAACTTTTAGTGATGTTCCAGTAGAACTTCTAGTTACATCATAACATCTTTTTCACATCAGAACTTCCTGCTTGTAAAGATACTTTTATTAGCGAGCATATTTGTTCTTTATATCTATATATATCATGTGTTTTTTATCATCAAAACTCTTGCAAGGATGTAGAACCAAATTATGTTCTAACAACATGTAGCACAAATGAGAAAGGGATAAGATGAAGAGTGAGGGAAAATATTTGAATCAAAGATTTTAATCAAATTATCATTAAAATCATTCATCCATTTTGGTGGAGTTAAACTCAACACCCAAGATCCAATGATGTTAATGAAGCTTTGTTAGTTGAAGAGTTCGACATTTGATGAAAGTTGATTTGAGAAAATCGTGTTTCAAAGGATGGCATGAAACATAGCATTATAAGGTTATTTTATAAAGTTTATTCTTATAGTTCGATATGTCGAAGTGCAAATCAGAGTCAAAAGAATGAAATCATATTTCAAGATATGTGAAGATCGCTTTAACAGTTACGTTAGATGAATTCAAAGCTTCGAGCGGGAAAAGTTTTTGAAATTCAAACTGATGCGTTTTCGCCAGGAGGACGGGTGGAATCTTCTGAATATATGTGTTTGAAAACTTCGAACATGGCGTGATCTCATAGAAAGACCGTTAGGGTAGAATTATTATAAATAGGAGTCTTAGATGTTAGGATTTAAGAGGTGTTCACATTGTATAGAAATAATTTAATACTCAAAGTACTAGAGCGAGAGAAAAGAGTTTGCTGATAATGTATGTGTAAGAACACCATCAGTTTATTTAAAGTCATTTTCTCAGTACAAATTTACTTTAATCACTTTCTTATTCTTTTTCGTTTCCAGTCAAGTATTTAACAATTTTTGTTGAACTTTACTTATTAGCATTGTCTTTACATTCTTGCAAATATCCAGATCATTTCCTTTAAGTTACATTTAAGACTTATAGTCAAACTTTAATATCTTAGGATAATCACAATCACATAGAAAGATCTTGTTATTATTCATATAATGCCAAACTTCGAGTCAGGTTGTAAAAACACTAAGACACATGTCCTAGGATCAATCCAGTCGATCATGTAAGTTACCAAAGCGTGGAGTTTGGAAGACTAGCGGTTGTTTGTCAGAAATCACTGGTAAACAAATTGGCACGTCCAGTGGGACCGTCTCGAAGTGTTTTAGTTGCATTGCTTATGTTCTTTCAATTTGGGTACTTATAGTTTCTTTTATGAACTTATTCTTTCCATTAGTATATGAACCTTAGGAGTGGTAAGATAACTAACAATAAACAATCAATACCCAAAAGAAAATAGACCAGAAAAATGGTTAATACTAGCAATAGTGGAGGAGGACAAAATCCTCCACAAGGATCATGTGCAATCATTGCGATTTCCACGAATGCGTCAACTACAATCCCTAGTTCACAAGCCATGTCCATATCCACAGGATCCATGGCTACAAATAGTTTTATACCTGGGTCCACATGGCCCATACCCACGAATAATTCGACAACCATGTCTATCTCTGCAAGCATGGCAGAGATCCTTCGAATACTCAAACTGGCCATGTGTTGACATATGTTGGAAATCAGACTCAACCTACAACCCCTAGGCCACCAGGGTTTGAGAGTTTTAGGCCTTGGAGGGAGAAACCCCAATATGGGATGCCAACTTCCTTTATGTCAGGATTACACAATAATACATCCACATATACACATCCTACCATGGCAACCTTTTCACCAGTGCAAAATTCTGGTTCTGGTATGAACCATGTGGGTCGAAGTACGCAGAACCAAGGATTGTCAAACCAATTACCTATGCTAACAACTAATAATCTGGTAGCATTTAGGCAACAAATGGACGCTAGTAACCTTGACATGATCGGAGTGCTTTCCTGTGAAATGAATACCATTTTATCCCCTTTGATCCAAAATGTTAATAGGACAAACCAAGAAAATACCCAATCCTATCAGTAAATGTCAGTGCAGATGGCGCGCATAGCGGACTTTTCCGGAGCCCCCAAAGCACCTATTCGACGTAGGAAAAACCCGATGGCAATTCAAGAGGAAGAACCCACTATTAATCAGGTTAGACCACCCAGATAAGAGGTTGGCGAAAGGGACATGGGGGAAAGGGTAGAACAACAAGAGATTCTACATAAGATCCCTGAGGAGCAACCTAGGAGAGTAGTAATGGTTAACAAAGATCAAAATGAAGAATAGGGGATCCATAGAGTTAGGCAGGATAACATGTTGGCTGAAAATAATTTAACCACCATGATTGAAAGAACCATAGCCCAAAATGGCCTAAACACAGGGTTTCGACGGCCAAATTACACATCTCCATTAACAGATTTTATTTTGCTGGCTGAATTACCAAGTGGTTGTAAAGTCCCCAAATTCATAAAATTTTCAGGAGATACTAACGAATCAACTGTCGAACATGTGGCCAGGTATCTGATAGAAGCAGGGGATTTGGAAAATAGTGAAAACTTAAGGATAAAATATTTTCCTAGTTCATTAACAAAAAATGCTGTTACGTGGTTCACCATATTGCCACCAAATTCTATAGATACATGGCCTCGTTTAGAAAGATTATTCCATGAAGAATTCTACATGGGGAAAACTAAGATAAGTCTTAAGGAGTTAGCCAGCATTAAAAGAAAGTTTATTGAACCTATAGATGACTATTTGAATAGGTTTCATTTGTTAAAATCTAGATGTTTCACAGTAGTGCCTGAACATGAACTAGTCGAAATGGTCGTTGGTGGACTAGATTACTCTATTCGAAAGAAACTAGATACTCAGTATCTAAGAGACATGGCCCAATAAGCATATAGAGTTTGACAAGTCGAACGTTTAAAAGCAGAAAAGTCCAGAGCATGTAAAAATTATAAGAAAGAGAGGTAGTTTATGTCGAAGCCGAAGAAGAAGAAACAGAGGCCTTCAATGATATGTATGATTTTGAGGAATTCGAAGTAGATTTGGCTGAACTAAAAGAAGCACCCCCATACTCTTGTAAAATTCTTACACCGCCAAATGGCAAAAATCTTGTCGAAATAGAAAAGAATGAGAAATTCCCCAAGAAAACTTATACGTTTGACATCACCAAATGTGATGAGATTTTTGATTTTCTTGTAAAAGATGGTCAAATGATAGTGCCTCCTAAGGCCAAAAGTCCTCTGTTAGAACAATGGAAGAAAAGAGGCTTTTGCAAATATCATAAATTTATGGGCCATAAAACTTCATAATAATTTCTTTTCATGGATCTTATTCAAAATGCTATCAAAGAAGGACGTTTGGAGTTTGCTGAGAAAGTCAAGAGCCATATGAAGGTTGATGCTGACTGTGATACGGTGGGAGAACTGACTTGAGGTTTTGCGTTTGTTTTCGCAAATGTTTCGGTTGAGCAAGAGTCGCCACCGACTTTTTATTTTATCCTAAGGAAAGGTTAAAAAAGCACAGCAAAAACCTTTGAGATGTTTTCTTGGGTTCGGGGAGTAGATTATAGAAAGGGAAGGTATTAGCACCCTTTCTATCCATGGTTATCCATGGGCTCTTAGTTACTTGCTTAGATCACTTGCCTTTTGTTTTCAATTGTTTTAAATGGTGCTTGTGTGTGTGTGGGTTTGAAAAGAGACCAATGTGGTGGCAACCTTTGTAATGATCCATGTGGGGATGTATACAAAGATGTATGTCTTTTGAAAAGGTTTTCATTTGTTTTTGAAAGTTGTTTTGAAAGTGTAGTGATGTGTGGTTTTTTGAAATAGGCAAGTGTTTTAGTTTGCAAGATTGATTCAAGTAACTAAGAGGTTATCTACTCCTAAATTTCTCAAAAGATTATTGCTATGTTTTAACCCTTTTAACAAGTTTGTTCCACCATTGCATTTGGTGGACAATCTTATGTTAGGATGTGAAAGGGACGGGCACGGGTCATCGTTTAGACCATAATTGTAATGGTGCCAAGTATCTTTGGGCATTTTCTTTAAGGGACTTGATCATTTGTTTTGGAAGTATTTTGAAAATGTTATCGAGGGACTATGATCATTTGATTTGTTTGTTTTGCCCAAAGAGACCTAACATACAACATGGCCCAATTTTGAAAGGCAACAAGTGGAATACCCTAGGGGGTGCAAGTGTGATTTGTGTGTCCATTTTCATGCTTATTTGTCTTGTATTAGGTCATAACTATTTTGTTGTTTTCGCATACAAACCCTAATTCTAACATGGTATAATTAGAAAGCAATAAAGTGCGAAAATAAATTAACTAAGCTATTACAAAACCACATATGGGAAGGGGGGTACAAATGTTCAAATGGGGATTTTGACGAGGAATTTAAACCTAAAACTATTACATCAATATTGGATATTTACAAGACAAATATTTTGCATAGATTAAATAAAATAAGACAAATATGCAAGAATGCAAAAAAGAATTTTTATATGTAAAAAAAAAGAATTATTTATGTAAAATAAAAAGAAAATAAAAAGGTATTGTTTTTTGGAGTTTTCATATTTAGGGCAAAACCCTAATTCTATTAAATAAAATGTATTATTATTTAATTTAATACAAGTATTTATTTATTATATACAAAATAAAATAAAGATGAAGTATTTGTCAAAAATGTATTTTTATATTAAATATTAATAATAATAATAAAAAAACCAAAAGTGTATATATCTTGTATTTACCCTAAATATATTAATAAATATATGTATATATGTATTATTTTAAATATGTGTTATATATATAAATAATAATAATTTTTAATATTTTGCAAAAAAAGTATTTTTATATAAAATATTTTCAGGAGGTATAATAAAATAAAAATGAAAATAAAAGTATTTTTACATATTTCTCAATATTTTAATGAAATGTATATATTTATTTATTTATGCATTAATCAAAGGAAAATCATATAAATACCTAATAAATTAAAAAATGGTGAGAAAAAAGATTTTTATATTTTTAATAACATGAGAAAAAATAAATAAGCCAATCCAAAAAAGAAAATGTCAAAAAATCATAAAAATAAGCCAAATGGGCCTAGGGGGTGTGAAAGTAAAAGAGTGGTGCAAACAGAAATGACCAAACAGGCCCAGCCCAGAAAACTCCTTCTTCAACCTCCAGACTGTATGAACAACAAAGAACACGCGTTTTCTATCTTCCAATTCCTGGACTTTCAAGCAAAACTCATAACATGAAAAGTGTAGAGCATTAAGAGACGAATTCAAGGATATAAAGAACTTGACTTAACTCTCTAAGATGAGGGAGAATTTCTTCTCCCCCAATTTCTGACCTAGTTTTTCATCAATTTTCAGAACCAAAATTCTCTAAGCATACATAATATAAATGAAATCTAATCATATGGACATGTTCAGGGCTATGATTGTGACATGTTTCCTTCACAAACCTAAAGCTAACAATGCCTATACTGAGAGATAGAACTTCATGAAGATACTTGTTCAGTTGGAATCGTGCTTTGCAATGGAGGAGTTTTCAGAGCAAGATGATGATTTGTATAGCTTCCTTGAAGTGTAAGGATGCTATTCCAAGTTCTACTTTGTCTTGAAACTCCCTGAATCGTGCTAGAGAACTTCAACTGCAAAACAGAAAAACAAAAATGGTGAAGTGGCTTGGAGGTGTTACAGATCGTGTTTTAGCTTTTGGATAGCTTGCATAGATGGAAAGGAAGGTATGTGAACTGGTTTGGGCAAGAATGCTTGAAAGGATTGAGCGTTGGAACTCAATCTGCAGAGGTTGCTCTGTTTGAGCAGTTTCAAGGTGATTCTGAGTTTTGGGAGGGATCAGAGGTGTTAGGGTCGTGCAATAGCTTGGTTATAATCTGTGGAATGTGTTTGATAACTTTTTCTAAGTGTTTGTAAGCTGGTTTGTAAGTTGTTACAAGTTATGCCACATTTCTTGAACTTGAAGCAAACAAAAGCCACTTGATCATCCTAGCCTGTACAGGCCCTCACACTATGCTGCATCTTTTTGTCTTGATCAGTGTGTTATGTCCATGAATCTTGTGTCCAAAGATATGCATTGTACCATTTGATTTGCAAACTTGACATAAAGTTCTACTTTGCAAAAATGGATAAATCACTTTTTCCAATTAAGGCTTAATTCCTTATGTAATGACTATATGAACAAAACAAAGCTAAAACACAATGAATTGGCATTTAATTATTGAGTAAGAAAAGGATTAGAGGCCTGTAACTAGCTTGCCCATGCTGATTTGAAAAATTGCAAAGTGTATGAACATGTTCATGAACCATTCAAAAGTGGATTTTTGCCATATTGTGAAATTCGATTCTCCCAAGTTATGAGGTTGTTTGAGAAGTTCTTGGACATTTTGGAAAGCTTGGAATGTGTACTACAATCCATATTTGAAATGCAAATTGAAATTCCAAGTGGAAGTGCATGGAAAATGGCCTTGAAGTTAGGTAGAAAACCTTGTCAAAAAGGTCAAATTTTCACTAAGTTATGAATGGTTTAGTGCCCTTATTCAAAAATTTGTAACTTGAGATACAAGCCTCAAATGGGAAAACTTTGTGAATCAAAGTTGTAGATTATGCAACAAGCTACAACTTTCATGTTTTGACTTTTGTTTGAATCCAAATGGATCTTGGTGAGAAAGTGGGGCAAAGTTTGGGAAAAAACTAGGGTTTTCCATAACTTAGAAAAAATTCTAAGTTATGAAAAATTCCATTTCAAACCCTAATTTGCATTTCTTGGTTTCTTGGTGAACAAGTTTCATGATTTGGCATGTTTTTGATGAAAAATGAATCTTGACTCTTGATTTTGACCAAAAAGTCAAAGTTTGACTTTTCAGTATATAGTCAAAACTGATCAATTGACTGGGAAATTCAACTGTCAATCTTGTGTACTTGGGATCTTTTGAGTTTTTTGAGCATGTCAAGATAATTCCATGGGGTCCTTGAGTCCATATGTGAGCTTGGTTTGCCATTGGCTAGGTCAAACAGTCAAAAATTGCTTTTGTGCAGTCAAAACCCTAAAAATGACCATTTTGCCCTTTTGGTGATCTGATCAAATTTCTTGTGGAATTGTGATCCAAACTTGATCAAAGGGTCCATATGAGTTCATAATGTTGATGTGGGTCAAAAATCATGAGGTTTGACTGTCAATTGGTCACAGTTGACTTTTTCCCCAATACAGCTGATTTCTAGGTCATCTGTCCAATTGACTGGGCAAAACTTGGAATCAAGACTTGAAACTTGGTATGGATAAACTTGGGAGTCCAACATGAAGCATGAAAGTCATCTTAGGCATTTTAGGTCAGAACATCTTTGTTCAACCACAAACTCTAATTTGGGTTAACAGTGCAAGGAGAAGTCTTGAGCAGAGGAAATCCTAACTGGATCTTGATCTTCAAAGGTCTTGTGATGAGAAAATGTGGAGGAAATGGGAGGGAAAATTTTGGGGTACAACAGTTGCCCCTGTTCAATCTTCTTGAACCTGGAGAGTTAGATTGGCAGGTTTGCCTTTCGTGACTCGAGGGTAAAAGGAGATTGGACACTAGAGTGCCCGGAAATTTGCACTCGCATGTTGAAGTATCAGCAATGTGATGTCGGGAATGGGCTTACAGATGCCATTTGGAGAGGTAGTGGATAGGGAGACGGGCTTATAGATGCCATCTGGAGATGCGACAGAACCTTTTCGGGAATGGGCTTATAGATGCCATTTGGAAGTGTTGATCGCATAAAAGATTCCTTAGCGAGAACTTGTGTATTTGAGAAAGACAGATGTTTTCCTGGCTTGTTACAGGTGTTTGATCTTCAATCTCTTTATGCAGATATGCCCTGGCTAGATACAGGTATCGAATCTACAATCGGTTGTTCACAGATGTGCCCTGGCTGGGTACAGGAGTCGAATCTGGAAATAGTCGTCAATAGATATGCCCTGGCTGGATACAGGAATCGAATCTTCGAACTCTTCAGACGTGCCCTGGCTAGATACAGGAATCGAGTCCGGAAATGTGGTCAACAGATATGCCCTGGCTGGATACAGGAATCGAATCTGGAAATGTTTTAGTTGATAGATGTGCCCTGGCTGGATACAGGAATCGAATCTTCGAACTCTTCAGACGTGCCCTGGCTAGATACAGGAATCGAGTCTGGAAACTGATCACTCTCAGATGTGCCCTGGCTAGATACAGGTATCGAATCTGGAATTGTGACAGTTGAAGGTAGTTGTCTTTGGGATTGTCTTTTTCCTGAAAAGGCAAAAACATAAGTTGTATGCAATGTCATGATGTATGATATGCATGATGTCATGTTGTTCAACATGAGATAGTGTTGTATGCACTTTATCATGTATGTGAACAAGATGTATGAAAATGTGAAATGTTTATGAATGTAATTTCGTCTTAGGAAAATAAATCCTTGACGATCGGCCGGAGAATTGCTCTGTGGAAGAGATACTTTGCCGAAGTTTGATGAGAGGCCTACTGAGGACTTCAATGATGGATTCCACTGGGGATAATGATGATAAACTCCGCTGGGGATAACAAAGATAAACTCCGCTGGGGAATGAAAGAACTTTGCCGAGGGCGATCTTTCGTGGCAATTAGCTGAGGATAACCCAGTTATAAGCCCTTGTGAGGAATAACTCTGAATAAAGCTCGGGAGAGACGTCCGTACTCTGCAGGGAACAAGCTTCCAGAATCTACTGGGGATAAGCTTCAAGACCTGCTGGAGAAACTTTTGGAATTATACTGGTAAATGGTTCCACTGGGGATGATGGTATTCCGCCGGGGGAACAATCTTAGATCAAGACTGCCGAGGATGCTTGCTGATGAGTGTCTATACTCCGCTGGGGAATTGAGATGATTTGGTCACATTCTTCAGTCGAATCTACCTTGGTACCTTGGCGGACAAAGCAACCAGACCGCATCAGATAACTTCACATTGCCCCTGTCTCTGATGTCACCTGTAATTAATCTTTTGTTTTATATGCAAATATTTATGAATCAACAATTTAATGTCACATGAATATATCAAAAATGAACATTGGACGTTTTTCGCAAAACAAAACAGGAAAAAGAAGAACAATGGCAATTTGTATGGACAAGTGAATTTGTATTGATTTGAACTTTGCCTGTGAATAGGCGTTTTTGTACAAGAGGCTGACATCCTAGTAAGAGGACGCCGCCAAATAACATAGAGTTTACAATTTTGAAAAGAAAACAAAACAGCTATGTGAACAATCCCACTGGGTTCCAACTCTGCTATCGCCTTTATGTCTCCGAGCGTCTCATCGCTTTGCTGCCTAGTTGAAGATGAAGCTGATTGATCGATGCCGAAGTCTGAGCCAGATAGTTGATGCCGAATTCAGGATGCAAGGTGATCCAATGAGACATATTGTTACGCTTTATCCCTAACTTTTGCCTGGACCGCCCTTTCGGGTTTTCAGTCCACCGGGATACCCATTTTTGCCCAAGCCGCCTTTTCAGGTTTTCGACTTGCCGGGTGTACAGATTTTTTCATTTCATCCCTTATTTTTTCCCGAACCCTTTTGGTTCTCCGGGAAGCCCTTATTTATGCCTAGGTATGTCAACCTAGCGGGTCTTTTATTTATGCGTAGTATTTTTTCACTATGTCTGCATTGGCGGGGTGAGGAAGGTCGTCGCCATCCATGGTGGTTAGGATCATGGCTCCTCCTGAGAACACATGTTTAACCATAAATGGCCCTTCGTACGTAGGGGTCCATTTGCCCCGGGGATCACCTTGAGGAAGGATGATGCGTTTGATTACCAGGTCCCCAACTTGATACTCTTGTGGTCTGACTTTCTTGTTAAATGCCCTGATCATCCGTTTTTGATACGTTTGACCGTGACAGATAGCAGTGAGCCTCTTTTCGTCAATCAGGTTTAATTGATCAAGTCGAGTCTGGATCCAGTCATCTTCATTTAAGTCTGCATCCTTCATTATCCGGAGAGAGGGTATCTGGACTTCAATTGGCAAGACTGCCTCCATGCCATAGACCAAGGAGAAAGGAGTTGCCCCGGTTGACGTCCTTGCCGAGGTACGGTACCCATGAAGAGCGAGTGGTAACATCTCGTGCCAATCTTTATAGGTCACTGTCATCTTCTGCACAATTTTCTTGATATTCTTATTAGCCGCCTCTACAGCCCCATTCATCTTCGGCCGGTAGGGAGAAGAATTGTGGTGTTGTATCTTAAATTGTTCACAGAGTTCAGTGACCATCGTGTTATTGAGATTGGTACCATTGTCTGTAATGATTCTTTCCGGGACGCCGTACCGACAGATCAGATTATGCCGGATGAAACGTGCCACGACGCTCTTGGTTACTGTGGCGTAGGAAGCTGCCTCAACCCACTTCGTGAAGTAATCGATCGCCACTAAGATGAAACGATGCCCGTTGGATACCGTCGGTCGGATCTCACCGATCATATCAATGCCCCACATTGCAAAAGGCCAAGGTGCCGTCAGGACGTTCAGAGGAACCAGAGGAATATGCACCTTGTCAGCATAGATCTGGCATTTATGACAAGTTCGAGAGTGTTGGTAACAATCGGCTTCCATTGTGGACCAGAAATATCCTGCCCGAAGGATTTTCTTAGCCATGGTGTGTCCACTGGAATGTGTTCCAAATGTACCTTCATGCAGTTCTATCATGATCTCCTCTGCTTCAGCCTTATCCACACAACGTAGTAGAGTCGAATCATGATTCCGTTTATAGAGAATGCCGTTGCTGAGGAAGAATTTTGCAGCAAACCTCCTCATGAATTTCTTGTCATTGACAGATGCACCTTCAGGGTATTCCTGAGCTTCTAAGTACCTCTTCACCTCATGATACCAAGGTTTTTCAGTCACCTTCTCAGCCTCAAGCTCGCAGCAGTATGCCGGTTCGTCCAACTTCCAGATGATGATCCGGGGAGCCTCATTGTCCCATTTAAATTTTAACATTGAAGACATCGTAGCTAGTGCGTCCGCTAGCTGATTCTCCTCTCTTGGGAAGTGCTCAAAAGTTATTTCTTCGAAGTGGGGAAGCAAGGTTGACACATACTCCTTGTAAGGAATAAGATTTGGGTGTTTCGTATCCCACTCGCCTTTGATCTGATTGATCACGAGAGCGGAATCTCCGAAGACACTCAGAAACTTGATCCTTAAGTCGATTACAGCTTGTAAACCCATGATACATGCCTCATATTCTGCCATGTTGTTGGTGCAGTTGAAACATAATCGGGCGGTGAGTGGAGTATGAGTTCCTTTGGGAGATATGATTACAGCGCCGACGCCGTTACCCAAAGTATTGGAGGCTCCGTCAAAATGCATAGACCATCGGGATCCTTCCTCAGGTCCTTCATCTGGTCCAGGTACTTCACAGTCGGTTACCACCAGGATATCTTCGTCCGGAAAATCAAAGTTCAATGATTGATAATCGTCTACAGGTTGGTGTGCCAAATGATCTGCCAGTACACTTCCTTTAATTGCTTTCTGAGTCGTATACTGGATGTCATATTCTGTCAAGATCATTTGCCATCTCGCTATTCTTCCAGACAGAGCAGGCTTTTCAAATATATACTTGATGGGATCCATCTTTGAAATCAATAAAGTAGTGTGAGTCAGCATATACTGTCTCAGCCGGCGAGCAGCCCATACTAGAGCGCAGCAAGTTTTCTCAAGCAGTGAGTAACGAGACTCACAGTCGGTAAACTTTTTGCTCAAGTAATAAATAGCGTGCTCTTTTCGGCCAGACTCGTCATGCTGCCCCAGCACACACCCCATTGAATTGTCAAGTACTGTCAAGTATAATATTAGAGGTCTTCCTTCCACCGGTGGCATAAGAATGGGTGGCTCTTGGAGATATTCCTTTATCTTTTCAAAGGCAGCCTGACATTCATCGTTCCAGCGTACTACTTGATCTTTCTTCAATAATTTGAAGATTGGCTCACAAGTAGCAGTCAGGTGTGAGATGAATCGGGCAATGTAATTCAGTCATCCCAGGAAGCCTCTGACTTCTTTCTCTGTCTTTGGAGTTGGCATCTCTTGTATGGCTTTTACCTTGGCAGGGTCCACCTGAATACCTTTATCACTTACAATGAACCCTAGCAATTTTCCGGATTTTACCCCAAAGGTGCATTTGTTGGGATTCAACCTCAGCTTGTATAACTTGAGTCGGTCAAACAGCTTCCTCAAATGATCAAGGTGCTCCTCCTCAGTTTGAGACCTTGCAATCATGTCATCAACGTATACCTCAATCTCATGATGGATCATATCATGAAATAAGGCAACCATGGCACGTTGATAGGTTGTCCCAGCATTTTTCAATCCGAATGGCATAACCTTATAACAGAAGGTGCCCCACTGAGTCACAAAGGTAGTCTTTTCCATATCTTCCGGAGCCATCTTGATCTGATTATACCATGAAAAACCATCCATGAAGGAGAAAACCTTGTGTTGAGCAGTATTGTCAACAAGAACGTCGATGTGAGGTAAGGGGAAGTCATCCTTGGGGCTTGCCCTGTTCAAATCTCTGTAGTCAACACACATTCTTACTTTACCGTCCTTCTTCGGCACTGGCACCATATTGGCAACCCACTGAGGGTAAGAAGTGACTGCTAGAAACCCGGCGTCGAATTGCTTCATAACCTCAGCCTTGATCTTTTCAGACATCTCTGGGCGCATTCGTCGGACCTTTTGCTTTACCGGAGGGCAATCTTCCTTGGTTGGCAGGTGATGAACTACAATGTCGGCATCCAAACCAGGCATGTCTTCATAGGACCAAGCAAATATCTCCATGTAATCACGTAGCATCTGGATCAATCGTTGTTTCACGCTGAGCTCTAGATTAGCCCCAATCTTGACCTCTTTCCTATCTGTCTCAGTACCCAGGTTAATCGTTTCCACTGGCTCTTCATGTGGTCGAATAGCCCTCTCTTCCTGGAGTAGCAGTCTTGCGAGTTCACCAGGCACTTCGCAATCATCTTCACCTTCGTCTTCGGCCAAGTTGATCGGATTCTCGAAGTCATAACTGGCGGTAGCAGAGCTGTTACCAGTGAGATCCAGAGTGGATTGAAACCTGTATAAGTGAGTGTGTGTAAATATAGCTGTTTTGCAATATATATATATAACACAAAGAAAAAGAGCACAAGATTTGAAATGCAACAAACGTCCAATGTTTTGATTGATGATATATGGAAATGTCATACAAAAAGCCCTCACAAATGGAGCTACGATGCCCCGGGTAGGACACCGAGCCAACAAAGTTTTAACATATTGTTTGTTACAAATTGGAAATCAAAAGAAATTAATTACTGCGTGACAAATGTGATAGGTGTAAAATCCTTTGCCATCCAGTTGCTTGGTCCGTTGCTGGTAGTCGGGTAGATCCAACTGTCAAACTTTGCTTCCTCTACATCCTCCTCAATAGCATTCACCCTTGGGTTAGAGATAAACACCGGAGCCTTTCTGATCTTTTCCTTGCGCACAGCCCTCTGGGCCTCTGCAGTAAAGCCCAGCCCAAACTTGTCGTTCTTTTGAGTGAAGTTAGGAAGCTGACCCCAGTTTGCACAATTGCCTTTCTCGATTACAGCCCGGGCACCCTTCAAGGACGCCATCTTCAATGGAAAATCTTCTTCAACTATTGCTTCAGCTGATGCCAACACTGGAGGTACTTCCTCAAAATGCTGGAAGGGGGTTTCAATAAACTCCCCGTCTATCTCGACATACCGGAATGAATTCAAGTGACTAACCATGTACTCCTCCTCACCCTGCACAGTAACAATCTTCCCTTTGACAGGGTATTTGAGCTTTTGGTGTAGAGTGGAAGTTACTGTCCCAGCTTTGTGAATCCAGGGTCGACCCAACAAGCAGGAGTAAGATGGACGAATATCCATTACATAGAACGTTGAGTTGAAAACTTGGGAACCCACGCGAATAGGGATGTCTACCTCACCGTGCACCATCCTCTTAGAACCGTCGAAGGCTCTAACGATGATGTTACTAGGTTTCAACTCCAGGCCCTCACAATCTAAGCGATCCAATGCTTTCTTGGGCAAAACATTCAGGGAAGAGCCGGTATCCACTAACACGTGTGCGAGAGTAGTGCCCCTGCATTCTATGGAAACATGCAGGGCATCATTGTGATTTTTCCCTTTGGCGGTAAGGTCAGCATCCGAGAACCCCAAGTCGTTGTCAGTCGTCAAATTAGCCACACAGTCAGTGAATTGATCCGCGGAGGTCTCTTGCGGCACATGGGCCGTTTTCAGAAATGAAATCAAGGCCTTTGCATGGGCCTCTGAGCATAGCAGCAATGATAACATAGATATTTTGGAGGGAGTATGCCCCAACTGTTCAACAACGTTAAAGTCACTCTTTTTGATAATTTTAAGGATTTCCTCCATTTCTTGTTGGGAGGCTTCCACAGCAGTCTTCTTTGGTGCCTCCGTCCTGGCAGGCAAATCGGTAGCAACATCTTTGCCCCGAGTATCAGAGGACTCGGCGGCAGTAGTAGACACAGGAACTTGAACTGGAACATGTACACTTGCGGGTGTGATGGTGAGAGGTTTTCGGATAACTGGCGGTGCAATGTTAGGCGAGAAGAGCCTGCCACTGCGGGTAATCTTGGCGGGACCAGTGATGTTACTGATACTGGTATTGGTATTGAACTCCTGCTTCACCCCAAGCACATAGACGTCGGCTCCATAATGCCATGGAACAGCTTTATCAGACTCATACGGGAGAGGCCCTGGGACAGTAATAGTGATGGGTGCAACAGACATAATTTGGACTGGTTTCTTCACAGGAGCTGTGGCAGGATTGTAAATTGTGACAACAGATATTTCTTTAATGGAAACAGACGGAACAGCAGTTTTCTTGAACAGAATTTCCTTGCTATCCATCAGGCTTTGGATGCCTGATTTCAGCAGTGGACAACCGGTAGGGATAATAGCACACAGGAGGCAACCCTTACTACAACCCAGAAATAAACCGGCTAGTAGTAAGTTCCTCTTAACAGTCAAAAGAGGGGTGACAACTTCATTCACTGAAACAGCATACAACTCTTCCTCAACGGCATTTACTCTATGCTGGGGCATAGGAGCAGTTACAACATTCGGTCTTTCAGGCGCTTCAAACTGAATTTCCTTCGCGTCGATAAGATCTTGCACTTTGTTTCTCAAGGCCCAGCAATCATCAGTAGTGTGCCCGGGACTATCAGAATGATAAGCACACCGGGCATTTGGGTTATACTTAGGAGACGCAGTGTTGACGACCTTAGGAGCTTCTTTGAGGGTCACCAAGTTGGTTTATAAAAGTTGGGGTAAAATTTGAGATAATGTCATACTCAGCCGAGTATACTGCCTCTTGGGCCTTTCACTTCTTTGTTGATTGTACTGCTGAGGAGCAGCAACAGGTTTTGAAATGACCAAAGCATTGACGGCTTGGCGACTTTCGGGTTTGACTTGTCGTCTAGGACCATAGACGGCGCTTGCTTCTTTCTTAAATGGCCTCTTCTCAGTACTTGTGGAGGCTGCCTTTTGTATCTTTCCTGACCTGATGCCAGCTTCAATTCTTTCTCCCGTCAATATCAAATCTGTAAACCCAACGGAGGAGTTACCAACCAAATGATTGAAAAATGGACCAGACAAAGTCCCTAGGAACATATCAACCAGCTCACGATCAGTCAATGGAGGCTGCACCCTGCCAGCCAAATCTCTCCATTTTTGTGCGTACTCTTTGAACCCTTCACCCGTTCCTAGAGACATACCCTGAAGTTGGGTACACGTAGGAGCGAGATCAGAATTGTATTGGTATTGTCTGTAGAATGCGGTTGCCAAATCTTCCCAGTGTCGGATGCTAGTTCCATCTAATTGGTAGAACCATTCAAGCTGTGATCCCGAGAGGCTATCTTGGAAGAAGTGAATCCAGAGGCTCTTATCCGCCGTGTAAGGTTGGATCTTCCTTACGTACGACCTCAGATGCAGCTTTGGGCAGGAGACCCCATCATACTTGGCGAAGGCAGGCGCCTTAAACTTGTGTGGAATTACTACCCCAGAAGATAACCCCAAATCTCCGAAATCCAGTCCCGGCACATTCTGAATTTCCATGGCGCTCAAGCGGTCCTCCAATTGCTTGTATCTGTCAGCAGCAGGTGGGTATTGTTCGTCATTGTAGTTCGTCTCGTTGTCGAAGACTGCGGGACTAGGAGCTCCTCCCCCTTGGGGACTGTTTTTCTCAGCAGAAGAAGTAGTTGGTTCAGCTTCATTATGGAGTGTGTTCCCAAATCTGCGTCCGGTGTTGAACAACGCAGTCCTCTTTTTCTTCTTTTTCTTCAGGTGTAGAGTCTTCAACTCTTGCTGACCTTGGGCTAGGCTTAGGACCATCTCTTGAAACTGTGCACTTTGGGCCGGAAGGGCCTTGATTGCTTGCTCACTGGATGAGTCTGGATTCATGATGACTGTTCAAAATAAACAGCTAAGGAGATTAAGCAACCTGTGAAATAGGGTACCTGCTATGCATATGGTGCAATGGAATGCGTATGTTTTATGTTTTCAAAGACAAACAAGATTCAACTTTGTAGACAAAAAAGGGAAACACGCTTCATTAGATTAGAATTTTCAATTGTTCAACAATTTGCCCTTAGGCATTACAGGAATGAAAAATACTGGAAAGGAAATAAAACTATAAAAAGAAATATCCAAAGCCCATCAATGCTCCCATGGCCTCCTTTTCTCAGCGTTGATGTAGTTGTTCAGGACCCGTTCTTCCTCCAATTGCTTAGTCAGCCTCTGGATCTTCCGTTCCTGCTCGTTGAACTTCTCCCGATAGAAATCCCGTTCTTCCTTTAGCTGCGCCCAAGATCTCTTCATTGTGTCAAAATCAGTGGGTATCTGAGGAGGGAGGACAGTTGGAGGAACCCCATCTTCATCAGGAGATTCAAGAATGAGAGGTCTAACAGCTTCGTACTGCATACCTAACCTCTGAGCACGGACGCGGACCCATTTGCAATAGGGCTCCAATGGCAGAGAAGTCTTTGGTCCCAACTCATGTGGGTCGGCTTTGTGAATTCTGTCCCAAGCTCTAATGAATCCATGGCGTAGTTTGTCACTGTCTGCCTGAAATTCAAAATGGAAGTGAGGAACCAGCATTTCATGAGGCCCATCTCCTCTGGCTCTTCCAAACTGACGGAGAGCTAAGCATGGATTGTAAGAGATTCCTCCTTGGATACCAATCAACGGAACATTAGGGTATTCTCCGCAACGGTCAATAACAGCTACCTCATCCAAACCTCTGAGAGTCCAAGTGATATCCTTATCTGTGAGAGACATTAACCTCCGAGCCCAACCTTTTCCTTCTCCATTCTTCAGCACGAACTTAGGAAGGTGCGAAATAAACCACCTCACTAGCAAAGGAGCACAACACCACGGAGTTCCCCGTTTTCGAGCAGTACGAGCATAGAGTTGTTGCAAGATATCACCCAAAAGAGTGGGTACAGGATTCCGAGACATGAAGATCCTTATGGCATGGATACTGATAAAGGTTTCAGGATTGGGAAACAATACCAGGCCATAGATCAAAAGAGCCAGAATATCCTCGTACGCCTTGAAGTCCAAGTCATTCCAGAAATCATTAGCCTTGCCAACCATAAATTTGACCAAAAATCCCTCAACTCCATTTCTAGTTTCCCAGTTAGCTAATACCTCTTCTTTGGTCAAGGGGAGAATTGCAGCAATCTCTTCAGGCCTAGGAGTCTTTTCCACACCAATGAATGGAGTTTGTTCCAAAACAGGGATCCCAAGCAGATAAGAGAATTCTTCCAGGGTAGGAACCAGCTGGAAGTCTTGAAAGGTGAAACAATGATACAGAGGGTCATAAAACTGGGTCAGAACACTTATCAGTTGTTGGTCCCATTTTGCAGTGACCAAGCCAAGGAGAGAACCATGTCTGTTGATGAAGGAAGAAGTGTTTGGAATCCTACCAACCAAATCCTTGAGTAAAGTTGGTGGTTGAACAAAGTTGAGCCGGACAGTATTCCTACGCACGGGCATCATGATGTCCTACAAAACAGAGCAAAGATGAAACTCTTTTGTCTTTGAAATGGGTTAGTCCTTTATACAGGATGCATGCAATGGTATGATGGCATGATGCTATGATGAAGCACACCACAAGTATTCACACAGGCAAACATGATAAGGCACACAAGTCACACAAGACACCCTTAGGTTTCAGGCCAGCATGAATTTCAGGTATTACCCTCTTTTGGTTTTGTTGGTTAAAACCTGTCCTATCAAAAGTAACCGGGTTCTAGAGGATCTCAAATCATTGACTACCCTCAATCGGTCATAACTCCAGCATCGCAATCTTTTCTCGCGGCCAGAACCATCTCGAGAGTTTAGCCTCAATGAGTGTAGCATACTGCTACTGTCCTAATAGCCAAGTTGGTCAATTTAGGGTTCTAAGGTTGGTTGGTGTTTAATGACTCCTTAGAAGACCTATATTCTCCCCGTTGCAACACAAGGGATATAGGTACAGACTAAGATGCCACACCAACGTAGCCACTGCTTTACCCATGTCGGTCTACGCCGGACAGGTCCCTCACAGATTATGCTACCTAAAAAGGGTATTTCCTAGATCCGGGTTAGGATCTATGAAACTCCGATGCAAAGCCCACAAATATAAAAGCAAACAAAGCAAATAATTGAAAACAAAGGTGATATAGGCCCTAAGGTTACTCCACTTTTAAGTTAATTCCCCAGCAGAGTCGCCAGTTCTGTGATACGGTGGGAGAACTGACTTGAGGTTTTGCGTTTGTTTTCGCAAATGTTTCGGTTGAGCAAGAGTCGCCACCGACTTTTTATTTTATCCTAAGGAAAGGTTAAAAAAGCACAGCAAAAACCTTTGAGATGTTTTCTTGGGTTCGGGGAGTAGATTATAGAAAGGGAAGGTATTAGCACCCTTTCTATCCATGGTTATCCATGGGCTCTTAGTTACTTGCTTAGATCACTTGCCTTTTGTTTTCAATTGTTTTAAATGGTGCTTGTGTGTGTGTGGGTTTGAAAATGTTTTGAAAAGAGGCCAATGTGGTGGCAACCTTTGTAATGATCCATGTGGGGATGTATACAAAGATGTATGTCTTTTGAAAAGGTTTTCATTTGTTTTTGAAAGTTGTTTTGAAAGTGTAGTGATGTGTGGTTTTTTGAAATAGGCAAGTGTTTTAGTTTGCAAGATTGATTCAAGTAACTAAGAGGTTATCTACTCCTAAATTTCTCAAAAGATTATTGCTATGTTTTAACCCTTTTAACAAGTTTGTTCCACCATTGCATTTGGTGGACAATCTTATGTTAGGATGTGAAAGGGACGGGCACGGGTCATCGTTTAGACCATAATTGTAATGGTGCCAAGTATCTTTGGGCATTTTCTTTAAGGGACTTGATCATTTGTTTTGGAAGTATTTTGAAAATGTTATCGAGGGACTATGATCATTTAATTTGTTTGTTTTGCCCAAAGAGACCTAACATACAACATGGCCCAATTTTGAAAGGCAACAAGTGGAATACCCTAGGGGGTGCAAGTGTGATTTGTGTGTCCATTTTCATGCTTATTTGTCTTGTATTAGGTCATAACTATTTTGTCGTTTTCGCATACAAACCCTAATTCTAACATGGTATAATTAGAAAGCAATAAAGTGCGAAAATAAATTAACTAAGCTATTACAAAACCACATATGGGAAGGGGGGTACAAATGTTCAAATGGGGATTTTGACGAGGAATTTAAACCTAAAACTATTACATCAATATTGGATATTTACAAGACAAATATTTTGCATAGATTAAATAAAATAAGACAAATATGCAAGAATGCAAAAAAGAATTTTTATATGTAAAAAAAAAGAATTATTTATGTAAAATAAAAAGAAAATAAAAAGGTATTGTTTTTTGGAGTTTTCATATTTAGGGCAAAACCCTAATTCTATTAAATAAAATGTATTATTATTTAATTTAATACAAGTATTTATTTATTATATACAAAATAAAATAAAGATGAAGTATTTGTCAAAAATGTATTTTTATATTAAATATTAATAATAATAATAAAAAAACCAAAAGTGTATATATCTTGTATTTACCCTAAATATATTAATAAATATATGTATATATGTATTATTTTAAATATGTGTTATATATATAAATAATAATAATTTTTAATATTTTGTAAAAAAGGATTTTTATATAAAATATTTTCAGGAGGTATAATAAAATAAAAATGAAAATAAAAGTATTTTTACATATTTCTCAATATTTTAATGAAATGTATATATTTATTTATTTATGCATTAATCAAAGGAAAATCATATAAATACCTAATAAATTAAAAAATGGTGAGAAAAAAGATTTTTATATTTTTAATAACATGAGAAAAAATAAATAAGCCAATCCAAAAAAGAAAATGTCAAAAAATCATAAAAATAAGCCAAATGGGCCTAGGGGGTGTGAAAGTAAAAGAGTGGTGCAAACAGAAATGACCAAACAGGCCCAGCCCAGAAAACTCCTTCTTCAACCTCCAGACTGTATGAACAACAAAGAACACGCGTTTTCTATCTTCCAATTCCTGGACTTTCAAGCAAAACTCATAACATGAAAAGTGTAGAGCATTAAGAGACGAATTCAAGGATATAAAGAACTTGACTTAACTCTCTAAGATGAGGGAGAATTTCTTCTCCCCCAATTTCTGACCTAGTTTTTCATCAATGTTCAGAACCAAAATTCTCTAAGCATACATAATATAAATGAAATCTAATCATATGGGCATGTTCAGGGCTATGATTGTGACATGTTTCCTTCACAAACCTAAAGCTAACAATGCCTATACTGAGAGATAGAACTTCATGAAGATACCTGTTCAGTTGGAATCGTGCTTTGCAATGGAGGAGTTTTCAGAGCAAGATGATGATTTGTATAGCTTCCTTGAAGTGTAAGGATGCTATTCCAAGTTCTACTTTGTCTTGAAACTCCCTGAATCGTGCTAGAGAACTTCAACTGCAAAACAGAAAAACAAAAATGGTGAAGTGGCTTGGAGGTGTTACAGATCGTGTTTTAGCTTTTGGATAGCTTGCATAGATGGAAAGGAAGGTATGTGAACTGGTTTGGGCAAGAATGCTTGAAAGGATTGAGAGTTGGAACTCAATCTGCAGAGGTTGCTCTGTTTGAGCAGTTTCAAGGTGATTCTGAGTTTTGGGAGGGATCAGAGGTGTTAGGGTCGTGCAATAGCTTGGTTATGATCTGTGGAATGTGTTTGATAACTTTTTCTAAGTGTTTGTAAGCTGGTTTGTAAGTTGTTACAAGTTATGCCACATTTCTTGAACTTGAAGCAAACAAAAGCCACTTGATCATCCTAGCCTGTACAGGCCCTCACACTATGCTGCATCTTTTTGTCTTGATCAGTGTGTTATGTCCATGAATCTTGTGTCCAAAGATATGCATTGTACCATTTGATTTGCAAACTTGACATAAAGTTCTACTTTGCAAAAATGGATAAATCACTTTTTCCAATTAAGGCTTAATTCCTTGTGTAATGACTATATGAACAAAACAAAGATAAAACACAATGAATTGGCATTTAATTATTGAGTAAGAAAAGGATTAGAGGCCTGTAACTAGCTTGCCATGCTGATTTGAAAAATTGCAAAGTGTATGAACATGTTCATGAACCATTCAAAAGTGGATTTTTGCCATATTGTGAAATTCGATTCTCTCAAGTTATGAGGTTGTTTGAGAAGTTCTTGGACATTTTGGAAAGCTTGGAATGTGTACTACAATCCATCTTTGAAATGCAAATTGAAATTCCAAGTGGAAGTGCATGGAAAATGGCCTTGAAGTTAGGTAGAAAACCTTGTCAAAAAGGTCAAATTTTCACTAAGTTATGAATGGTTTAGTGCCCTTATTCAAAAATTTGTAACTTGAGATACAAGCCTCAAATGGGAAAACTTTGTGAATCAAAGTTGTAGATTATGCAACAAGCTACAACTTTCATGTTTTGATTTTTGTTTGAATCCAAATGGATCTTGGTGAGAAAGTGGGGCAAAGTTTGGGAAAAAACTAGGGTTTTCCATAACTTAGAAAAAATTCTAAGTTATGAAAAATTCCATTTCAAACCCTAATTTGCATTTCTTGGTTTCTTGGTGAACAAGTTTCATGATTTGGCATGTTTTTGATGAAAAATGAATCTTGACTCTTGATTTTGACCAAAAAGTCAAAGTTTGACTTTTCAGTATATAGTCAAAACTGATCAATTGACTGGGAAATTCAACTGTCAATCTTGTGTACTTGGGATCTTTTGAGTTTTTTGAGCATGTCAAGATAATTCCATGGGGTCCTTGAGTCCATATGTGAGCTTGGTTTGCCATTGGCTAGGTCAAACAGTCAAAAATTGTTTTTGTGCAGTCAAAACCCTAAAAATGACCATTTTGCCCTTTTGGTGATCTGATCAAATTTCTTGTGGAATTGTGATCCAAACTTGATCAAAGGGTCCATATGAGTTCATAATGTTGATGTGGGTCAAAAATCATGAGGTTTGACTGTCAATTGGTCACAGTTGACTTTTTCCCCAATACAGCTGATTTCTAGGTCATTTGTCCAATTGACTGGGCAAAACTTGGAATCAAGACTTGAAACTTGGTATGGATAAACTTGGGAGTCCAACATGAAGCATGAAAGTCATCTTAGGCATTTTAGGTCAGAACATCTTTGTTCAACCACAAACCCTAATTTGGGTTAACAGTGCAAGGAGAAGTCTTGAGCAGAGGAAATCCTAACTGGATCTTGATCTTCAAAGGTCTTGTGATGAGAAAATGTGGAGGAAATGGGAGGGAAAATTTTGGGGTACAACAGTTGCCCCTGTTCAATCTTCTTGAACCTGGAGAGTTAGATTGGCAGGTTTGCCTTTCGTGACTCGAGGGTAAAAGGAGATTGGACACTAGAGTGCCCGGAAATTTGCACTCGCATGTTGAAGTATCAGCAATGTGATGTCGGGAATGGGCTTACAGATGCCATTTGGAGAGGTGGTGGATAGGGAGACGGGCTTATAGATGCCATCTGGAGATGCGACAGAACCTTGTCGGGAATGGGCTTATAGATGCCATTTGGAAGTGTTGATCGCATAAAAGATTCCTTAGCGAGAACTTGTGTATTTGAGAAAGACAGATGTTTTCCTGGCTTGTTACAGGTGTTTGATCTTCAATCTCTTTATGCAGATATGCCCTGGCTAGATACAGGTGTCGAATCTACAATCGGTTGTTCACAGATGTGCCCTGGCTGGGTACAGGAGTCGAATCTGGAAATAGTCGTCAATAGATATGCCCTGGCTAGATACAGGAATCGAATCTTCAAACTCTTCAGACGTTCCCTGGCTAGATACAGGAATCGAGTCCGGAAATGTGGTCAACAGATATGCCCTGGCTGGATACAGGAATCGAATCTGGAAATGTTGTAGTTGATAGATGTGCCCTGGCTGGATACAGGAATCGAATCTTCGAACTCTTCAGACGTGCCCTGGCTAGATACAGGAATCGAGTCTGGAAACTGATCACTCTCAGATGTGCCCTGGCTAGATACAGGTATCGAATCTGGAATTATGACAGTTGAAGGTAGTTGTCTTTGGGATTGTCTTTTTCCTGAAAAGGCAAAAACATAAGTTGTATGCAATGTCATGATGTATGATATGCATGATGTCATGTTGTTCAACATGAGATAGTGTTGTATGCACTTTATCATGTATGTGAATAAGATGTATGAAAATGTGAAATGTTTATGAATGTAATTTCGTCTTAGGAAAATAAATCCTTGACGATCGGCCGGAGAATTGCTCTGTGGAAGAGATACTTTGCCGATGTTTGATGAGAGGCCTACTGAGGACTTCAATGATGGATTCCGCTGGGGATAATGATGATAAACTCCGCTGGGGATAACAAAGATAAACTCCGCTGGGGAATGAAAGAACTTTGCCGAGGGCGATCTTCCGTGGCAATTGGCTGAGGATAACCCAGTTATAAGCCCTTGTGAGGAATAACTCTGAATAAAGCTCGGGAGAGACGTCCGTACTCTGCAGGGAACAAGCTTCCAGAATCTACTGGGGATAAGCTTCAAGACCTGCTGGAGAAACTTTTGGAATTGTACTGGTAAATGGTTCCACTGGGGATGATGGTATTCCGCCGGGGGAACAATCTTAGATCAAGACTGCCGAGGATGCTTGCTGATGAGTGTCTATACTCCGCTGGGGAATTGAGATGATTTGGTCACATTCTTCAGTCGAATCTACCTTGGTACCTTGGATCTTGATCTTCAAAGGTCTTGTGATGAGAAAATGTGGAGGAAATGGGAGGGCAAATTTTGGGGTACAACACTGACCCCCTCCATGTTATAGATACCAATTATACTGAACCTGTGGAGATCAACATGCTGGACATGGTGAAGTGTGGAGGAGAAGAGGCCAAGGAAGTCAAAAGCTCCAACATGGATGGAAAGCAGGCTACTGAAGGCCTAACTGACATAATTCCCTTTGACACTCCTATCGAAAATATTTTTGCAAGTAATGCTGAATCAGAGGCTACTGAGGGCCCTGTGGGAGGAATAATCGAGGCTACTGAAGACCTTAGAGTTAAATTTGAGAACATAAGGATTGCTAAAGGTCCTAGTCTAAGGGTTAACATGGTGGATTTGAACCAACCTTCGCCAGAAATAGAAGAGGTGGAAAGATTCCTCAAGCTGGAGAGGGAATAGATGAGTTCTGGTTACCCTAAGGCCAATGAAACTCTACGAGAGTACTTATGGAGGTGTCATCGAAGGAATTCAGAGATGCTGGTGTGTCCAAGGTGCATCATTGTTCTGAATCAAAGGGTACCAGAGGCTTATGAAAGAGCTCAACATTCTAGAACTCAGGGTAATTAGAGACAAGAAGGCCAGTTGATGAAAGTGTACCCAAGGCCAGGGGAAAGTCTGTTGGGTTTTCTGGTACATTGTTATAAATCTGAAACAGAGTGTCTTTTATGTCCCATGTATGGAGCAGTGTATGACAGGGAGATGGTTGAGATGTTTGAAAGAATTCCATTCACCCATGGGTGGGGCCAACAAGGTGGCAACCCAAATGTATACGTCTTCGACAAAAGGGAAGTTTCCAGGAGACAAGACAGTCCTCACCCCAAAGCTAGGAGAGTCACTTTCAAACTTCCAGTTGAAATACCAACTGACAAATAGACTCAGGTAGGGACAGGAAGAGGAAAATGGAGTAGCTTCGACCAAGGAGGCAGGACTTCAATGGCCTACATAAAACAATTCCATACATCGAAGAGAGAGGCTTACAGGTTAGAGAACTACAAGGGAAAGAATCCAATGTCCAGATCCCAGTGGAGGAGGCATCAGAGGATTAAAAAGGCTGAAAGAGAGCTAGCATCAAAAGGCATAGGGGAATCCAGTAGTAAAAAGTTCCCTTCGAGCACTACGAACTTAAGCAAGCCACCAGTGGGTCGAAAATTGTTTATATCAGAGGAGAAGGTTGCAAGTGAGAAAATTCAAAAGAACCCAATAAAGGAAGATGAAATCTCAATAGATGATTTTGAATCTGACGGAGTTTCGTCCCTTAATGTCAATTGTAATGTAGTGTCAGTCTTACCTCATGAGTATAACCAGGAAACTGAAATAGAGGATCAGAAAGAAGCAGATGAGGAAGAAATGGCCAAACATAAACCAGTCTGTTACTATGTCCTCAACAATGAGCTGTCGAGGAAAAAAATGCTTCCTTCGAAAGGCCTGGCCAGGGCATGAAAGGGAATTTGAAGGCTTTATACATTAGGGCCAGGGTCGAACAACTAGGCATAAACAAAGTTCTGGTGGATAGAGGAGCAGCTGTCAATCTAATGCCACAATTTATGCTTAAAAGGATTGGAATGTTTGATACAGATTTAAATCCACATAACATGGTCCTCTCAAATTACGAAGGGAAAATTGGACGCACATTAGGGGTGACACGGGTAGATCTGAATGTTGGTTCAGTTATAAGGCCAACTATGTTCATGGTAATCCCGGCAAAAGCAAATTACAACGTGTTGCTTGGCAGAGAGTGGATACATGGAATAGGAGTTATCCCTTCAACAATGCACCAAATATTATCTATCTGGAGAGAGGATGGCATAGTGTAAAACATAGAAGCTGGCCAAAGTTACTACATGATTGAAGTGAATCAGGTGGGAGGAACTTCAAAAGAAATCTAGCCAATATAGGGCCATGTGACCCAGCAGGAGAAGCATACTCACCTACCAAGAATGTCCTTTATTTCTTAACCCTCCACCCAAATGGTTTTTAATGGGATAAAGAGATCATGGGAGAAACAGAGCTTGTCGAAGGAGTGTCTGACATACGGCCAAGTGGCTGGGATGAGGACATTGATTATATCTGAATCATTGTTCTTTGAAAAGATTTCGGCGTACCTGGCCGAGAACAAAAGAAGAGTGGCTCTCGAAGCTGAGGTGACAAACATGGATATCGAAGCCATAGATGATACACTACACACAACAGGACCTGGGGAGCATTTTATTCCAAAACCTCCAGATAAACAGGTACTAGGAGAACATTTAGAACAAAGGCTGGATGCTATATATGAGGAGCCCTTGGGTTTCGAGAAATATCCACTGGCGTCAAGCGCAAATATGTTGGCTCAAGACCCCCTTGAAGAGATAGATCTTGGGGATGGGAGCATAAAAAGAATCACTTACATCAGTGCTAGACTGGATCCTAAGGTGAAGACGAGGGTGATTGAGTTGCTGAAAGAAAATAAAGATTGTTTTGCTTAGGATTATGACAAAATGCCTGGTTTAAAAAGAGATCTGGTTGAATTAAAGTTGTCAATCAAGGAGGACAAGAAGCCTATCAAGGCGACTCCTAAAAGATTCGCCCCATATTTTCTTTCAAAAATTAAAAAAGAGGTCGAAAGACTTCTCTGCTGCAATTTCATTAGGACCACAAGGTATGTCGAATGGATTACCAATATAGTTCTTGTTATTAACAAAAATGGTTCATTGAGAGTATGCCTAGATTTTCATGACTTAAATGCAGTAACTCCTAAAGATGAGTATCTAATGCATGTGGCAGAAATGCTAATAGATTAAGCTGCAAGCTTTGAGTACCTTAGTATGCTTGATGGATACTCTGGATACAACCAAATTTTCATTATTGAGGAAGATGTGTCTAAAACAGCTTTTCGTTGCCCTGGGGCAATAGGAACCTATGAGTGGGTAGTTATGCCGTTTGGCCTAAAAAATGTTGGGGAAACTTACCAAAGGGCAATGAATTTAATATTTCATGATTATATAGAAACTTTCATGCAGGTTTACATAGATGACATTGTGATAAAGTCTGTATCAGACGAAAGTCATCTGAATCATCTTCGCCAATCATTCGAAAGGATGAGAAAACATGGCTTGAAGATGAATCCCCTTAAATGTGCATTCTTTGTGCAGGCTGGAGACTTCTTGGGATTTGTGGTCCACAAGAAGGGGATAGAAATCAACCAGAACAAGACAAAGGCTATAATGGAAGCGAAAGTGCCATCAACTAAAAAGGAGTTACAATCACTCTTAGGGAAGATAAATTTTCTGAGAAGGTTCATTTCCAACCTAAGTGGTCGAACTCAAGCCTTTTCACCCCTCTTTCGTTTGAAACAAGAAAAGTTCAAATGGAATGAAGAACATCAAGAAGCTTTCAATAAGATCAAGCAATATCTGATGAATCCTCCCATCTTCTCACCACCTTGTGGAAGGAAACCTATGAGATTGTATATATCTGCTTCTGATGTTACTATTGGTAGTATGTTAGCACAAGAAGATGAAAATGGCATCGAAAGAGCCATTTACTATCTAAGTAGAGTCTTAAATGATGTAGAAATAAGATATACTGCTATAGAAAAGCTTTGTCTTTGTTTATATTTCTCTTGTACAAAACTTAAATATTATAAAAAACTTGTTGATGTATATGTTTCTTCATATTTTGACGTTATCAAACATATATTGTCAAAGCCAATATTACACATTCAAATTGGCAAATGGGCCTTAGCCCTTATTGAGTATTCTTTAGCCTTCATGCCTTTAAAAGCAATGAAGGGTCAAGTAGTCTAAAACTTCATTGTAGACCACGCAGTGGTCGAAAACCCTCAACATTATGTTGAGTTAAAACCTTGGAGATTGTTCTTCGATGGTTCTACCCACCAAAAGGGAAGTGGAGTTGGGATTCTGATAATTTTTCCTGATGGAATTCCAACAAAACTCAAGTACAGAATCGAAGGCCCCCTTTGTTCAAACAATGAGGCAGAGTATGAGGCTTTAACTGCAGGACTTGAATCCTTGTTGGAATTAGGGGCAACAAGAGTCTAAATCAAAGGAGACTCTAAGCTAGTAATAAAGCAATTGACAAAGGAGTACAAGTGCATAAAAGAAAATTTGATTATGTATTTCGTTATTGCAAACAGATTACTTAAAAAATTCGAATATGCAAATATAAAGCATGTCCCTAGAGTAAAAAATCAAGAGGAAAATGACTTAGCACAAATAGCATAAGGGTATAAAGTGACTAAAGAAAAACTATAAGAGTTGGTCAAAGTTAGTTGAAAGGCAATGGCTACAAGGTTGTCTCCAACAGATTTAGAAAGTACCCAGTTATGTTACGCTAACGAAGACACATTGGAAGTATTGGTCACTAACACTCTAGTAGATACCGATTGGAGAAGTCCAATTGTTAATCATCTCAGAGATCCTTTGATAGATACGGAAAGAAAGACTAAGTATAGAGCTTTGTCTTATATCTTAATGGGGAATGAATTGTTCAAGAAAACTCCTGAAAGAGTTTTGCTAAAATGCTTAGGAGAAAGTGAGGCATATTTGGCATTATTTAGTGTTCACAGCGGAGCATGTGGAGCCCATCAAGCAGGTCATAAAATGAAGTGGTTGTTATTTCGATATGGAATGTATTGGCCTACTATGCTTAAAGACTGTATAGAATTTTCTAGGGGATGTCAAGAATTCCAAAAGCATGCCGGTATCCAACATGCTCCAGCAAGTGAACTTCATACAATTATTAAACATTGGCCTTTTAGAGTTTGGGCGTTGGATCTAATTGGAGAAATTCGACCTGCTTCATCTAAAAACCACATGTACATTTTAGTAGGTATAGATTACTTTACAAAATAGGTTGAGGCCATACCTTTAGTAAATGTGGATCAGGAGACTGTTATCGAATTTATTCAGAAACAACAAGGTGAGTATCACAACAGGCCAAGGATCAGTCTTCACTGGTCGAAAGATGCAGGAGTTCACCAAGGAAACATGTTTCAAACTATTGACATCCATACCTTACTATGCTCAATCGAATGGCCAAGTCGAAGAAGCCAACAAGGTGATAATTGGGTTGGTAAAGAAGCATGTAGGAAAATGGTCTCCACATAGGGAAGGACCTTTTCAAATCCTAAAGGCATTCTCAAACAACGCTTACGAAGTAGAGGAGTTAGTGGGGCACGTGTCAGCATCTTGTGAAGAAAGGTGAAAGACCACTATTCATTTTCTTGGAAGTTGATACATAATGATGTTTAAACTACTGCACGCACGTCTTGATGAGACGTTTTGGAAAAGTAGTCATGATTAACTATAACGTCAAGAATTAAAGGAAAATGAAAGGTTGCTAGTCGAAATCTGGTGATTACAAGAAATGCCCATTTCTGCACTAATTCTAAATAGACATTTATTGGGGGCAATTTATTAGCTGAAGATTTCGACATTTGATGAAAGTTGATTTGAGAAAATCGTGTTTCAAAGGATGGCATGAAACTTGGCCTTATAAGGTTATTTTATAAAGTTTATTCTTATAGTTCGATATGTCGAAGTTCAAACTAGAGTCAAAAGAATGAAATCATATTTCAAGATATGTGAAGATCGCTTCGACAGTTATGTTAGATGAATTCAAAGCTTCGAGCGGGAAAAGTTTGAAATTCAAACTGATGCGTTTTCGCCAGGAGGACGCGTGGAAGCGTCAGAATGTATGCGTTTGAAAACGTCGAACGTGGCGTGATCTCATAGAAAGACTGTTAGGGTTGAATTAGTATAAATAGGAGTCTTAGATGTTAGGATTGAAGAGGTGTTCACATTGTATACAAATCATTTAATACTCAAAGTACCAGAGCGAGAGAAAAGAGTTTGCTGATAATGCATGTGTAAGAACACCATCAGTTTATTTAAATTCATTTTCTCAATACAAATTTACTTTAATAAATTTCTTATTCTTTTTCATTTCAGGTCAAGTCTATAAAAAAATTTGTTGAACTTTCCTTATTAGCATTGTCTTTACATTCTTGCAAATATCCAGATCATTTCCTTTAAGTTACATTTAGGATTTATAGTCAAACTTTAATATCTTAGGATAATCACAATTGCATAGAAAGATCTTGTTATTATTCATATAATGCCAAACTTTGAATCAGATTGTAAAAACACTAAGACACATGTCCTAGGATCAATCTAGTCGATCCTGTAAGTTACCAAAGCGTAGAGTTTGGAAGACTAGCGGTTGTTTGTCAAAAATCACTGATAAACAAGCTCATGATAAAAAATAAATCACATAGCCAGATTATATTAAAAAATAAATTGCATTTAATAAACAAAAAAATGATTTTTCAATTATTTTTTAAATGAAAATAAAAGGAAAAACAGCAAACTATACTCCAAGTATCAAAGAAAAATTAAAAGAGACCATAGAAAATTCAGAAGTGATCTCAAATATTTTTATAAATTTTTTGGTAATTTTTTAAAATAGAAAAGTATTTTTAAACTAATTAGAATCACTCAAATAAGTGAAAAAATATCAAAAATAGTAAAAATAAAAATAAAATTCTAGAAAAGTTTCAGAAAGTCAGAAATAAAGAAAATGGTCTTGATGAATTTTTTTTTTAATTTAAAAATGCCAAGAAGTATTTTTAAACAATTAGAAACAAGTCAAGATAAAGGAAAAATTATAAAAAAAATATCAAATTTGAAAATAAAATCATGAAAAAATAAAAATCAGAATTTAAAAATAATTTTGTGAATTTTTTCATAATTTTTTAGACAGAAATGAATTTTCTATGATTTTTTGAAGTTTTATGTGAAAAATAGAAAATAAAATAAAGTTTAAACAATGTTGACCAATGGATGAGAGTTAAAACGCTCCAGTAATTAGATCCAAAGGATCAGGAACGTTGTGCATATCATGGTCAGTTTTGAAAATTGCACAGGATCACCTTTTAATAATTAAAAACAACAAAAATTTTGGCGCGTTGGGTGGAGTCCGACTAATGAAAGTAATCAGATCCAAGGGCTCTCAAAACGTGCACATGATAAAGCAAACACACTGGATAAGATTCAAAAAAATTACATGTCACGTCATCATTGGTTGAAGCACGAGACGTAGGTCGTCTTCAACCTTCGGACGCTCTAGATTGGAGTTCCTCAAACTGTAAAATTAGCCAACCAAACTGGTACCATTAGATTTTTCTCTTTAAGACAATTATAATGGTACCCTCACGCCAAATTTATATAAATTGAGTAAGGATTGAATTGAGAAAAAGCATAAATAATAGCGAGCATTAAATTCTGGTATATCTCACTCAAATCTCAATGAAATCACAAATTTTAAGAAGCACGTGAATCAGAAGGATGAGGAGAGTAGATTACTCTTTTATTTGGATTGATTTGACTAAGAAATCTACCTGAACGAAGTAGAAAAAAGTTTCTCTGAAACTGGACTTCTGTAGCTCAAAATAATTCATGATTCTTGAAGGTAAGAGTACGGTTAGCTTCAGAGAAGTTCAATGAAGCTAACTGAATGGAGATTTTAGTGTATTGAGGTGGGAATGAAAGAAATCATAAATTCAAATTTAGAGTTCATGTGGGATCTGGACAGGGGTCAATTGGCTATCAAAATCTTGTGGAAATAAGTGGAATGTGCATCTTATTTATAGGAGAGGATGAGGTAATGCTTAAGCGTGAGAATGGGAGAACAATTGAGTGGATTCATGTGAATCTAAAACATGAGCAATGTGTGACTTGCTTAGCATCAATTCTCTTCCAAAACCTGTGTTTCATGATGCTAAATGCTTTTGGAAAGTTGCTAAACATGATTAGAAGCAAAAACGCATGAAAACTTTGTGTTTAGAGGGTAAAATATGGATTTCAAATTCTGATTTGGAAGGAAAACTCAACTTCAAGTAGCGGACTTTGAACTCAAGGTGTGCACGACTTAGGGAACCTTATTACCTGATTATTGATGCATTGGAAAGATGAGATAACATTTTTCATAATTTCCTAAGAAAGAGATCATTTGGATGCTTGAGCTAGAAGTTGTGATTGGTCAAAATCAGGAAAAAAAGTGCTAACTTTTATACTTAGAAAAAATTCTAAGTTTTTCTTCAAAAATGACCTATAATGTTTTGACTCCAAACAAGGTCTTCTTCCAAAATTTTGCTTTGATAAATGATGCTAGCTTGAAGTGGACTCCTTAAAGCGTATTGTGAAACTTGTATCACTCAAAAGTTCCAAATATTAGACAAGTTATGATCCTCTAAATTTGATGAAAATCCATAAGGTGACCTATAATTTTTTAAGCTTTTAAGGAATCTTCTAACCATTTTAAAGTTTTGCACATAAAATAAGAGTTGAAGTTCACACTCTTAAGATCATTGTGGAAAACTAATGGGCTAAAGGAGATGAAAATTGATCAAGTTATGACTTTTTGAAGTCACATAATGGAATTTGATGGTCTATCTAGAGGACTTGTAATCTTTCTCAATCATTAGTGATCTATCACACATAATTTGCTTGAACCTTTTGAAGTGATTTATTGATAACCCTTTAAGGAGAAGCATGTCTTTGGAATCACTCAAAAATCTCAAAAGATGGACAAGATATATCCCTTAGAAGTCCAAAACCCTAACTCCTATAGCATCAAAATGGCTTGGGAACCCCTTTCAATTTCTACAATCTTTCTTGTACAAATACTTTTGATATATGAAGAGATGTTGTTGTGGATGATAATGAGAACATCATTTGACCTACTTTGGCAAATTGAGGCATGATGAATCATAGTAGACCTTGTCATGATATTACTTTAAAGCATTTTCAATGATGAAGCTTGAATTTCAATGAAGCTTTATTGAAGAAGGCATGGAAATAAACTCATGAACCTATGAATTAACCTGATAAAATATGTTGTGCCCTCACCTATAGTATCAATATTTAGAGCAAACATTCATTGTATTTGTTAGTTAAAAGTGAATTAACACAAGACATATATGATCACAATATACAAATCAAAGTGCTTGGTGATCCCTCATGAGCAAACCTAAAGATAGGTAGAAGAACCAAACCCTAGTGTGATCTTGATATGACTGGGTTGATATGAGATGATAGAGGAATCTTAAGGGCAAAAATTGGGGTATAACAGTTGTCCTTATTTAAGTTTCTTCTATCCGAAGATACGAAGGTTAAAATCTTCGTGTCGGTGCGATTGAAGATACTTAAATATAAAACAAGCCCTATTTTTGGCCATAAGATGCCATGTAATTCATATGATTGTGCATGTAAACAAACAAATCTAAAGGTGACATGGGACACCATTGGGGAAGCAGAAAATAAAGAATCAAAAGACAATCCGACCAGGAAAATAAATCACTGGTGAATAAAAGACTCGACTCTATTGGGGTAAAGCCCAAGGAGGAGATAAAGCTTCATCAATTCAAATATTGAGGAAAAAGTAATGGATGACAAAGATCGATATATAACTGAAAACTACCCACTCATAGAGAGGATAGAAAAAAAAGTAACACGTTATGGAAAAGAAATGGTAGGATAATACCATTAAAAACCAATATTATGGTAGGTAACATATGATTAGCATTTGTACTTATGACTGGAAACATATGAGCTTATTTAGAGAAAAGTGAATCTCAACAACGAACTATCTCCCATAATGACGAGACTACCATCCATCGGAGTAACAAATCTCAACAACAAACTATCTCCCATAATGACGAGACTACCATTAATTGGAGTAACAAATCTCAACAACGAACTATCTCCCATAATAACGAGACTACCATTCATCAGAGTAACAAATCTCAACAACGAACTATCTCCCATAATGACGAGACTACCATTCATGGGAGTAACAAATCTCAACAACGAACTATCTCCCATTATAACGAGACTACCATTCATCGGAGTAACAAATCCCAACAACGAACTATCTCCCATAATGACGAGACTACCATTCATCAGAGTAATAAATCTCAATAATGAACTATCTCCCATAATGACGAGACTACAATTCATCGGAGTAGAAAAATGAATCTTCTCTAGGAACTTAACAGACTTACTAGGGAAGTACATGTTGATCAAATAAAGAGACCTGCCATTTGTTGTCATAAGAAGCCTGTTGGACAAAGAAACATGACTTCTCTGGGGAAATGCCAATATATTCATGATGAGGAGATAAAGTCTTCTTGTGAAAAAATAAATGCACACTCTCAAACTCGGGCTTAAAGCCTGCAGAAATCATAATAATAACGTTGCCGGGGACTACAGATCCAAACCAGAAATAAACCGGAGTAAAACAGTCAACCAAGACAACACCTAATGAGAAATAAACTCAAAAAGGGACTATGTTCCATTCAAATAATGAGTTGAATAGGAAGGCTAAAGTAAAATTCTTCCATTAGGGATAATTCAGTGGGGAAATTGAAAGAATATACACTTTCTGCTGAAGGTTGACACTCTATTCGAGAGAGGGTAACATAACTCTGCAAAATAGGATAATATGTCAATAAAAAATCAATGAATGCAAATGAGAAATGAACTTTAATTCAGCTATGCATGATGTATGTATGAATATATGAATGTTATCATGTATATGCTAACAAAACAGACATACGACACTGGGAATAACTAGACAAAACCAACTTAGGTAAAGTCAACACTCGGCTAAATCACATCCAGGATGAAAATTTCATAAGAAAGTAAGTATCAATCGAGGAAACAAATTCCTATTTCACGGCTTAAATCCACTAGGAAGAAATATAACCCCCAAAATAATTAAATCAAAACAATAAATCAGTACAAATACAAGGATATAACATCCTCCTCCAGGCTTCACCGGAGAATATCACACAGACTTCAATGGGGAAAACAATGTCTCAACATTTTGACTTCCACTATAGATTATAATATTGACTTCACTAGGGAAGATGAAACCCACATCTTCCAGACATCAATTGGGGATCTTGTGCTGACTTCATTGAGGAGTTCAACACCACATCATCTAGTGGAACCCAAAATACATTCTTTAATACCAAGAGTGATGATTATAGAAACTTCTCTGGGGAGAAATTAAGAAACCACATGGGGATAACAGCTTTCAGAGAGAATCATTATCTCGGCTTTACTTGGGGATCTAAGAAGTCAAACAATATAGTAAGTAATCAAAATTATGGGGATTTTAAACCAAACCCAGCACTTGGCGAGAGAAAACCCAAAAAGTTGACAATTGTCTCAACACTTCTTAGAAAAGATATTGCCCTTGTCTAGTTGCTTGGAAAACAAACAACAACAATAATGCCATCACTACAAAGATCGATGTTTTGCAAATGATTCTACCTCAGCACACAAAGGGAGAAGGAACTTTTGTCAAATGAGCGAAGACCTCACTGGGGAATCTGGGATAAAGGTTTCCAACCATGCAAATCTGAAACCAAAATAATCAATCTGGGGAAAAATCTGACCCAAGACTTGACCGGGGAAAGTGGGATTACAAACCTAAACACCGCACCATACATCAATTGGTACGAACTCCAACTATTTGAGAAACAAAAGATCATGTGCATCTCGGCAAGAGTGACCTGGGAGAACTTTCCTGGGGAATATTTTTCAAAACTTCGGAGTTTGTCCATCCTTGGAATCACTACTTTTGTTTTACTTGAATCACAAAAAATCCAAAGTAAAAAGTAATATGTAAATTCTTTTCAAAATATTTTTTTATTGTTAAATCTCTTTGTTTTGAAAATGACTATCAATAATAAATGGAATCTTTGCAAGCAGAATAAAATAAGAATCATAAAGAATTGGATAAAAGCTCAATCTTTATTAATAGAATGGTAGTCTGCGAATGTTGAGACCCCATGGATGATTACAAAGTTTGGAAAATTGTAATATATTGGAAAAGATACATTGAAATAAAATGATCACTATTCTCCCTAACAACTTTGAATTCCTGAGCAGTAACCTCTGTTAAAGTATGGTGAAGATCCGAGAAGATTGTTGCTTCAATGATCAAGTCTTGTCTGACACAGTTACTTGCCAAGAAATCCCTAACTTTTACCTAGGTTTCCCTTATGGGTTTTAAACCTAGCGGGAAAATTTATTCTGTTTGTGTCTCTTATTTTTGTCCAGACCGCCATTTCGGGTTTTCAGCCCACCGAGATGCTCTTTTTTGCCTAAGCCTCCCTTTTGGGTTTTTGACTTAGCGAGCTGTTCTTTTATTTCTTTAGGAAAAGTATTTCTTGACTGCGTCAGCATTCATAGGACGTGGGAACTCCTCTCCATCCATAGTTTCAAGAATCAATGCACCACCAGAGAAGGCTTTCTTGACAACATATGATCCTTCAAAATTGGGAGTCCATTTTCCCCTAGAATTAGTGTTAAAAGACATGATCTTTCTAAGAATAAGCTCGTCTTCTCTGAATTCACGAGGCTTGACCTTCTTATCAAAATCTTTCTTCATTCTCTTCTGGTATAACTGACCATGACACAAGGCCGTCATTCTCTTTTCTTCAATCAAATTCAATTAGTCAAACATGTTTTGGACCCATTCAGCCTCTGACAATTTGGTTTCCATTATCACACGTAGAGAGGGAATCATAGCCTCAACGGGGAGCACCGCTTCCATACCATACACAAGAGAGAACAAGGTTGCCCCTGTTGAAGTGCGGACGAATGTACGGTACCCATGCTAAGCAAAAGGGAGCATCTCATGCCAATCTTTATTGGTAACTGTGATCGGTGGATCTGGAACTGACTGTTTAACGCTGGTTCGCGAAATGTCGCGGAAGCAAGAGTCGCCACCGTCTTTTATTTTCTCCAAATGGAAAGGACAAAAGCACAGAAAAATTCCTTATAGAGATTGCTCTCGGTTCGGGAGGTAGGTTATAGAAAGGGAAGGTGTTAGCACCCTTTCTATCCATGGTTATCCATGGGCTCTTAGATACTTGCTCACTTGTGTTTTCAAAAATGGTTTGTTTGCTTTTCAATGTGGGTTTAAAAAGTTTCTTTGAAAAGTTCCAGTTCGACTCATACGTCAGAGTGTTTGAAAAGTTTGTTTTGAAAGCTTTTGAAAAGTGTCGGTGTGAAAAGTCTTTTTGAGTTTGTTTTGAAGAGAGCAAGTATCCTTGAGAACCTACCTACCCTAAGGAATTCGTCTGTGTAAATGTCCTTTAAAGTAGTGCCATCCCACCATTGAGAGGTAGGTAGCACCACCGTTGGAGGTGTTCGGGTCAATTCGATTTTAGGGACATGGTGATCACCAGAGCAATGGGAAGATACCTTAGAAGCTACCCTCATGCCAGGTTCCCGGATCATGAGGACTTACTAAGACGTCCTCTACTCGACGACCACCTTTCGAAAGACAACAGTGAGGCGTACCCTAGGGGTGGTGTGTGCGAATTGTGTGTCGTTTTCATTGATATTTGTCTTGTCATGTTTGCTGTGATCTACGCTTGATTTTAATTAAGACATTCATTCTTGCATGCTTTTTTAACAGTTAAATATTTTGCGGAAAAATAAATCTAAGGCTATTACAAATGGCGCGGGTCCACATCGCCAAAATTAAACCGGACCCGATTTAGCGGAAAAATAAATAATGCGATAAATAAAGTGCGAAGAGTAAAGTTACATGGCTTAGGGACAGATACAAAATTAATTAAACGACATAAAATAAAATGCGCGAAATGAAGGAATTAAACAAAACTAGGGCGTTGGACCCTTTTACAAAATATTAATGGTTAATGAGAATTAAAAATTAAATGATTAAATGTTTTTTTGGTATTTTGTATTTTTTAGATTTAAAAGAAAAAAAGAAAAAATTAATTAAAATTCTAAACCCTAGTTCTAATGTTTTTTAAGTTTATTATGAAAATATTGACTTTTAACCTAATTTAACTCTAAATTAACTTATGTACAATTTTTAATTTATGAAAATAAATAAATAATATTATTATTCTGAAAAAAAAAAGAAAATTAAAAAAGAAAAATAAAAAGTTATTAAACCTAAATTCTATGTTTGGATTTTTATTATGAAAAATATTTAATAAACCTAAATTTAAGCTAAATAATTCACATATTAATTTGTTTATGAAAGTAATCAAAATTAATTATATTTTTTTTTGGCTTTTCTGTATTTTTAATGTTTTTATATTTTTGTAAAAAAATAATAACTACTGAATTAAAACAACAAATAAATAAAATAAGAATTAAAAAGATATAAGGAAAATAAATGAAATTAACAAACCAGGGTGGGGTGCAGTCCCAAAATTGGAGGTTTAGGCCTGGAATTTTGGCCCATTAGCTTTGAGTTTCGTTGACCTTTTGGACGGCCTACAGCTATGTTGACTTACATCCATGATATGCCTTCAACTTGAACCTTTGATTAGATCTCCAGGACGCGTGGCTAGTTAATTTTTGAGTGTGCATGGTATACTGGGACGTTAGCGTAGCATAGGAACCTGCGTTGAAAAATGTTATGGAAATTGCCAGACCTGGGACTTGAACCCAGGTCATGAGAGTCACATGCACGCATCCTTGTCCACTGAGCCACTTGTGTTTCATTTAATATATTATGAGAAACAAATAATAAAAAACAAAACCAATGCATAGTAATTAAAACGCGCGCAAATTTGAATTGGCCTGTCACCAATTGACACGATGCCTTCGTCTTCGTCGTCCCTGTAAATAAAACACATTGGCAACGGTTTTTGAAGCGTTGCAGAAAGTAGGCTATGGAAAAATAGCGATTAGCGCTATATGAAACATAAATTCATCGCGAGATATGTTTCTTGTTCAGGGGAACACGCTGATTGCAATGGTCTTAGCATCAACTCCTAATTTTGCTTCATTGTAAAAACCCTAATTTGGAAAACCTGCAACCCTAAAAAACGCGCATGGTGGATTCACGTATGGTTAATGAAAATGCAATCAAACACAATGGTTAGCTCAGAAACATCATTATGAGTATGAATACGTAATTAAAAATGCAAAACTATGCTTGAATCATGCTATACGATTTCAGAATTTTTGAGATACAGTTTGACTTAGGGGTACCAATTCAAGGTGTTTTGGTTGATGTTAATGATTGGAATGTGTCCAGCAATTGCCACTGAAGCTTTTTGAATAGGTTTGGAGGTTTGAATCGACCTCTAAGGCACTTTTCAGATTTGAGTTTTTAAGAAAAATTTTCAATATGCAATGGCTTGTTTGGGCGCAGCTTGCAGTCTCTAGGCATTAGGGTTCTGATCTAGTACTTGTATGGAACGATTTAGGTCAAGAAAACTGCATAAAATCCCTTGTAATCTTTGATTGAAGATTTGATTTGCTTAAGGATCTTTTTGAATCTTATCATGTGCAATTTGGTGTCAATTAGTTCCAATCAACCCAAAACCTTCCATAATTGACTAAGCACGAGATATTGAGCCTATAATGTGCATAAAAAGATTTTTTTAGGTTAGGTTTATATTTTTCATGTATTAAAATAATTTAAATGAATTAATATTAATATAAATTCAAATAAATAATTAAAAAATATGAAAATACTTCCCTTTGGGCCTAATGGTCGTGCATAGGCTTGGCATGAAGAAATTTGGAAGAAAAATGGGCCCATTTGCATTTTTAGGTCATTTGAACCATTGTTGACTTTTCAAAATTCCCAAAAATTTCCCAACTTCCACAAGGCATAACTTGGTCAATTTTTAAGCTTTTCACATGTTTTTGGACATTTTAGAAAGGTCTTTGAGTCCTTTAACCAATGCCTTTGGTCCCATGTCATTTTGATTTACCAATCTCAAGTTATGGCCTTTGACTTAAAGTCCCTTTTTGTTGACTTTTGAAAATGACCTATAATGTTGAAATTGATAACTTTTTGTGAGAGCATTTCTTGGACTTGGAATATGAAGATGAATTGTAGGAAATGTCTTTCTCTTCAAAATGAGCTTTGGATGGAATTTTTCTGATAATCCATGTGAAAGTTATGCCCTGGTCAATTTCAGTTGACTTTTTCAGCTGTCCAAATATAGCAACTTTTGCATCTTTGATGATTTCTGAGCCAAATTTTGAGAATCATGATCAAGCATTGATCAAATGATGTTTGTGGCTTCAAAATGATATATTGACCAAAAATTTGAACTTTTGACTGTCAAATGACCATTTTACCCCTACAGTTGACTGTAGTGCAATCTAGGGTTTTGACTGTGCAATCTTGAGCTGAATGCCTTGAAACTTGACATGAGGATTCTTGACCATCTTTGTAGGCATATGAGACTTGACTGGGCCTTTGAAAACTTCCAATTCTTGATCAGGACTCAAACCCTAGTTTTGACTGTCTAGGAGACAGTTGAGCTGCACAACCCTTGGGGAATTTTGTGACTTTGATTTGGCAATTTCCTGAAGAATATGGGAGGGAAAATTTTGGGGTACAACAGTTGCCCCTGTTCAATCTTCTTAGACCTGAGGATGCAGATTGGCTGACGTGCCTTTCGTAATCCGAAGGTGGAAGATGATTGAACACTAAAGTGCTCAGAAATTTGCGCTCACATAGTAACAGTACGACGGGGGAATGGGCTTATAGATGCCATTTGGAGATTGCTGGATAGGATGATGGGCTTATAGATGCCATCGGGATGTTGGTCGCGTAGGAGATTCCTTAGCGAGAACCTGCATACCTGCAAAAGAGAAAATGAGTACCTGACACGTTGCAGGAGCTGATTTTAGATGCTTGGTATAGATGCGTCCTGACTGGTTACAGGAGCTGAATCTGGAGCTTCAAACGCTGATGAATGAACCAGGGATGGTTACTACCTTAGCATGAATGGTAAGAGAACCTTTGGTGATTTTAACTTCAACAACGCTCATTGAGAAAAATCTTGGGTGTCTTTAACTTCAACAACGCTTGTTGAGAAAAATCCTGGGTGTCTTCTACTGGAATAAGAATCAGGGAGATCTTAGGGTCGATCTGACTGAACCAGAGAGGCCTTTGACTGGATAAGAATCAGGAAAATCTTAGGGTCGATTTAACTGAACCGGACAAGGTCTTGAAATATCTTCAACTGGATAAGCATCAGGGAGATCTTAGGGTCGATCTGACTGAACCAAGAGAAGGCCTTTGACTGGATAAGCATCAGGAAAATCTTAGGGTCGATTTAACTGAACCGGTCTAGGTCTTGGAATATCTTCAACTGGATAAGCATCAGGGAGATCTTAGGGTCGATCTGACTGAACCAAGAGAAGGCCTTTGACTGGATAAGCATCAGGAAAATCTTAGGGTCGATTTAACTGAACCGGTCTAGGTCTTGAAACATCTTCAACTGGATAAGCATCAGGGAGATCTTAGGGTCGATCTGACTGAACCAGAGAAGGCCTTTGACTGGATAAGCATCAGGAAAATCTTAGGGTCGATTTAGCTGAACCGGTCTAGGTCTTGCAATATCTTCAACTGGATAAGCATCAGGGAGATCTTAGGGTCGATCTGACTGAACCAGAGAAGGCCTTTGACTGGATAAGCATCAGGAAAATCTTGGGGTCGATTTAACTGAACCGGTCTAGGTCTTGAAATATCTTCAACTGGACAAGCATCAGGGAGATCTTAGGGTCGATCTGACTGAACCAAGAGAAGGCCTTGGACTGGGTAAGAATCAGGAAAATCTTAGGGTCGATTTAACTGAACCGGTCTAGGTCTTGAAACATGATTGAGAATTTCAACTGCATATTTCCTGAAAGGTAAAGGTCAGTCATATGCAATGCATGATATGGGTCAAGCCATGATATTCTCGATATAAATGAGACTTGTATGATGCAATGCGTTATGCATGCTATAATGATGTATGTGATGTTTTATGAATGTATGTTTTCGTCTAGGAAAGCAAATCCTTGACGGGTGCCGGGAAGTCCTATCATGAGCTGATGTTGAAGACTAGATTTTGCTTCCGCTGGGGATGATAACTGCAAGAATACCGGTAGGAGAAGATGACTCCGTTGCGGAATAAACTTGGCAAATGGAAGATTTTGCGGGGAGAAAAGATACTCTGGTGACCATGCTGGGAAGCAATATTCTGTGGGAAGAGGGATGCTTTGCTGAGTGTTGATAATAATTTGCTGAGGACATCTTTGTTGTTGGAAGTGTTGATAGACTTCGCTGGGGATGAGAAGGCTTCGTCGATGACGCTCTTTCCGTGGCTTTTGGCTGAGGATAACCCAGTTATATCCTGTTAAGGAAATAACTCTTTAAATCAAGCCGGACGATGCGTTCGCGTTCTGCGAGGGGATAAGCTTCCAGAATCTACTGGGGATATGCTTATTGCTTGGGGATATGAATTCTAAATTTCCTGGGAAACTAGATTGTATTCTCTTGGGGGAGTTTTGAATTGCGGGGGAAGTGATTCCTTTGAATATTTGATATGCCGCCGGGGAACAATCTTTAGGTCGAAACTGCCGGGGATGCTTGTTAAGAATGCTTGTATGCTGCTGGGAAACGTTGAGATCTGCTGGAGGATACCCAACTTCCTTAAGTTTGATAATAGCTTTGCTTGAGGAGAGTGTACGGACTTGCTAGCTCACTCTCTGGGGAGTCGAGATATCTGGTTATCTTCTTCAGCTGAACCTACCTTGATACCCTGATGGACAGCACAATTAGATCGCTTGGACGGCTCATCATTGCCCCTGCTTCTGAGGTGGGAGAGGAAGACCTGTGAGGAGCTGATAGTTGTTGATGGACCCACCTTCTTCTGGTAGGCAGGTGACAAGATGACAGGACATAGTCGTACGCTTTGATCCCTAACTTTTGCCTGGACCGCCCTTTCGGGTTTTCAGTCCACCGGGATACCCATTTTTGCCCAAGCCGCCCTTTCAGGTTTTCGACTTGCCGGGTGTACATATTTTTCATTTCATCCCTTCATTTTGCCCGAACCCTTTTGGTTCGCCGGGAAGCCCTTATTTTTGCCTAGGTGTGTCAACCTAGCGGGTCTTTGATTATGCGCAGTATTTTTTCGACTATGTCCGTGCTTTCAGAATATAGGGAGTTGCCCCTGTTAGAAGTGTTTTGTCATGCCACCAGAAGATTTCTGACCAGGCAAGATTTATTGTTGAAATGCCCCAGGTGACTCATGCGGAGATTTGCCCCAGGCTATTTGGCCTTTGAGAGATTCTCCGAATCTTGATTGGACTGCCCCAGATAATGGACCATGGTCATGTCTGCCCCTTGATTGGAGGTACTTCTGTTCATTAGGCATTCATCGTGCGAATTTCCCTGCTGTTCAAACAAAAAGTCATATGCAACAAAGTTATGTTAAAAATGCAAAGCTTATGTCTGTCTTGAAGATTTTGAAAATGCATTCTTTTCATAAAACCAATGATTGTTTGTAAAACGTGATGTCAACTCCGTATTTTACCGTGAGCCTTAAGGAGTCAGGATACCTTTCGTAACAGTATGCTTTCGAACCAACCCATGCTTCAGCTAGGACTTTTAAGGGTTATAACGTGGCTCGGTTCACGGTTTAAGAAACAAAGGATAAAGGCTCAAATTTTATTTGTACCCACCCGCTCTTCGTGATGTTCTCCAAACCTAAACTCAGTTGATCATACGTTAGACCTTGTTTGAGTCTTTGCTCTGACGTTCCGGTGATAATTCGGATGTTGATAACTTATTTTGAATAGGCAGTCATTCCTTTTTGTTATTGAGGGTTTGTGTGACCTCTCTCCTGTATGATTTTTGTTATCCCTATTTTTTTTTTGCCTGAACTGTTTCCTTTTTGGAATTACAATCAGCGGGATGCCCCAGTTTTGTAAGTCTCCTTCATGGGTTTTGACTTTTTGGGCTTTTTATTTATGAACTTTTTTGATAATGACTGCCTGTCTTTATTGATCATTCGAAACCATCACTGTCTTTCTTTGTTTTGTAAGGACCTCTTTGGTGCCATTCGTTATGCACTTGGATCAACTGAGAGAACTACCCTGCCCCAGGTTATGATTAAGGGTTTTAAATTTCGAGAAGAAAAACTCCTACTTCTTTGGCTCAGAGGGGTTGACGAGGGATTATCATCCTTATAACTCCAGTGTTTAGGGATTGAAACAATGCCTGTACCTCATCAGCGGGGTCTGTTCAAAAGCATACTGTAGATTGTGGTATCGTTTTCGTCATCCTCCCTCAAGAGGCTTAGAATTATTTAAGATCAAGAGTTGACATCAGAACAGTTTGCATATAGTGAATGTGAATATATTGATTCAAAAATAGACATAAGCGATGCATTAATGGAATAATAATGTTTTAACATGAATAAATGTTTAAACAAAAGAAAATCACAACTTGAATTCGAATGACCAAAAAGTGCTTTCTATCCTAGCCATGTTTTGGCATGGGAGCAGTGATCACGTTGGGAGTCTTGGGTACTTCAAACTGAATCTCTCCAGCATCGATCATGCCTTGAATCTTGTACTTCAGCGCCCAACAATCCTCAGTATCGTGCCCCGGGCTACCAGAATGGTAAGCGCACCTTGCTTCTGGGTTGTAGCTTGGAGAGGAGGTCTTTGGATTTGCAGGAGGGTTGATCACTGCAATCAGATTCATCCTTAACATGTGTTGCAAGGCTCGTGACCATGGCATGTTGATATTGGTGAATTGCCTCTTAGGCTCGTCCGGCCTGTTCTGATCAACCCGCTGTTTCTGGCGAGGTCGTTGTTGAACCTGTGAAGTAGTAGCAACTCGGAGAGGTCTATTCACTAGACCCGACCTTTGCCCTCTTGGGAGCTGTTCCATGACCTGGTCCCTGATTTGGGCTGGCTGCTTCATGCTTTGAGGAAGCTGACTGACCATGGCTCTCAGCTCTCCTTGCTCCTGAGCTAAACCTTGAATGAGGGCCCTTTGCCCCAGCATCTGAGTTTTCAATGTGTCTACCTCAGCTTGTAGACGTTTCAGTTGTTCGTCCTTGTCATCTTCAGGACTTTTTCTGATCAGATTCCCCATGAGGAGTGCCCTCAACTCTTCCTGCCCCTTGGATAGACCTAAGAAGATTTCCCTGAACTGAGACTCTTGAGCGTGAAGGTCCTGGTTATCTTGTTGTGAGGCCATTGCTGAAATAAACAGCGAGAAAGGTAAGCAACCTGTCAAAGGGACACCTGCAATGCAATGAGATGTATGACATGCATGTAATGTTTTCAAGGACCTCGCGGGATAAACAGAGAAATTGTTAGAGTTGAGAACCGGTAACTTGATTGAAGGAACTTCATGTTGTTGAGAGTCCTTCTTCAAGGGTCAAAGGCTCACCATATCCAGTGGGTCATAGCCCCTGACAACCTTGGCTAGAGGAAAATAAATCCTCTTTGCCCCTTGCTAGATGTTTGATTTATCATGACCTGCATCACAAGCCCTTGAGATCCTTGAAATGGGTTAGGATGTATGCAATGGTATGCAATGGTATGATGTCATGCTATGCATGGGGTGAAGTAGGTAAACCCTGTTATGAGTCCCAATTAAGGACTATAAACAAACCCTGCAAGAAATTCAGTGTACTTTGTTATGAGTCCCAATTAAGGACTATAAACAACACCTGCAAGAAATTTGGTAAACCCTGTCATGAGTCCTAGTTAAGGACTATAAACAAGACCTGCAAGAAACTTAGTACCCTGTTATGAGTCCCAATTAAGGACTATAAACAAGACCTACAAGAAACAAGTGTTAGGTAACAAGCACGCAGATAGTCAAGTACGAAGGCATACAAGTCACACAAAAGAGCCCTTAAGGTTTAGGCCAACATGAGGTCTGGGTATTACCCTCTTGAATTTGGTGGGTTCAACCTGTCCTAATCAAAGTAACCGGGTTCTAAGGTTCCCAATATCACGGGATTGCTTTCATTGTTCATCGTTTCGATTTAGCCACTGAACTGGCGACCGAAATATTCCAGGAAAGCAACCCTCAATTGAGTGTAGTATCGAGTATCAACCAACCTCGGACTGCACCAAAGTCAGTTATCTCACTACCCTAAAGAGGCCAAGATAGTTCAATTAAGGTTCCTAAGGTCTGTTGATGCTTCACGACACCACGCGGAGGCCCCGTACTCTCCTTGACTGAACTCAAGGGTTACCGGTACACACCAAAGTGCCACATCAATGTAGCAGACTGTTTCAACCATGTCGGTATACCCCGCACAGTTCCCTCACAGCCTTGTTGCTACTTTCTAAGAAAGGTATCCCCCAGATCCGGGTTAGGACCTATAGAACTCCCAAGCAACCCACAATTATAAAGCAAGCAAAGAAGACAATTGAAAACATAGTTATGACCTAGCCCTAAGGTACACCTCACTTTAAGTTTTAGATCCCCAGCAGAGTCGCCAGTTCTGTGATCGGTGGATCTGGAACTGACTGTTTAACGCTGGTTCGCGAAATGTCGCGGAAGCAAGAGTCGCCACCATCTTTTATTTTCTCCAAATGGAAAGGACAAAAGCACAGAAAAATTCCTTATAGAGATTGCTCTCGGTTCGGGAGGTAGGTTATAGAAAGGGAAGGTGTTAGCACCCTTTCTATCCATGGTTATCCATGGGCTCTTAGATACTTGCTCACTTGTGTTTTCAAAAATGGTTTGTTTGCTTTTCAATGTGGGTTTAAAAAGTTTCTTTGAAAAGTTCCAGTTCGACTCATACGTCAGAGTGTTTGAAAAGTTTGTTTTGAAAGCTTTTGAAAAGTGTCGGTGTGAAAAGTCTTTTTGAGTTTGTTTTGAAGAGAGCAAGTATCCTTGAGAACCTACCTACCCTAAGGAATTCGTCTGTGTAAATGTCCTTTAAAGTAGTGCCATCCCACCATTGAGAGGTAGGTAGCACCACCGTTGGAGGTGTTCGGGTCAATTCGATTTTAGGGACATGGTGATCACCAGAGCAATGGGAAGATACCTTAGAAGCTACCCTCATGCCAGGTTCCCGGATCATGAGGACTTACTAAGACGTCCTCTACTCGACGACCACCTTTCGAAAGGCAACAGTGAGGCGTACCCTAGGGGTGGTGTGTGCGAATTGTGTGTCGTTTTCATTGATATTTGTCTTGTCATGTTTGCTGTGATCTACGCTTGATTTTAATTAAGACATTCATTCTTGCATGCTTTTTTAACAGTTAAATATTTTGCGGAAAAATAAATCTAAGGCTATTACAAATGGCGCGGGTCCACATCGCCAAAATTAAACCGGACCCGATTTAGCGGAAAAATAAATAATGCGATAAATAAAGTGCGAAGAGTAAAGTTACATGGCTTAGGGACAGATACAAAATTAATTAAACGACATAAAATAAAATGCGCGAAATGAAGGAATTAAACAAAACTAGGGCGTTGGACCCTTTTACAAAATATTAATGGTTAATGAGAATTAAAAATTAAATGATTAAATGTTTTTTTGGTATTTTGTATTTTTTAGATTTAAAAGAAAAAAAGAAAAAATTAATTAAAATGCTAAACCCTAGTTCTAATGTTTTTTAAGTTTATTATGAAAATATTGACTTTTAACCTAATTTAACTCTAAATTAACTTATGTACAATTTTTAATTTATGAAAATAAATAAATAATATTATTATTCTGAAAAAAAAAAGAAAATTAAAAAAGAAAAATAAAAAGTTATTAAACCTAAATTCTATGTTTGGATTTTTATTATGAAAAATATTTAATAAACCTAAATTTAAGCTAAATAATTCACATATTAATTTGTTTATGAAAGTAACCAAAATTAATTATATTTTTTTTTGGCTTTTCTGTATTTTTAATGTTTTTATATTTTTGTAAAAAAATAATAACTACTGAATTAAAACAACAAATAAATAAAATAAGAATTAAAAAGATATAAGGAAAATAAATGAAATTAACAAACCAGGGTGGGGTGCAGTCCCAAAATTGGAGGTTTAGGCCTGGAATTTTGGCCCATTAGCTTTGAGTTTCGTTGACCTTTTGGACGGCCTACAGCTATGTTGACTTACATCCATGATATGCCTTCAACTTGAACCTTTGATTAGATCTCCAGGACGCGTGGCTAGTTAATTTTTGAGTGTGCATGGTATACTGGGACGTTAGCGTAGCATAGGAACCTGCGTTGAAAAATGTTATGGAAATTGCCAGACCTGGGACTTGAACCCAGGTCATGAGAGTCACATGCACGCATCCTTGTCCACTGAGCCACTTGTGTTTCATTTAATATATTATGAGAAACAAATAATAAAAAACAAAACCAATGCATAGTAATTAAAACGCGCGCAAATTTGAATTGGCCTGTCACCAATTGACACGATGCCTTCGTCTTCGTCGTCCCTGTAAATAAAACACATTGGCAACGGTTTTTGAAGCGTTGCAGAAAGTAGGCTATGGAAAAATAGCGATTAGTGCTATATGAAACATAAATTCATCGCGAGATATGTTTCTTGTTCAGGGGAACACGCTGATTGCAATGGTCTTAGCATCAACTCCTAATTTTGCTTCATTGTAAAAACCCTAATTTGGAAAACCTGCAACCCTAAAAAACGTGCATGGTGGATTCACGTATGGTTAATGAAAATGCAATCAAACACAATGGTTAGCTCAGAAACATCATTATGAGTATGAATACGTAATTAAAAATGCAAAACTATGCTTGAATCATGCTATACGATTTCAGAATTTTTGAGATACAGTTTGACTTAGGGGTACCAATTCAAGGTGTTTTGGTTGATGTTAATGATTGGAATGTGTCCAGCAATTGCCACTGAAGCTTTTTGAATAGGTTTGGAGGTTTGAATTGACCTCTAAGGCACTTTTCAGATTTGAGTTTTTAAGAAAAATTTTCAATATGCAATGGCTTGTTTGGGCGCAGCTTGCAGTCTCTAGGCATTAGGGTTCTGATCTAGTACTTGTATGGAACGATTTAGGTCAAGAAAACTGCATAAAATCCCTTGTAATCTTTGATTGAAGATTTGATTTGCTTAAGGATCTTTTTGAATCTTATCATGTGCAATTTGGTGTCAATTAGTTCCAATCAACCCAAAACCTTCCATAATTGACTAAGCACGAGATATTGAGCCTATAATGTGCATAAAAAGATTTTTTTAGGTTAGGTTTATATTTTTCATGTATTAAAATAATTTAAATGAATTAATATTAATATAAATTCAAATAAATAATTAAAAAATATGAAAATACTTCCCTTTGGGCCTAATGGTCGTGCATAGGCTTGGCATGAAGAAATTTGGAAGAAAAATGGGCCCATTTGCATTTTTAGGTCATTTGAACCATTGTTGACTTTTCAAAATTCCCAAAAATTTCCCAACTTCCACAAGGCATAACTTGGTCAATTTTTAAGCTTTTCACATGTTTTTGGACATTTTAGAAAGGTCTTTGAGTCCTTTAACCAATGCCTTTGGTCCCATGTCATTTTGATTTACCAATCTCAAGTTATGGCCTTTGACTTAAAGTCCCTTTTTGTTGACTTTTGAAAATGACCTATAATGTTGAAATTGATAACTTTTTGTGAGAGCATTTCTTGGACTTGGAATCTGAAGATGAATTGTAGGAAATGTCTTTCTCTTCAAAATGAGCTTTGGATGGAATTTTTCTGATAATCCATGTGAAAGTTATGCCCTGGTCAATTTCAGTTGACTTTTTCAGCTGTCCAAATATAGCAACTTTTGCATCTTTGATGATTTCTGAGCCAAATTTTGAGAATCATGATCAAGCATTGATAAAATGATGTTTGTGGCTTCAAAATGATATATTGACCAAAAATTTGAACTTTTGACTGTCAAATGACCATTTTACCCCTACAGTTGACTGTAGTGCAATCTAGGGTTTTGACTGTGCAATCTTGAGCTGAATGCCTTGAAACTTGACATGAGGATTCTTGACCATCTTTGTAGGCATATGAGACTTGACTGGGCCTTTGAAAACTTCCAATTCTTGATCAGGACTCAAACCCTAGTTTTGACTGTCTAGGAGACAGTTGAGCTGCACAACCCTTGGGGAATTTTGTGACTTTGATTTGGCAATTTCCTGAAGAATATGGGAGGGCAAATTTTGGGGTACAACAGTAACAACCATCTTCATGATGATCTTCTTAATGTTTTTATTAGCAGTTTCAACAACCCCATTCATCTTTGGCCTGTAAGGAGATGAATTGTGATGGACAATCTTGAACTCTTCACAAAGTTCTGTCATCATCTTGTTATTCAGATTCAATCCATTGTCAGTGATAATCCTTCTTGACACACCGTACCGGCATATAAGATTGTTCTTGATATAGTGTACTACCACCTGCTTAGTCACATTAGCATACAAAGTTGCTTCCACCCATTTGGTGAAGTAGTCTATTGGCACCAAGATAAAACGATGTCCATTCGACGCCTTTGGTTCAATCATTCCAATCATGTCAATGCCTTACATTGAAAAAGGCCACGGGGAAGAAATAACATTGAGAAGCGTTGGAGGCACATGAATTTTGTCAGCATAAATCTAAAACTTATGGCACTTCTTTGCAAATTTGTAGTAGTCAGATTCCATTGTCAGCCAATAATAACCTTCCCTAAGCATCTTCTTTGCCATCGAATGTCCATAGGCGTGAGTACCAAAGGAACCTTCATGGATCTCATGCATCAACATGTCTGCTTCGTGTCTATCCATGGATCTGAACAAGACCATGTCATATATTATTTTGTATAGCACATCTTCATTAAGGAAAAAGCTACATGCCAACCTTCTCAATGTCTTTCTATCTTTGTTTGATGCACCAGCCGGGTATTCCTGAGTCTGGAGAAAATTCTTGATATCGTGATACCAAGGTTTTTCGTCTGATGTTCCCTCTGTTGCAAACACATGAGTTGGTCTATCTAAACGTCAAACTGTGATACGAGGCACATCGTTCCAAGTATTTACTTGATACATAGAATCCAAAGTGGCTAAAGCATTTTCCATCTCATTCTCATCTCTGGGACTATGATGGAATTCAAATTTATTAAATAAGGGCAATAATCTTCTAGCATAGTCTTTATATGGAATTAAGCCAACGTGAAGAGTATCCCGTTCTCCTTTAATCTGATTTATTACCAAAGATGAATCTCCATATACATCTAGAATTTTAATTATGAGATCTATAGACTTTTCAAGACCCATGATACAAGCTTCATACTCTGCCATATTATTGGTACAATCAAATGCCAATCTTGCAGTAAAACGGATATGCGATCCATGAGGAGTGATAATCACGGCACCAATTCCTTTCTCATAAGAATTTATAGCTCCATCAAACACCATACCCCACCAGGATTTAAGATCAGGACCTTCACCAGGCAAAGGTTCATCATAATCTTTTACCTTCAAATACATCACATCCTCATCAGAGAAATCATATTTAATAGACTGATAATTATCAATTGGTTGGTGAGCAAGATAATCTGCCAACACACTGCTTTTTATAACCTTATGAGTACGGTATTCAATATCATATTCAGACAACAGCATCTTCCAACGGGCAATTCTTCCAGTAAGAGCAGGCTTTTCAAAAATATACTTAATCGGATCCACTTTGGAAATCAACCAAGTAGTATGATTCAACATATATTGCCGCAACCTCTTTTCCGCCCATGCCAAAGCACAACATGTTTTTTTCAGCATAGAATACCGTAACTCACAGTTAGTAAATTTCTTACTGAGATAATAAATGGCATATTCTTTTCTTCCCATTTCATCTTGTTGTCCCAAAATATAGCCCATAGAATTATCTAACACAATTAGATACATAATGAATGGTCTTCCTTCAACAGGAGGGAGAAAGATAGGAGGTTCATGCATATACCCTTTAATTCTTTCAAATTCCCTTTGGTAATCATTTGTCCACACACAACCTTGATCTTTCTTTAACAAATTGAATATCAGTTCACATGTTGTGGTCATATGGGAGATAAATCTGGAAATGTAATTCAAATGCCCAAGGAAGCCTTTAACTTGCTTTTCAGTTCTTGGTGCAAGCATTTCTTGAATTTCCTTAACTTTATCAGGGTCAACTTCATTTCCTTTCTGGATGATGATAAAACCTAACAATTTTCCTGATCGAACACCAAAGGTGCATTTATTTGGATTCAAGTGGAGACAATACTTCCTCAAACGCTGAAACAATTTCAACAAATATTCTATATGTCCTTCTTCATTCTGAGATTTGGAGATCATATCATCAACATATACCACAATTTCCTTATGCATAAGATTATAGAATAGGGTTGTCATAGCCCTCTGGTACGTTGCACCAGCGTTCTTTAACCCGAAGGACGTCACTCTGTAACAGAATGTTCCCCAGGGTGTGATAAATGCAATTTTTTCCATGTCCTCAAGAGCCATTCTAATTCGATTGTATATAGAAAATCCATCCACGAACGAGAATACTTTGAATTTTATTGTACTGTCAACTAACATATCAATATGTGGCAATGGAAAGTTATCTTTTGGACTAGCTTTGTTTAAATCTCTATAATCAACGCACATGCAAACTTTTCCTTCTTTCTTTGGTACTGGGACAATATTGGAAATCCACTGAGGGTACACTGATGTCACAAGAAAACCGATATTAATCTGCTTTAGAACTTCTTCTTTAATTTTTAATGCCATATCAGAGTGAGTTATTCGCAACTTCTGCTTGATTGGTGGACATTCTGGCTTTAGCGGCAAATGATGTTCCACAATATCAGTATCCAACCCAGGCATGTCTTGATAAGACCAAGCAAATATATCCACATACTCTTTCAACAATTTAATCATCCTGCTCTTCACATCTGGATGAAGCAATGCTCCAATCTTGAATTCTTTTGGATCTTCCTCTGTACCCAAATTGATCGTATACAACGACTCTTTATACGGCTGAATGGTACTTTCCTCGCGCTCAAGAAACCGTGAAACCTCTTCTGGGATTTCATCATATTCTTCTTCTTTGGTCACATACGCAGGATATTCAAAGTTGGGAGAGAATGCAGGGTCATTGTACTCAACGAGTTTTTTAATTAATTTGCACATATGATTTATGATTGCTTTTAGGAACTGACACATATAGCAAGTGATTATGTAGATTTATTTAGATATATTATTTACTTTGAAAGGATTTTTATGATTACCATTTTCCAAGAAAAAGCAGAGAAGAAAAACATAATTTGGGAATCAAAAACAACTTTTATTAATTATTTTAAAGATCAAAACAACAGATATACTCGTAAAATATCAATACTTTCACCTTGCGCAGAGTGAAAGATTTTTGAAAAGATTAACAAAAAACAAATTACTTTAAAATGTGAATGCATGAAGGATCATCAATAGTGATCCAATTTTGGACTCTGACTCCATGCGTCACGTAGTTCGGCCTCTCTTATTCTGATTCACCTTCCAGAATAGCATTGATCTTAGGAGTAGTTGGATGAAGATAACCTCCACTATGAAAGTTGTCTTGGTAATTACCCATAGCAGACTTTGGCTTCACAATTTCACCTTTATTATTCTTCACGGAGAAACCCAAACCAACTCTATTTTTATTCACAGGTGGATCAACAATTTTCCCCCACGCCTTGCTAGGGCCATTATGCAGTACCTATTGAGCATCCTTAAATGAGGCTATAGAATTCTCATTTTTCTTACATTATCAATGGATAAAGCTTGGAACTAAGTTCTAACAGCAGCTTCATCAGCTTCCATAACACTGAAAGAGGACAAGTGAAATATTAACAAAGCTTTCTCTCCATTCACGATGAAGACATTTCCTTCACAAACAAATTTCAGCTTATGGTGCAAAGTTGAAGTAACAACTCCTGCTTCGTGGATCCATGGTCGTCCCAATAAACAGTTGTAGGCGGGAACAATATCCATAAATTGGAAAGTAATCTGAAATAAGTGTGAACCTATGTGAATAGGAAAATCTATTTCTCTGATGGAAGACTTCCTTGAACCGTCAAAAGCTTTCAAAATTATGCCACTCGGGGGCATGGGAGTTCCCTGGTACTTAAGCTTCATGAGTGTACTCCTTGGTATGACATTCAAAGCAGACCCATTGTCAACCAGCATATTGGGCAAAGATTCATTCTTACAATTCATGGAGATATGGAGAGCCAGGTTATGGTTCCTTCCTTTCATCGGGAAATTCATCATCACAGAAACTCAAGTTATTACAAGATGTAATATTCCCCACAACACTGCTGAATTGGTCCAGAGACATATCACTTTCCATAAAATCTTGATCCAACACTCGCATCAAATATTCCCTATGGGAAGAAGAGTTCATTAGAAAGGATATAATGGATATCTTAGATGGAGTTTGCAACAATTGATCTACAATCTTATAGTCACTGATCTTGATAGTCTTCAACAAGTCATCCATATCCTTTTCCAAAGCAGTGCACTAGATTCTCCCATTGTTTTCTTTGGTTCAGTAGTTTCAACAACCCTTTCATCAGAATTAACATTCCCTCGAATGAAAGGTGCGAAAACATGGCCACTGCAGGTTACTCGACTGGCTTCAGCAATATCCTTGACATCAGACAAAGGTTAGATATGAATTTCTACACCATCTTCCAGGATAGTCTCATTGTATTTATATGGCACAACTTTGTCTGATTTATATGGGACAGGACCAAGCATGCAAATAATCACTGGGGCAACAGTTGGCTTGCTATGTTACTCAATCTCTATAGGGGAAGGAATACCAAAACACGGCACAATAACATCCACCCCTTCTTTAGAATACTTAGGCATCACAGAATCATTGTTGGAGAACATATATTCATCAGAAGAGAAGAACTCATCTGCAAAAACATATTCATCATCTGACATGGTCTCGACCGAGCAATCTTCAATTACATTAAACCCATTGTAATCATCTCTACTACCTGAGATCTTGATAGTACCATTATTTAACAACAATTGAACGCCACTTCTCACGATAGAACAATCACGAGAATCCCTACAACAGATCTGGCAAGACCCATAATGGTGTCCTTCTTGGCCATCCATATGATAGAATGTAGCGTGCAGTTGTATCAAATCATCATTCATATAATTCACATCAAAAATCCGAAATCCATCGGGACATCCATAGACCATATTCACATTTTCCTCGTACTTATCCCTTGGTATGATTATATAAATGAGACCTTCGTCCATCATTTCTTGAAGATCAGCTTTTATTTTATCACATCCCTGGATATCTATACTGCAAATAATACAACCATCGTGGTCATTCATATAGTAGCTGAATTCATAGAGGTCAACATGTATCTTCACCAGATCCCCTCTAACCAAGTTGATATCAAAAATTCGGAAGTCCCCAGGACAACCAGCAACCATATTTACAGCATTTTCACCTCCATGTTTGGGAAAATGATTATCTTTCATGTTAGTACCAACGTCTTTAAAGGATAGGAAGCCATATCTCACCATCTTTTGTACCTTAGATTTAAGGGAGAACAATTTTCGATGTTGTGTCCTGGGGCTCCTTGATGAAAAGCACAGGTATGATCTGCCTTACAATACCAAGGTAACGGTGAAGGTATAGCAGGGGGAGGCCTGGTTTAAACCAACTTCTTATGAATCAATGCCAGGAATAAATCTGCATAGCTCATTGGAATAGAGTCAAAAGCTTCTCTCTTCTGGCCTTGCCCTTGATTTCCTTGAGGAGGTGGTCTCTGATAGGTAACATTAGTCGGAGCTATGTTGACAACTGGAGTTACAGAAGCAACCTGTTGTTGGTACCGATGATGTCTTCTAGGTGGTCTAATCTTCCTTTCCCTAATGACAGCATTCGCTTCACTTTCTTTCTTTCGAGAAAACCTGTAAGCTGACTTCTTTGCCCCTTCGTCTTTTGTCAAGCATCCTTCCCTGACAGCTTCTTCTAGACGAACACCTATGCTTACCATTTAGGTGAAATCGTTCGGCGCACTGGCGACCATTCTTTCATAATAAAATGATCCAAGGGTTTTTAGGAAGACCTTGGTCATTTCTTTTTCTCCCATCGGGGGTCCCACCTGGGCAACTATCTAGCGCCAACGTTGTGCATATTCTTTGATTGACTCTTTGTCTCTCTGAGCTATTACCCTCAATTGATCACGATCAGGAACCATGAACATATTTTACTTATACTGCTTGATGAAGGCCTTATCTAGATCATTGAAGGTGCGGATATTGCTACTGTCCAAACTCATATACCACTTCAAAGCGGAACCAGTTAAACTATCCTGGAAGAAATGAATAAGAAAACATTGATCATTAGTATGGGTGGACATCTTTCTGATATACATCACCAGGTGGTGACGAGGACAAGAGTTTCCCTTGTACCTCTCAAATTCCGACACTTTAACTTCGTTGGCACCTTTACGTTAGGAACTAAGCAGAGTTCACTGACGTTCTGTTTGAATAATTCGTTTCCTTGAAAAGCCTTCATTTCCTTCTGCGTCTCATTGAATTGATCTTGAAAATCATCTAATCGATCATAGAAACCAAAAATTTCACTCGATGGAGGAATGGGACGATAAACTTCATCATTAACAAACGGCATAGCATTCACCGTAGGTGGTGCAGTATAATGGATCTCATTTCTAGCCACAGGAGTAACATGCACCAAAGGAGGTGTCGGAGCAGTTGTAGCTTGAGCAATCGGAGAAACTTGAGCATCAAGATTGTAACCTTATGGCATTAAAATTCTAGGCATTCCCCACGATAACCCTGAGGCATACGATTTTGAGCAGCAGTAACTGGAGTAACAGAAACGGGAATTGACGGAATTTCGAAAGCAACTGTTGTTTGTTGTGGCTGAGAAGAAGGAGGAGCAAGTGGTGGATGACTATGAGCAGCCACCGATGATTCCATCAAAGAAGTCTGATTAACCATACCGGCCTTCAAAGCAGTAACTTCTTTGTGCAGCTCGCGACTCTCTTGTTCAAGATTCTCCATTTTCTTCCTGGAATTAGGCCGAGTATTATATCGGTGAGACAGTTTGCTTCTGAACGAAGTAGAGAAACTTAGTAAGACACCTGAGTATAAACAGAAATGCAAGGAATATGTGCAAGATGATGCATGATATGCAATGCATATGATTTATTTATCATTAATATTTCAAGGAACTCAAAGGTTTATAGACAATTTGCAAATATTAAAGTACTAACACATTTTGAAATATTGGAAAATTTCATTATAATAACTTCAGAATGGATTACAACTTTTAGTACAAGTTTAAACAATCCTAAGTGAAAGAGAAGATAGAATCTAAAATCCTAAGGAGGCAAAGCTTGATGAAGATCTCTCCACACACCGACGCTTTTTAGTGAGTCTTGCAATCTGAGCCTTCAATTGCTTGTTCCCTTCTGCATACTCGTCGGCGACCTCATTCCAATCACCAGAGTCAAGAAGTGAGCAACTAATTCCTAATTGAGATCTAGAGGAAAATAAATCCTCTTTCTTCTCCATCTTCTCCATAGCATGACTCTCAAAAATCTCAATCAGGTCATCCTTCTCTTTCAATTTTGTTTGGTAGGACATCTCTAAAGTCTGACACTTGTTCTTTCATGCTTCCTTCTCTTGCTGCATCCTAACTACGGCAAGCTGAAGTTCTTCCACATCATATAAAAGGGGAGGTATGGTATTCACAAATATATCAGTTATAGGTTCTTCACGAGAATATGGCATCTTCAACAGAATTTCCCTTGCTTGTACCCACCAGAGATTAGGCTCCAAAGAAACAGCTCCTTGGTCCCAATTATTTTCTACTCTTCCTGTGAATATGGCGCCAAGCCTTTGTAATTTCCTCCTTAGCTTCCTTATGATCCTCTCTTTATTTTAGAAATAAACCACTCAGATGAATACTATTTGGCTCGTCTCTCATCGGATATCCAAGTTGACGACGCGCAAGCACGGGATTATAGTTCATTCCTCCCTTTGTACCAAGAAGAGGTACATTGGGGAAACTACCACAACTATCGACAATCTCCACATCATAATAAGCCTGATGATACCAAACAATGTCGGAATGAGTGAGAGCCATAATCTTTGGAGCCCAACGAGGTTCCTCCTTTATATCCCAGAAAGCATCAGACTGGGGTAAGTGAGAAATAAACCACTGTTATAACAATGGCGCGCAACAAATGATCATCCCTCCATGATAAAAATCTCGAAGATGAATGGAGTAATAAGCATCTCCTAATAATGTAGGAACTGGATTTCAAATAAAAAATATCTTGATGGCATTGACATCCACAAATTTGTCGACATTAGGAAATAAGACCAATCCATAGGCAAGTAGAGCAAAAATAGCCCTAAAAGCATATGTACTCTTCATCCTAGCAAAGTAGCGAGCTTTCTCTAATAAAATCTGAGCGGGTAATCCTCTAATTCCTCCTTTGGTAGTCATGTTAGCCTCAATCTCAGACTTCCCCAAATGAACCATGGCAGACTTAGGCTCTCCCTCTAAACCGGTGAAAGGAACACGATCAGTAACATGTAAATCCAATAGGTAAGAATACTCCTCCAATGTAGGCATCAGCTGATAATCAGGGAAAGTAAAACACCGATACAACAGATTATAGAACTGGACTAAAGTAGAAAGAATACCCTCCTTCATCCCGAGCTTCATGAGAGACATGATAGATCCATATTTTTTCCGAAAATCTGTAGAGCTCTCGATCTCGGGAATTAGACGCATCAGTTCATCTATCTTAGGATCCTTGAAAACCGTACTTCTGAGTCTTTCTTTTTCTAGAATCCATGGTGAAACAGTACTTGAGATATTTGAAAAAGGTTAACTTTAAGTCCCTTGAAACAAATGTTTTAAAGGATGCTCATGGGTGCATGAATGCATGATGCAACAATCATACACAAGATCACAAACATGGGGGGTTCATAGGTTCGACATCACGAGCATGAGTTCAAAGGTACTACCCACGAGGTATGTACTAATAGTTTATCACCTACCGAACAAGGTTCTAAGAGGTTCCCATAGTCTACATCCTTCCTTCAGATATTACCAACATCCTGATTAACTCGGTAATTAGTATTATTCTCATGAAAAACTCGTCTGAGTGTAGTATCGCGTGACAACCTCTTCCGGATTACTCCGTCATATTTTCCGCACTACACCTAAAAGGCCAAGATGGGTTAAGGGTTCTACGGTTCTCAGTTTCAGCAGGCTCCTAGGTCGAAAGCAGCACGTCTTCCCGATTACTCGGTAAACGATACTACAGTCAAAGAGGCCTCCACTGAGTGAGAGATTTCATGTCTCCTTTTTTGGGATTACTCCCTCAAAATTAACATGACTATACCGCCCATCCTATCTTAAGTTTAACCAAGTCCGGGTAGAGGACTCATGAGAAATCACCAAGCACCCTGAAAACCAGGAAAATCCAGACAAACTTATACAACACATAATATACAAACAATATCAGCACATACACAAATAAACAAATATAAGCTCAACCCACTTAGAGATGGACCAGCATTTGGTCAATCTTTCCTCAGTGAAGTCTCCATTTTTTTGTAGCAGTAGAAATGTTGAGACTAAGCCATTGGATTGACTTGAATTTAAAATATCAAATAAAAATAGCCACCTCGCTTTATTGTTTCCAGAGGAATGGGAAATGAGCGAATAACCCAAAAAAGAGGGGGAGATAATCTAGGTACAGGGGTTGGTTATGCAAAGGTAAGGTATTAGCACCCTAAACATCTACGATAATCTGCAAGAACCTCTTTGAAAATTTATGTATTTTAGCTATAAGTGTTGTATAAAAATAGATGGTGGAGGTGGGAAAAGAAGTATTTTTTACAAGTTTTGCACCTGCCGCGGTTGCGAACCTTTAGTGCCTACATACCACCTTCCGTTCAATAAGGTATCAAGGTACTCGTAGTTCACCTTTAAAAATTTTAAATCACAAATGTGTTGGTTAATTTTAAGAGACAAGACATTATTGTCGTATCCAAATGGAAGAACATACTTACTACCCATGATTATGAGAAAGGAGAATTTGCGTTATCTCAAAGTGGAGGACATATCTTGGATTTTAAAATCAACAAAACCTCACTCAACACCCAAGTGGAAAATATCTCACTTCACTATATATCGTAGAAGTATAGTAGCTCACATCACTACAAGGATTGACAAGATTCTAATATTTTAAGAAAAGTTTAAAGAAAAAAGCCAAAATGGCAAAAAAATGGTTTGAATGATATTGATTGACCTTTAGTCTTCTCAAAAAATGTCAAAGTATTATTAAGTTGGTTAAAGTTTGATAAAAAAATATTTTTTGAAAACGCATGGACCAAAGCCTAAGTTTATTGTGAAAGCGGTTCAAGTTTAGAAAACAAGAATAGTTTTGAAAAGGAGGGAGAAGATTTTTGAAATTAAAGAAGATGGGAGGAGATGAAGGTACTATCCTAAAGCATGAGGTAAAAACTAGGGCAAAGAACCGTCTAACCAACAAGAAGCCAACACTTAACACAATGAGTCAATGTAGAATTCGCATCCTTTGGATTGAAACCAAAGAAGAAAAGATATTAAACCTCTTAAGAATACCAAACTTCAAATGCATTAAGTCTTCACAAAAATTGGACAGAGTAACGGCTGTATTCAGAGGAATTCCGAATCACAGACAAGGCATATAATTAGAATAACCTGCACGCAAAGAAAATCAACCCAATATCTTAGGGTAAACCCCAAGAACTCCAGACAAAATAACAATAAAAGTCACAAGGTATCAAGGGTAGTCAAGATTTCTAATTCTAAGTCCAAGAAGTCCATAAATCCATAATGCCAAGGATAGTAACCAAATAGTCCAAGTAAATTAAAGATTTTATTGTTCAAGTTGACTATTAAGTATCTTCAAAAAGAAAATGAAAACTCAAGTGAGAAAAATAAAAATGATATAAAGATAAATACTTAAGTGAGCAAAGATGAAAATATCATTAAATGTAAATGCTAAAGTAAAAGGTGCATAAAAATAAAGACATAAAGTAAAAGCATGAAATAGAAATCAATTGTTAGTGAGTTAGAAATTAGAGGTTAGTTTAATGATCATCTTGAAACTTGCATTTGAAATCTCATTAGAAGATTAATAAAATCAAAGCCTCTCAACAACAAGTTTCATTTGTTTTTTGTCAAGTATATCATTCATTTCAAATTCTTGAGATGACAACAAATGATCAACGATGTTTAAATGATTCATTTACACCAGAATTTATGATGATTCATTAGAGGATTGATAAGACCAAAGCCTTCTAACAATGATCCTCAAGGTTATTGAATCAAAGGTTTCAAATTAAACATACTTGGACTTGCAAACATGGGTTTGGGCCACGAATGATCATTTCTCGAATCAGGACAAAATTTAGCGCTATGTTAAGCAATTGCAAGTGGACTTATATAAAAGTCGAACCTATTTTAAGGTCGGTCAATACCAATCTATGTACCATATGTTTGGAGAAATGATATGCAGATCATCCTCTAACAACATGTAGCACAAATGAGAAAGGGATAAGATGAAGAGGGAGGGTAAATATTTGAATCAAAGATTTTAATCAAACTATCATTAAAACTATTCATCCATTTTGGTGGAGTTAAACTCAATACCCAAGATCCAATGATGTTAATAAAGCTCATGATAAAAAAAATCACATAGCCAAAATATATTCAAAAATAAATTGCATCTAATAAACAAAATAAAAAAAAGGAAATGATTTTTAAATGGTTTTTTAAATTAAAATAAAAGGCAAAATAGAAAACTATACTCAAAGTATTAAGGAAAAATTAAAAGAGACCATAGAAAAGTCAAAAGTGATCTCAAAATATTTTTATAAATTTTTTGGTAATTTTTTAAAACAGAAAAGTATTTTTAAACTAATTAAAATCACTCAAATAAGTGGAAAAAAGGATCAAGAATAGTAAAAATCAAAATAAAATTCTAGAAAAAATTTAAGAAAGTCAGAAATGAAAAAAAATGATCTTGATGAATTTTTTTTAGAATTTAAAAATGCCAAGAGGTATTTTTAAACAATTAGAAACAAGTCAAAATAAAGGAAAAATTATAAAAAGTATCAAATATGAAAATAAAATCATGATAAAGTAAACACACTGGATATGATTCAAAAAAATTACATATCACGCCATCATTGGTTGAATCACGACACGTAGATCGTCTTCAACCTCTAAACGCCCTAGATTGGAGTTCCTCAAACTGTAAAATTAGCGAACCAAATCGGTACCATTAAATTCTTCTCTTCAAGACGATTCTAATGGTACCCTCGCGCCAAATTTATATAAACTGAGCAAGGCTTGAATTGAGAAAAAGCATAAATAATAGCTAGCACGAAATTCTAGAATATCTCACTCAAATCTTAATGAAATCACAAATTATAAGAAGCACGTGAATTAGAAGGATGAGGAGAGTAAATTAGTCTTTTATTTGGATTAATTTGACTAAGAAATCTACCTGAAAGAAGTAGCAGAAAGTTGCTCTGAAACTGGACTTTTGTAGCTCAAAATAGGTCAGGATTCTTGAAGGTAAGAGTATGGTTAGCTTCAGAGAAGTTCAATGAAGCTAACTAAATGGAAACTTTAGTGTTTTATGGTGATAATGAAAGAAATCGGTAATTCAAATTCAGAGTTCGTGTGGGATCTGAACAGGAGTCAATTGGCTATCAAAAGCTTGTAGAAATAGGCGGAATGTGCATATTATTTATAGGAGAGGATGAGGCAATGCTTAAGCGTGAGAATGGGAGAATAATTGAGTGAATTCGTGTGAATCTGAAACATGAGCAATGTGTTACTTGGTTAGCATCAAAACTCAGCCAAAGTCTGCGTTTCATGATGCTAAATGCTTTTGGAAAGTTGCTAAACATGATTAGAAGAAAAAACGCATGAAAACTGTGTTTAGAGGGAAAAATATGGATTTCAAATTCTGACTTGGAAGGAAAACTCAACTTCAAGCAACGAACTTTGAACTCATGGCGTGCACGATTTAGGGAACCTTAGGACATTATTCTTGATGCATTGGAAATATGAGGTAACATTCTTCATAGTGTTCCAAGAAAGAGATCATTTGGATGCTTGAGCTATAAGTTTTGCTTGGTCAAAATCAGGAAAAAAGTGTTGACTTTTATACTTAGAATTTTTTTTTAAGTTTTTCTTCAAAAATGACCTATAATGTTTTGACTCCAAACAAGGTATTCTTCCAAAATTTTGATTTGATCAATGATGCTAGATTGAAGTGGACTCCTTAAAGAGTATTATGAAATTTGTATCACTCAAAAATTCCAAATATTGGACAAGTTATGATCCTTTGAATTTGATTAAAATCCATAAGGTAGCCTATAATCTTTTGAGCTTTTAAGGCATCTTCTAACCATTTTCAAGTTTTGCGCATAAAAGAAGAGTTAAAGTTCACGCTCTTAAGATCATTATGGAAAAAGAGTGGGCTTAAAGAGATAAAAATTGATCAAGTTATGACTTTTTGAAGTCACATGAGGGAATTTAATTCTCTATTGAGAGGACTTGTAATCTTTCTCAATCATTAGTGATCTTTCACATATAATTTGCTTGAACCTTTTGAAGTGATTTGTTGATAACCCTTTAAGGAGAAGCATGTCTTTGGAATCACTCAAAAATATCAAAAGATGGATAAGATATAGCCATTAGAAGTCCAAAACCCTAACTCCTAGAGCATCAAAATGGCTTGGGAACCCCTTTGAATTTTGACAATCTTTCTTGTACAAATACTTTTGCTATGTGAAGAGATGTTGTTATGGATGATAATGAGAACATATTTTGACTCCCTTTGGAAACTTTAGGAATGATTAGTCATAGTAGACCTTATCATGATATTACTTTAAAGCACTTTCAATGATGAAGCTTGAATTTCAATGAAGCTTTGTTGAAGAAGGCATCGAAATAAACTCATGAACCTATGAATCAACCTGATGAAATGTGTTATGCCCTCGCCTATAGTATCATCATTTAAAGCAAACATTCATTGTATTTGTTAGTTAAAATTTAATTAACACAAGGCATATTTGATCATAATATACAAATCAAAGTGCTTGGTGATATCTCATGAGCAAACCTAAAGAGAGGAAGAAGAACCAAACCCTAGTGTGATCTTGATATGACTGAGTTGATATGAGATGATAGAGGAATTTTACGGGGAAAATTGGGGTATAACAGTGGTGTTGTCGTGTGATGAAATAGTAGAGACGATGTGCACGGCGTAAGAACTAGAAAGTAAGATTTGATGGTGTGAAATTATATCTCTATTTTGCATATTATATTGCACGATGATGATAATGTTATTGTTGGCCTAGAATGGCGTAGTGTTAAGGGCTTATGCTCTGTTATTGCATAATTATGTTGTTGTGTGTCGGTGTTGCATGCATTCATTGTTGAGGGCTTATGCCCTGTTGTTGGCCTGGATTGTCAAATTGTTGAGGGCTTATGTCCTGTTGCTGCCCTATTTGGCATTTTGGAGAGAGTTTATGTCCTGATGGTACCACATGCATTTTAGTTGGTATTAGTCGCATTGCATTACATTATTAATTAACTTGATGCTATATGAGGTAGAAGATGTATATATTATATTATGATGGATATCATGTGTTATTTGTATTATTGATTTTATGTTGATGTACCTTGTGATTGCTATGAATAAAATAAAGGTGTGAGGTAAAGAAGTATAATTATGCGTGTTTGAATTGTTATCTGCTCATTATTATGTTTTCTCTTATATTGTTATGATATCTCACCCCTTTTATTTGAATGTTGTCTTTATATTGATAACATGAAGATGATCTGAAATAGTTCGAGGTTGAGGTTAGATGAGGAGTTTGCCTCACATTGTGTAGTTTGAGTCGGTGTCAACTCTGATACGTAACACCAGGGAAATGAACGCTTGCTTGTTTTGCTTAAATGATATTTTTGTTTTGATGATTTGTTGGAGTATTACAAACTCTCTTTTATTTGGTAAAATATTGGTTTATGATTTAATTGAGGATGTTGATTATTAAACTTGATTCCTTTTTCCGCTGCAATAATAAAATTGAATTTTGAGGACTATATTGAAAATATTGTCGGTTCACTTGAAAATGTGTTATGTATCTGTTCATTGATTCTCGGGTAGTTTTTTTATATGTTGAAAAATGTGGCATCTTATTCTTGGTGTTTGATTTAAAAATTAAATTACTCTGATTTTTGTTAAATTACTTATGAGAAAAATAGAGTGTTACAATATATATATCTGAACTCTGAAGATATTTTAGGTTTTTCGTCAAAGATCTAAAAGAAAAGAGTCAGATCTAAAGAGAAATTCTCAAATGATTTTTGTTGATTATATTTTCTTACTAGATCAATTTGTGTTATAAGAGTAATGTTTTGTTTTATAATAACAATATTTTTTCTTAGCAGTATCTGATATTGGCACAAGGAGCAGCTTAGATGAATTTCAAGAAGTGAGGGTTTCTTTCACATATGCACTTTGTAAATATGATGATACTAATCACTAGCTAGTTTTTAAATTTCTTTATCACTCAATATATGTGATATATATCTTGTACCATGATTTAAACTAGTTTTGTTAGATATCCAGAATAGCTCATGTATATCAGTATTGTGCATTAGAATTTTATGCTGACAATAGTTGCACTTTTTACGGTATATTGCTTTGCGTATAGGAATTCGGGCTATATGATAATCCGCTTATATATCGGTATTGCGTTTTAGAATTTTGACTATACGGTATTGTCAACATATACCTGTATTATTTTATCATTAATATATAAATATTTATTGTTATTTTATATAAAAAAAATTAATATATTAAAAAAATGTTAATATAATTCAAAAACTATTTGCATATATTAAACTTAGAAGTACTATTAATTATTTATTTTTAAATTTTAACTTTTTTTAGTTTCTATTTTTAGTTTTTATGTCATCGTTGTGTATAAGTATATAAGACTACAAGACAATTTTTATTAGTCGAAAGTAATATGAAATGATGACTTGTGTCAACGTTTTTAATAAAAAGTACTATTTAATGATGACTCACACCAACTTATCTAAAAAATACCTGCATCAACAATTTATAAAAAGCGCTATCTAAAATAGATTTACACCAGCACTTTTAGTAAAAAGCATTGCTTAATGTGATATCACACGCCAGCGATGTTATCAAACAACAATGTTATAAGTTGATTTTAGTCAATACTTTCGTCAAAGAACGTTTATTAAAGTGGACATATGTCAACACTTTTAAGAGAAAGCGTTTTCTAATGGTTGTCATATGCCAGCGCTTTTACGAGGAAGCGCTTTCTTATGGATGTCCTATGTCAGCGCTTTAATTAGAAAGTGTTGTCTAAAGATGACTTACGTCATCCGTTTTAAGAAAAAGCATTGTCTAAATTGTATTTAAGCCAACGTTTTTTCATATAAAAAAAGTGTTATCTATACCTACAGTAATGTCAGAGTAGACAACATTTTAAAACGCTGCTAAAGGTCAAAATAAGTTATGTCTAAAGTCTTTTACAATCTCTATACCACTAAAGTTGATGTTGATAATTGGATCCAAATTGGTTATTCTTATCCTCTAATTGAAGTGAACGTTGTGAGCAAGCTTAATAAAGAGTTGAAGGATGATGAAATGAAAGAGCTATCTTTGATAATGGCTCCTTGGAAATCTCCGGGGCCTGATGGTTACCCGGCTAGTTTCTTCCAACAATCTTGGAATATGGTGGGAAACAATGTATGTAGTTTAATTCAATATTTGTGGGCCAACATTGTAAGATAGAGGAGATTAATCAAAATGAGCTTTATCTTATCCCAAAGATCAATTCTCTTGAACATGTTAGCCAATTTAGACATATTGCTCTATGTAATGTAACTTATAAAGCCCTTAGCAAAATTATAGTCAACTGACTAAAGTGAACAGAGTGGTGTCTCCAAATCAAACTGATTTTATTCCAAATAGAAATATTTGAGAAAATTAAGAAATAGAAATATTTGAGAAAATTAAGAAATCCTTCGTAGTATGAATAAATTAAAAGGTAAGACGAGGTTCTTTGCTATTAAAGTTGATATGGCAAAAGCTTATGATAAAATAAACTGGAAGTTTGTTGAGAAAGTGCTTATGGAGCTCACTCTTCCTCAACACCTAAAGAGCATTATTATGGCTTCGATCTCTTCAAGTGCTTGAGAACTATTTGGAGTGGGCAAAAAGGTGATTTCTTCAATCTCAAGAAAAATTTTAAGTGTAATACTTCAAAAATCTAGATTTAATTATTTAATTGATTATTTGTGGATTATTGATGATTTTATGTGTGATGTATGATCATGTGTTATGGGATAGTGTGGAATGAGGTGCTAGTTAGAATTATTTAGATTTAAATAATTTAGTTTATAATATTTAGAATTATTTATTAATAATTAAATAAAATAATTGGTGTGTAGAGATACTAAGGCATCGTGGTAATATATGGTGATAAGTGAGGCATAAAGGGAATAATATAGAAAGGATCATATGGGTAAAAAGAGAAAATAGAAGAATAGTGATCATTTTGTGCGATCGTAGAATTGAGAGAAACGCCAAGAAGAGGTTAGGACTCAGAGGTAAATTCTGTAGAACGTGAGGAAAGGGATCGATCGATAGGAATTTGAGGTAAGGGATTTAGTCTCGATTTATTATGATTGATGGGAGGTTAAAGTAGAAGTAAGTTTTGTTTTTTTTAATGATTTGATGAAATATATGATGAAATTGTAGATTTATGATGTCTGTATTTTGTGATTTATGTTTAATATAATGTGATGATGCAATTTCATGTTAATATGTGATATATGATGATTATAATGTATTTTAGATTGAGTTTGGTATTGTAATCGAAATTGGAATGGGGCTGGATAGTTCAAAAATCACAACTGAGAAGTTGCAGTTTCGTGAACACCGTCGAGCGAGCAGGGGTGAGGAGAGCGCTCAAGCGTCATCGAGCGAGACAAGCGGCGATGGAATTGGTAGAAAAAGTGAGCTACTGGAAAATGTATAGGGAGGGGATCATCGCTCTAGCGATCGAGGTGCCGCGACTGGTTTTTTAATCAGAGCTGCCACTATTAGTTTTTATCCTAGGGAAGGACATCTAATAGGAAACCCTAATTCGCAGACAGAGATTCTAGGTTTCAGACTCAATTAGACGAAAGGAAGGTGTTAGGCACCTTTCATCTACCTTGTTCACAAGGATACCGGCTTCTAGGTTTGGGGTAAACAGGATTTTAAGTTTTAATTAGAAAGACTCGCCACGATTTTTGATCGTATGCCTACGTATCCTCTTATGAGGAATCAGAGTCCTAATTCGTAGTTCGTATGGGGTTGGTGTTTTTTAGGGGTCGCAAACGTATTTTGAATCACCTCGCATTTTGATCGCGAGTAGTGATTGCGGAGATTTTGACTAAATGCGCGGTAAGTCAAAATCTGTTTGAAACCCTTTGCAAAAACTGTTGATTAGCTTAATTTATTGCGAAAAATAGTTTGTTGTTTGTTGCGTGTTTTTTAATCATGTTAATTGCAAAAAATTCTTGATTAATGCATGATTAAAAATATTTTAAAGCAATATATAAAAAATAACATATGAGTTTTTACATAAATAATTTATCTATGATAACAAAAATAATAATATGATAATAAATAAAAACATGTAAAACATAAGAATTTAAAAAAATAAAGTATAAAAATTAAATATATAATAATTATAGAAATAAAATAAATAATAATAATAAAGAAATAAGAAAAATATAATATAAAAAATAGATATAAAGGAAAAGATAATAATTTAATTAATTCAAAGGGGGTGTAGTTTATGTTAGTAAGTAAAACAGGGGGTGTGGTAATTAGATTGGGTTAGGCCCAAAGGTGCTGGCACGGACAGGGGGTGCATTTGCTTTGATGGCTTAGTGATTAGGCAGAAGGGGAGTGCAAAAACAATTGGCCTTAAGCCCAGGATGCTTAAGGAAGGGCAGGATAGATCTAGTATAGTGAGGGCGCATGATTACTACGACGCAGACTCGGCCTCTGGTCGTCTGATGATGATCAAAGGGGTAAAACTGAAGGAACATGCTATTATAGTGCACTAGTGCGCATGGGATTGAAACGAATTATAATATGTTTTTTTCACTTCTTTCAGTTTCATTTCTTTTTTGTTTTACAGTCCAAACCCTTCTTCTCTCTCGTCGTACCAGTCTTCAATCCCTTCTCTCTTCCTCGCCTTCTTCAACCTTACAACCCTTCTCTCTTCTAATCCGCGGTGGTGTAATCACAAACCCCAACCCAGAACCCCTTAATTGTAACCCCCCAAATACAAAAACAACAAAAAAACAAGCTATGTTTATTTACCCCTTTAGCGATTGTCGTTCCTCAACTTCAAATGTCCGATTCACCGATTCCTCTTCTTTTTTGTAGGTGACAGTGGAATGAAGATGGTGACGGTGGCTAGTGTCGAATAGTGGTGGCTCTCGGTTAGGGTTTCAGAAATTGAAACCCCAACCGTCCTCTCTCTATCTTCTTCCTTCGCGATTATCCCTCAATGTTCAAGGCTTCTTCTCGGTAATCTTCATGATCCAGTTTCCGTTCTTCCTCTCTGTAATCCAAACCCTATTTTGTATATCATCCTTCTCCCCCGTCCTCTGTATTTTTCTTCTGTTCTTCTCCTTCTGTAAACCCCCTTCTTTTAGGATACTTAGTTTTCTGTATTTATAGCTTTAGGGTTGGAATTTACAGTTAGCCTTAGATTTAGGGATTAGGTTAGTGATTTATGTAATTGATTGAGAGATTGGATTTAATTTGATTCTGTAATTAATAATGTAATAAGATTTTCCAGATTTTGTATTATATTAGATTTGTATTTTGATATTGCTTGAATGTTGTAATATGTTGAAGATTTGATTTGTAATACGTGATTGATTGTAAATGAAGATTTGCTTTAATGTTATTTGATTTGGTTCTGTGAGTACGTTTCTGTGCTGGACTCTGTGTGGATTTGGTTTGTTCTGTAATCTTATTGATTTAGTAAATTTGATTTAGTTGAATTTGAACAGGATTTGTTAGTAAACAAAACCCTGCGCTTAATTTTGATTTAATTGGAACAGTTGTTGTTATTTCAAATTGGGCCCTACATTTACTGTATTGGGCTTGCAATTAGCAACATTTTCTATTACAGCACAGAAAGTATTCTCTTAATGCAACCGGCCCAATTGGCCTTTTTTCCCCAAAGGAAAATTTTAATAAACTAAATATTTAACAAAGCAATATTGTAATAAGAAGCTCATCAGCAATAATATATTACGCTTCCTCCTTAAAAAACATTTATTATCTCTTTTATAATAACAAAAGTTTTAACAATAATCCCCCTCTTCCTTTTTTTTTTAAAATCAGTAATAACATAAGACCACAAATGCATTAGCTTTATTAAAACCTTAATGGGCCTATAATTTTGTAATCACACCCCTCTCTTAAACACAGCAAAAATCACTGGGCCTTATATTAAGCACAATCAAACAAATGTTTAAATAAGAATGCCCGATAATTTTGACGGACTTTTAATACCAATACCCCTCTTTTCCTATCAACGAAAGCTAGAAACAGGAAAACTAGGTAAATAGCTCCCACCCTTCTTACTAAGTTTCGTTAATAAATCAATTATTATTTAATATCAATTTTAATTTCGCTAATAACAACTATTTAGTAGTCATTATCCTGAAATAACTTTACATTCAAATTTCATGGGCCATTGGCCAACATGCCACGTGAATGGGTTCACGGATGCATGAGTCTTTCTGCTTTAGAAAGCTCCCATTTTCGCGAATTAAAATACACCCCTAGTCTTGGATAAAGATGGGCCATCAGATACTGTTGTACCATCTTTACTTAAATATTTCTTCTATTTTAATCTCGAAAAATAAAATTATTGAGGTAGGACAAATTTGGGGTACGGCAGCTGCCCCTATTCAATTATCTTTCAGTCGAATAGCGCGAGAAAACTCGAGTCTTTTGCATTCTAATTGGAAGTTTATTGAATAATTGAAGTATCCCTAAAATTTGTCCGAAAAACATAAGGTTACACTTATATAGCATACCCTTACGAGTCTTTGGGAAAGTAGCCAAAGCTAATGATATATCGCTTACCAAGGTTTGATAACGAGGCAGATGGTTTTACGAGCGCAATTTCGTATGTCCGTGTTTGGTTTTTGATTACTCGTCCATTTGGGGCATGAATACAACAATGATTGATGATGCATGGCTGCTTGAAGACTGAGGCCATAGATTATGCTCGCGAATCGCTGCATGACGTCTGAGGCAATGGGCTAGAGTTTTGTTTTCTTTTGAGCATCGCAGCATGAAGTCTGAGGCGATGATCAATGTTTATCAAATAACGAAACATATTGCTGCATGAAGTCTGATGCAATGGGTTAAAGTGTTTTTCTTCTGAGCATCGCAGCATGAAGTATGAGGCAATCATCGGTGTTTATGTAATAAAGAAACGTATTGTTGCCTGAAGTCTGATGCAATTGGTTATATTTTCAAATCGTTGTGCAAAGTCTGAGACGATAATCTAGATTTGGTTTTCAGACATCGCTGCATGAAGTCTGAGGCAATGGTTTGTGTTACGGAGTAAAGAAGTGTACATTGCTTCATGAAGTCTGGGACAATGAGTTTGGTTCGCAAATTGTTGCGTGAAGTCTGATGCGATAGGCTGGAATTTATGGAATAAAGAAACACATTGTTGCATGAAGACTAATGCAATGGGTTAGGTTTGCAAATCACTGTGTGAAGTCTGATGTGATAAGCTAAATTTGGTTTTGAACATCGCTAGATGAAGTCTGAGGTGATGGTCTGGAGTTTGGAACACATTGTTATATGAAGTCTGAGGCAATGGGTTAGGTCTGCAAATCATTGTGTGAAGTCTGACGTGATAAGCTAAATTTGGTTTCGAATATCGCTACATGAAGTCTAAGGCGATAATCTGTACTGTGGAATAAAAGAAACACATTGATGCATGAAGTCTGAGGCAATGGGTTAGTGTGATACGGTGGGAGAACTAACTTGGGATTTTGCGTTTGTGTTCGTAAATGTTCGGTTTAGCAAGAGTCGCCACCGACTTTTTATTTATCCTAAGGAAAGGTCAAAAAGCACAGGAAAGACCTTTGAGATGTTTTCGTGGGTTCGGGGGGTAGATTATGAAAAGGGAAGGTGCTAGCACCCTTTTCATCCATGGTTATCCATGGGCTCTTAGTTACTTGTTTTAGATCACTTGCCTTTGCTTTTCGATGGTTTGAAATGATGCTTTGTGTGTGTGGTTTTGAAAATATTTTGAAAAAGATGCCTTGTCTAGGCAACCTTTGTAACAATTCGTTTGAATGTTTTACAAAGGTGTTTGTCTTTTTGAAAAGATGTTTCAATGTTTTTGAAAGTTGTCTTGAAGTTGTGTTGTGATGTGTGTTTGAAAAATGGCAAGGATGTTTTGCAAGTTTGATCAAGTAACTAAGAGTTGTCTACCCTATTTTACTCAAATATGTTTCTTATGTTTTAACCCTTTTAACAGTGTTGTTTCACCATTGTGTTTGATGAACAACCTTGCGTTAGGATGTTAAACGGGACGGGCGTGGGACGTTTGTATAGTCATAAAAGGCAACATATGGTACGTTTTAGCAATGTCGTTTTAGGGACTAGATCGTTTACCGAAGGCAACATCGAGGGTCATCGAGGGACTACGATCTTTTATCGAGGGTCTTTGCTAAAACGCCCATGCTCGAGGGACATGACTATTTTCCGAGGCAACAAGTGAGATTACCCTAAGGGTGCATGTGGGCAAAGTGTGTTTTATTGCATGCATTTGTCTTTGATTTTTAGGTTGTCTACTTGTTGGTTTTATCTTGCCATACACACCTAGTTACTAGCATTTGTACAAAAGTAATAAAAAGTGCAAAAAAATAAATCCTACACTATTACAACCATATTGAAGTGCATAGAAATGAAAAGGTAAAAATAAAATAAAAGCAAGAAAAATGAGGGTCTTTCGATTGAGGCAGCAACAGCCTTCGATTTGCATTCTGCTGGCCTCCTTCGATTGGGGCTGGCAACAGCAAAGTCACGTCTTATGATTGGGCCTTGGCAGGGGCGAGGTCCTGTCCTTCGATTGGGCAAAGGCAGCAGCAAGTTGTATCCTTCGACTGGGGCCTGGAAGTCAGTGAGGGAATGCCTTTCGATTAGGGGCTGGAAGTCAGTGAAGGCGTGCTTTTTGTTTGGGCCTAGAAGTCAACATGGTTTTCCTCCTGGTTGTCTCTTTCGTTTGACCTGGAGAAAGAGGGTAGAAGCCAGAAGCTTCGTTCCATATTTCTTGTTTCCTGTTTCTTTCATTTCAAGCATTAAATGACAACATGGCCTGAGGCCATGCTAGTATTTATCTTTTAAACAGTTTAATAACTAAAGCTAGTTCAGGCAAACAGCAAGCAAAACGAAAGGGTTAACTTTTAAAAACATGTTAACAGGGTGGAAACGAAAAGAACCAAAGTGTTATGTACATGTTTTGAAATGAAAGGGAAGCTTATTTACATGTTATGCTAGGAATGAAAGGTTCAAGGTTAAGAATGACTTACCTTGCTTGAGGCTGGAACGTGTGCTGGGCCTTTAAATGGTTTCCTTGAATGCTTCTGGATTCGAAGGGAGGAACCAGGGGTTATGTCTTTGATACTGGATCCGAAAGAGAAGAACAAGTATGAGGTTCTTCCTACTGGATTCGAAGAGTAACAAGGTATGGGGATGTTTCAGATTCTAAGGGGATAAGTGTTTGGATTCTGGGTATGTATTTGATGAGTGTTTAAGTGTTTGAGAAAATTTGGTGTTTTTGAGAATTTTCTGGAGATTCGTTCGCCTGGCCAAAATATCCTCTTCAGCTTTGTAAAAAATTCATCTATTTATAGAGAAATAATGAACATGTTGTCCAAAGCCAGCCTTGCAAAGAATAATAAAATAATGGGTAACGTGAAAGGAACAAGTGGGGGGCCTGTTGGCAGCAGCAGCAGTGGGGTGCATAAGATGTGACTTAGGCCTCTGACGTTGCTTGTGCTCAGACCAAATTCAGGTTGACAGCTGCTTTTGTGATAAAGTACTCTCTGTTTGAAGAAAAAGTATGTAGCCTTTAACCCAGAATAGTAGTATCTAAAAGACAAAGTTTAAAACCTTTGTACAAGCTTCTGACTATATAAGGATTTGGACGCAACACAGCCTGGCAAACGAGATTTGGTCTTGTGTCCAATGCAAGAGTGAGATCGAAGCACACCTGTTTGAAGGAAGCCTTTGCCTCAGTCGAAGCTTGTGGTCGAAACAAGCTAACTCGAAGGAAGCTATTGCCCAATCGAAAGCTCATGCTCGAAGGAAGCATATTGCCCAATCGAAAGCCTGGGTCGAAGCAAACATAAAGGGAGTCATTGCCTTCTAGCGTGAGGGAGGTTCCTGGCTTCTAAGTCGAAGGGTATTCCCAAGTTGCATTCGAAGGAGGCACCTGCTCAACTGAAGTTTTTATCCAGGTTGCATTCGAAAGAGGCTTTTGCTAAAAACGAAGGATGTAATCCAAGTTGCATTCGAAGGAGGCTCTTGCTCAACTGAAGTTTTCATCCAGGAACACAGAAGGTGAGTGATCAAATGAAGACTTGCCTTGAAGGGGGGGACATGTGACCAGTAGGTCATGGCCTTCGATTGCAAGCATGCATGCAGCAAAAGACACAAACGAAACCTGCAACAAGAAGTCACATGCCCAGGCGAAAGAAGCCAAAAGGCCAATTGAAGGATGCAAGCCAAGCTTGTGTCGAAAGAGGTCAAAAGGCCAATCGAAGGATGCAAACCAAGCTTGTGTCGAAAGAGGCCAAAAGGCCAATCGAAGGATGCAAGCCAAGCTTGTGTCGAAAGAGGCCAAAAGGCCAATCGAAAGAGCTGAAACGAAGAACACTTGTATTTCTCTAATTTTTGTCAAAATGTTATTTTTATCTGTTTTCTCCATTTTTGACAGTTTCCTTTTAATTTTGGTATTGGAAAATCCCGATGCACTTGTTTAAGCTTGAACCTTGAAATCCTTGTAAGAAAAGCCTTGAGAATTGAGAGGGAAAATTTTGGGGTACAACAGCTGCCCCTGTTCAATCTTCTTACACCTGAAGAGTTAGATTGGTAATTCTGCCATTCGTGACTTGAAGGTGAAAGATAATTGAACACTAGAGTGCCCAGAAATTTGCACTCGGTGATGTGATGATTGGGAGAATGGGCTTAGAGATGCCATTTGGAGAGATGATAGAAAGTTGTTGGAGATGGGCTTAAAGATGCCATCCAAAGGTGTGACAGAATCTTGTCGGGGATGGGCTTAAAGATGCCATCTGGAGATGTAATGGATAGTTATTGGAGATGGGCTTAAAGATGCCATTCAGAAAAGATTTCTACTCCAAATAGATGATGAAGGAATCTTGGACGATTACAACCTCAGCAGGATGATGAAGGAATCTTGGACGATTACAACCTCAACAGGATGATGAAGGAATCTTGGATGACTACAACCTCAGCAGGATGATGAAGGAATCTTGGATGACTACAACCTCAGCAGGATGATGAAGGAATCTTGGATGACTACAACCTCAGCAGGATGATGAAGGAATCTTGGATGACTACAACCTCAGCAGGATGATGAAGGAATCTTGGATGACTACAACCTCAACAGGATGATGAAGGAATCTTGGATGACTACAACCTCAGCAGGATGATGAAGGAATCTTGGATGACTACAACCTCAGCAGGATGATGAAGGAATCTTGGATGACTACAACCTCAGCAGGATGATGAAGGAATCTTGGACGACTACAACCTTAGCAGGATGATGAAGGAATCTTGGACGACTACAACCTCAGTAGGATGATGAAGGAATCTTGGATGACTACAACCTCGGCAGGATGATGAAGGAATCTTGGATGACTACAACCTCGGCAGGATGATGAAGGAATCTTGGATGACTACAACCTAAGCAGGATGATGAAGGAATCTTGGATGACTACAACCTCAGTAGGATGATGAAGGAATCTTGGATGACTACAACCTCAGCAGGATGATGAAGGAATCTTGGATGACTACAACCTCAGCAGGATGATGAAGGAATCTTGGATGACTACAACCTCAGCAGGATGATGAAGGAATCTTGGATGACTACAACCTCAGCAGGATGATGAAGGAATCTTGGATGACTAAAACCTCAAAAGGATGATGAAGGAATCTTGGATGACTACAACCTCAGCAAGATGATGAAGGAATCTTGGATGACTACAACATCAGCAGGATGATGAAGGAATCTTGGACGACTACAACCTCAGCAGGATGATGAAGGAATCTTGGACAATTACAACCTCAGCAGGATGATGAAGGAATCTTGGATGACTACAACCTCAGCAGGATGATGAAGGAATCTTGGATGACTACAACCTCAGCAGGATGATGAAGGAATCTTGGACGATTACAACCTCAGCAGGATGATGAAGGAATCTTGGATGACTACAACCTCAGCATGATGATGAAGGAATCTTGGATGACTACAACCTCAGCAGGATGATGAAGGAATCTTGGATGACTACAACCTCAGCAGGATGATGAAGGAATCTTGGATGACTACAACCTCAGCAGGATGATGAAGGAATCTTGGATGACTACAACCTCAGCAGGATGATGAAGGAATCTTGGATGACTACAACCTCAGCAGGATGATAAAGGAATCTTGGATGACTACAACCTCAGCAGGATGATGAAGGAATCCTTGATGACTACAATCTCAGCAGGATGATGAAGGAATCTTGGATGACTACAACCTCAGCAGGATGATGAAGGAATCTTGGATGACTACAACCTTAGCAGGATGATGAAGGAATCTTTGATGACTACAACCTCAAAAGGATGATGAAGGAATCTTGGATGACTACAACCTCAGCAGGATGATGAAGGAATCTTGGATGACTACAACCTCAGTAGGATGATGAAGGAATCTTGGACGATTACAACCTCAGCAGGATGATGAAGGAATCTTGGATGACTACAACCTCAGCAGGATGATGAAGGAATCTTGGATGACTACAACCTCAAAAGGTAATGACTTTTATCTGTCGATCGATCTTTCCTGAAAAGGTAAAGAGTTAGTTGTATGCAATGTCATGATGTATGTATTGTGTAATGATGTTCTCAAAAGAAATGAGATTGTGTTGTATGTACTTATCATGTATGTAAATAGGATGTATGAAATGTGAAATGTTAATGAATGTATTTTTGTCTGGGAAAATAAATCCTTGACAAGTGTTGGGGAGTTATTAAATCCCGGATTGTTGTTGAAGAGTATGTGTGTCTTCAAACTTTGCTTAGAATATTTCCAATGGATTCCTGTTTTGTTGTTTGAGGAGAACTCCGCTGGGGGAAGTTGGAAACTCTGTGGGGAGTATGTTTATTTCTGCTTGGAAAAGGAGATTAAGAGTCTTAGTCGTCCGTTGCTCTACTGGGGAGTCGAAGTTGAACTGATATCTGGTCGGGTCCAGGTTTCGCAGTAACTTGCTGGGGATTGTAGAGTAGTCTACTGGGGAGGAGGAGTTGTGGTCCTTTGATTTGTAGTAGTCGGAGAGGAAAACTCAAGCTGTGGAATTTGTAGTTTGTTGGGGAAATAAACCCTGTTGTCGGTCTACTAGAGAGGTGATGAACTCTTTGGGGAAGTCCTCGAGGATTCTTGATGTTGATTCAGCTGGGGAAAGGGGGTCAGAGATTATACTCTTGCTGGGGAATCATCCTATGAGAAGGACTTTGGGGAGACTTGTCATTTCCCCTAGTAGCGAATGTTTGTGGCATTGACAAAAAGTTTGATTGTATGTAACCCTTTGTCAGGGTTGACGTTCAATGCCCCAAGTGACGGAGATGGAGACTTGCCCCTGGTTACTCTGCACTTCTTCAGAGATTTCTTGAAATCTTTACTGGACTGCCCCAGGTGTGCTGGATAGTGACATGTCATGCCCCCTTGTTGATAGGAGATTTGTCAATGGAAGTGTCATCCTTTTTGAAGTGATTTTGTTCACTGAGAGGGCTTTCGTTCATCGGATATTCGTTGTGTGAATTTCTCCGCTGTCAAACAAATAGCCATATGCAAACAACGATATTCAAATAATGCAAAGTTTATGCTTGTCTCGAAGTTTTGGAAAATGTGTTTTTTAGTAGAAAACTTTTTATAAGACAAATCCAAACACAAGATTTAGGGATAAGCCTTACAGGAGTCAGGATACCTTTTGTAACAGTATGCTTTCGAACTAACCCATGCTTCAATTAGGACTTTTGAAGGGTTGTAACGTGGCTTGGTTCACGGTTTAAGAAAAAAAGGATAAAGGCTCAAAGTATATTTGTACCCACCCGCTCTTCGTGATGTTCTTCAATCCTAAACTCAGTTAATTGTGCATTTGAACTCCAAATGAGTCTGGAACGACGTTTTTGGTGATGGTTCACACAAGTTGAATTTGTTGGAAGGCAGTCATTTTTGCAACATTTTTCATGTTGTTGAGGATTTGTAGTGACCTCGTTCTTTTGATTTGTTATCCCTAACTTTTGCCTGACTGTTCCTGTTTTCGAGATTACAGTCAGCGGGATGCCCCAGTTTTCGTAAGTCTCCTTTGTAGGTTTTGACTTAGTGGGCTTTTTCTTTTGAGAGATAATGACTGCCTATGCGATAAGGAACCATCACTATCTTTTGGTTCCAAAGGAATGTTTTTGATGTCGTTCGTTGTATTACGAACTGAGAGTTTGCGACTTCAATGCGCATCTTTTGAATTAACTGAGAGACTACCCTACCCCAGGTTTAAATTAAAGGTTTCAATTTGTGTTTAAAACAGAAAACTCCTACTTCTTTGGCTCGAAGGGGTTGACTAGGGATTATCTTCCTTATAACTCCAGTGTTTAGGATTTGAAAGAAACGCCTGTACATCGTCAGCAAGGTCTGTCCAAAAGCATACTGTATGAGATTATGGCATTGTTTCGTCATCCTCCCTCTAAAGGCTTGTAACTTTTAGCAAGAGTTGAATGTCATAAAGAAGGTAAAAAAACATAGTTTAAATGTAATGAAAGGATGAATTCAAGACAAACATATGCAATGCATTAATGAAACAGAGTTTGACATTAATAGATAATTGTTTGAATACAAAAGAAATTACAACTTGAAAATTCAAATGGAACAAAAGCCTCTTTGTCTGAACTTGTCACTTTAGGTGGTGAGCCTTTGAGGGACGACAGAAGAATTCAGTCTGGCCATCTTGTGTGAACTCCAGCGTTCCTTCTTCAATTAGATCTTGAATTTTATTTCTCAACGTCCAACAACTATCGGTGTCATGTCCAGGACTGTTGGAGTGGTATGCACACCTTTCATTGGGATGATAGGTAGGAGTGGAAGTATTTGGGTTCCGGAGAGGATCCTTTAATGTAATCAGCTCTGCCTTCAACATGTTTTGTAGCACTTGAGTCAGTGACATGTTGATCTTAGTGAATTGTCTTTTAGGCGCGACCTCCTTACGCTGATGCCCCTGTTGATGCTGGTGAGGTTGTTGTTGGGCTTGTGACCCTGAAGCAAGTTGAGGAGCTTTTCCCTTGTCTTCTTGGTTCGAAGGAAGTTGAGTGATGACTTGATCTTCAACCTTAGATGTTTTCCCCACTTGGTTGTCTCAAAGCAGTTTGTTGACGAGAACCCTGAGCTCTTTTTGTCTTTGAGCTAGGTTTTGAATGAGAGCTATCTGGCCCACCAGTTGTCCCATCATCTGGATCTTCATTGTTGCCAACTCAAACTGTAGCTCTTCCAACTGATCATTCCTGACACTGCCTGAATTCCCTAGGACCATGCCCCTTGTGAGGAGAGCTTTCACTTCTTCTTGCCCCGAGGATAGGTTCAAGAACATTTCTTGAAGTGGGCGTTTTGAGCCCGGAGATCTCGGTTGTCTGGTTGGAAAGCCATTGCTGAAATAAACAGCGAGAACATGAGAGACCTGTATTGGGAGACCTGTTATGCAATGATATGTATGATATATGTATGCAATGTTTTCAAGGATCTCGTGGGGTAAACACAAGAAAATGTTAGAAGCTGAACTTCGATCAACAACTTTGATTGGAGAACTTTGTATCGGTGGATGTCTTTCCACGAGAATCAAGCTCACCATGTCAAGTGGGTCATAGCCCCTGTTTCAAGTTGTTGCACTTGATCTTTGACGGTGTTCGTTTAGAGGAGAACCCTCTTGCCCTTTTGTAGACGTCTGGTTCAACGTGACCCTGCATCAAAAGACCCTTGAGATCCTTGAAATGGTTATTGGAAAAAAATGCTATGGTATGATGTTATGATGTTATGCAAAAGTAAGCAAGTGTATATACAGACAGTCGTATTCATACAAAGCAAACAAGTCCTTAGGTTTAGGCTTGCATGGGGTTTGTAGGTAAGTACCCTCTTGAATTTAGTTGGCTCAACCTGTCCTAAAATAGAAACCGGGTTCTAAGGAGCTCAATATCACTGGATTATTTTCTGTGTTCATTGTTTTGGTTTAGCCACTTGACTGGCGACCAAAATATTCCAATAAAACAATCCTCAATGAGTGTAGTATCGAGTATCTACCAACTTCGGACTGCACCAAAGTCGGTCATCTCACTACCCCTAAAGAAAGGCCAAGATGGTCAAGTAGGGTTCTAGTTCATTAGTGCTTAATGACATCACTCAGCGGCCCCGTATTCTCTTTGATTGACTCAAAGGCTACCGGTACTCACAAATATGTCGCACTAATATAGTTATTGCTTCAACCGTGTCGGTATACCCCGTACAGTATTTCAAGCCCAAGCAAGAGAACCAAAATGTAAAGCAAACAAAGCAATCAAAGTAAGCATGTATAGGTGATCTAAAACCCTAAGGTAACCCCACTTTTAGAAATATCCCCAGCAGATTCGCCAGTTCTGTGATACGGTGGGAGAACTGACTTGGGATTTTGCGTTTGTGTTCACAAATGTTCGGTTTAGCAAGAGTCGCCACCGACTTTTTATTTATCCTAAGGAAAGGTCAAAAAGCATAGGAAAGACCTTTGAGATGTTTTCGTGGGTTCGGGGGGTAGATTATGAAAAGGGAAGGTGATAGCACCCTTTTCATCCATGGTTATCCATGGGCTCTTAGTTACTTGTTTTAGATCACTTGCCTTTGCTTTTCGATGGTTTGAAATGACGCTTTGTGTGTGTGGTTTTGAAAATGTTTTGAAAAAGATGCCTTGTCTAGGAAACCTTTGTAACAATTCGTTTGAATGTTTTACAAAGGTGTTTGTCTTTTTGAAAAGATGTTTCAATGTTTTTGAAAGTTGTTTTAAAGTTGTGTTGTGATGTGTGTTTGAAAAATGGCAAAGATGTTTTGCAAGTTTGATCAAGTAACTAAGAGTTGTCTACCCTATTTTACTCAAAGATTTTTCTTATGTTTTAACCCTTTTAACAGTGTTGTTTCACCATTGTGTTTGATGAACAACCTTGCGTTAGGATGTTAAACGGGATGGGCGTGGGACATTTGTATAGTCATAGAAGGCAACATATGGGACGTTTTAGCAATGTCGTTTTAGGGACTAGATCGTTTACCGAAGGCAACATCGAGGGTCATTGATGGACTATGATATTTTATCGAGGGTCTTTGCTAAAACGCCCATGCTCGAGGGACATGACTATTTTTCGAGGTAACAAGTGAGACTACCCTAAGGGTGCATGTGTGCAAAGTGTGTTTTATTGCATGCATTTGTCTTTTATTTTTAGGTTGTCTACTTGTTGGTTTTATCTTGCCATATACACCTAGTTACTAGCATTTGTACAAAAGTAATAAAAAGTGCAAAAAAATAAATCCTACACTATTACAACCATATTGAAGTGTATAGAAATGTAAAGGTAAAAATAAAATAAAAGCAAGAAAAATGAGGGTCTTTCGATTCAGGCAGCAGCAGCCTTCGATTTGCATTCTGCTGGCCTCCTTCGATTGGGGCTGGCAACAGCAAAGTCACATCTTTCGATTGGGCCTTGGCAGGGGCGAGGTCCTGTCCTTCGATTGGGCAAAGGCAGCAGCAAGTTGTATCCTTCGACTGGGTCCTGGAAGTCAGTGAGGGAATGCCTTTCGATTAGGGGCTGGAAGTTAATGAAGGCATGCTTTTCATTTGGGCCTAGAAGTCAACATGGTTTTCCTCCTGGTTGTCTCTTTCGTTTGACCTGGAGAAAGAGGATAGAAGCCAGAAGCTTCGTTCCCTATTTCCTGTTTCCTGTTTCTTTTATTTCAAGCATTAAATGACAACATGGCCTGAGGCCATGCTAGTATTTATCTTTCAAACAATTTAATAACTAAAGCTAGTTCAGGCAAACAGCAAGCAAAACGAAAGGGTTAACTTTTAAAAACATGTTAACAGGGTGGAAACGAAAAGAACCAAAGTGTTATGTACATGTTTTGAAATGAAAGGGAAGCTTATTTACATGTTATGCTAGGAATGAAAGGTTCAAGGTTAAGAATGACTTACCTTGCTTGAGGCTGGAACGTGTGTTGGGCCTTTAAATGGTTTCCTTGAATGCTTCTGGATTCGAAGGGAGGAACCAGGGGTTATGTCTTTGATACTGGATCCGAAAGAGAAAAACAAGTATGAGGTTCTTCCTACTGGATTCGAAGGGTAACAAGGTATGGGGATGTTTCAGATTCTAAGGGGATAAGTGTTTGGATTATGGGTATGTATTTGATGAGTGTTTAAGTGTTTGAGAAAATTTGGTGTTTTTGAGAATTTTTTGGAGATTCGTTCGCCAGGCCAAAAGATCCTCTTCAGCTTTGTAAAAAATTCCTCTATTTATAGTGAAATAATGAACATGTTGTCCAAATCCAGCCTTGCAAATAATAATAAAATAATGGGTAACGTGAAAGGCACAAGTGGGGGGCCTGTTGGCAGTAGCAGCAGTGGGGTGCAGAAGATGTGACTTAGGCCTCTGACGTTGCTTGTGCTCAGACCAAATTCAGGTTGACAGCTGCTTTTGTGATAAAGTACTCTTTGTTTGAAGAAAAAGTATGTAGCCTTTAACCTAGAATAGTAGTATCTAAAAGACAAAGTTTAAAACCTTTGTACAAGCTTCTGACTATATAAGGATTTGGATGCAACACAGCCTGGAAAACGAGATTTGGTCTTGTGTCCAATGCAAGAGTGAGATCGAAGCACACATGTTTGAAGGAAGCCTTTGCCTCAGTCGAAGCTTGTGGTCGAAACAAGCTAACTCGAAGGAAGCTATTGCCTAATCGAAAGCTCATGCTCGAAGGAAGCATATTGCCCAATCGAAAGCCTGGGTCGAAGCAAACATAAAGGGAGTCATTGCCTTTTAGCGTGAGGGAGGTTCATGGCTTCTGAGTCAAAGGGTATTCCCAAGTTGCATTCGAAGGAGGCACCTGCTCAACTGAAGTTTTCATCCAGGTTGCATTCGAAAGAGGCTTTTGCTAAAAACGAAGGATGTAATCCAAGTTGCATTCGAAGGAGGCTCTTGCTCAACTGAAGTTTTCATCCAGGCACACAGAAGGTGAGTGATCAAACGAAGACTTGCCTTGCAGGGGGGGACATGTGACCAGTAGGTCATGGCCTTCGATTGCAAGCATGCAGGCAGCAAAAGACACAAACGAAACCTGCAACAAGAAGTCACATGCCCAGGCAAAAGAGGCCAAAAGGCCAATCGAAGGATGCAAGCCAAGCTTGTGTCGAAAGAGGTCAAAAGGCCAATCGAAGGATGCAAACCAAGCTTGTGTCAAAAGAGGCCAAAAGGCCAATCGAAGGATGCAAGCCAAGCTTGTGTCGAAAGAGGCCAAAAGGCCAATCGAAAGAGCTGAAACGAAGAACACTTGTATTTCTCCAATTTTTGTCAAAATGTTATTTTTATCTGTTTTCTCCATTTTTGACAGTTTCCTTTTAATTTTGGTATTGGAAAATCCCAATGCACTTGTTTAAGCTTGAACCTTGAAATCCTTGTAAGAAAAGCCTTGAGAATTGAGAGGGCAAATTTTGGGGTACAACAGTTAGGTTCACAAATCATTGCGTGAAGTCTGATGTGATAAGTAAATTTGGTTTCGAACAACGCTGCATGAAGTCTGAGGCGATAATCTGTATTGTGGAATAAAAGAAACACAATGTTGGATGAAGTCTGAGGCAATGGGTTAAGTTCGCAAATCGATGTGTGAAGTCTGAGGTGATGGTCTAGGCTTTGCGAATACATTGTGTATTAGAGGCAATGTAATGAGTTTGTGAATGCATTGCGGCTTAGAGGCAATGAAATGAGTTTTGAAAATACATTGCGGCTTAGAGGCAATGTAATGAGTTTTGCAAATACATTGCGGCCTAGAGGCAATGTACTGAGTTGTGAGAATACATTGTGTCTTAGAGGCAATGTGCTGAGTTTTGAGGATATATTGAGGCTTAGAGGATATGAGTTGAGTTTGGATAATACATTGCGGCTTAGAGGCAATGAGTCGAGTGTTGTTCATTACTGCATGAAGACTTAGGTAATGGACTACTTTGTAAAGAACTCATCACTTCCCGGAGAATTAGATGATGGGTTGAATCGTAGGAGAAGTGTTTTATTGGTTGACCCTTAGATGATTGAGTCGAGGGTAGAATTGTTCGTTTGTTGTGTGATACATGTGTATGCATGCGTATTGAATGTTTGTATGTATGTAAAATGTATGATGTTTGACATCGATGTGGAACTATGACTATATGCATATTGTATGCAAGAATTCCTAGTGTATGTATGCTTGAGATATAAACAATGTGTGTATGTACGAAGTGTGTGTAAGATGCGCGTATGCCTTGAAATGTTATGAACACTATTTCTGGCATTCTCTCCTTTAAACCATTGGCTTAGGGTTACCAATTCCTGGCGTTGTATGTTGTGTCATCGTAGCATTGTTGAACTTGAACACAGTGGACAATGTTAGCAAAATTTGAACATTGATTTTGTATTGTGAGCGCGGGTGTAGACGTAGACGTAGACGTAGGTAATGGCATATGCGTATATTTGTATGTTGTAAGCGCAGGCGTAAGCATAGACGTATGTAGATTCGTATGTTATAAGCGCAGATGTAAGCGTAGACGTATGTATTGGCATATGTATGGCCTTTGTAAGCGCAGGCGTAAGCATAGACGTATGTAGATTCGTATGTTGTAAGCGCAGGCGTAAGCGTAGACGTATGTGGACGCGTTCGAACGTGGACTTCGTGTTGCAAGTGTAGGCATAGGCGCTGACATGTATATGGACGTAGACTTTTGTATTGTAGATGTAGGAGCAGGCATAGCCGTGTGCGTGGACGTAGACGTGGATTTTCTTTCGATATTTTTTCTAACCAAAATGTTTTTTTCGATGTTTTATCAAATGCTTTTATTTTGTAAATCCCCTGAAATGATTTCAAGACAATAGTCATAAGTAATGATCGTAGTATTTTGTAAATAAGTCTGAGAAAAGAAAAAATGTAATTTGAAAAGATGCAAAGAAGGAAAACTTTTTATTAATATGCCCCTAAATAGGTGAGAGTACAAGATGAAATTCCTAGAAAGAGGTAATAACAGAAATTTTTGAAACTGTAAATGGCAATAAAAAATGATAATTGTTGTTGTTGTTCCCCAATATGCTTTTAATGATCTTATCTCCTTTTCTTCTGAGTTATATGATTCAGATCTATATCTCCCTTCGTGGTTCGTAGTCGTTGTTCTTAGATCGAAGTCTTTTTGTTCTTTATTTCTTTTTGCGTGAAATCCCTAACTTTTTCCTGGATTTCCCTTTCGGGTTTTCAATCCACCGGGATAATTTTTTTGTTTATATGCCCCTAATTTTTGCCTGGATCGCCCTTTAGGGTTTTCAATCCACCGGGACGCTCCTTTTTGCCTAAGTCTCCCTTTTAGGGTTCAAGCTTAGCGAGCTTCTTATACATATTATTTTTGACTGCGTCTGAATTTGCCGGATGCGGTAGTTCTTCCCCATCCATTGTTGTGGGGATAAGATTACCATCGGAGCATGTTGTTTTGACTATGTACAGACCTTCATAATTGGGGGTCCGTTTACTACGTGAGTCGAGGCGAGGTAGCAGAATCTCAAGGAGCACTAGGCCATGTTGTGGTCCACCTCATGCAGTATACTGTTACTCAAAGAATTTCGAGGCTAATTTTCATAGAGTTTGCTTGTCGATGCTAGAGGCATTTTCTGGATGTTCTATTTTTCCAGGTACTTCTTGATGTCGTAAACCCAAGGCTCATTATATTTTCAATTTTCAAGGCACTGTGCGGACTCTTCGAAGTGTCTATTTGTGATGCGTGGTTTGTGGTTTGACCAGGTTACTTTGAACGTAGCTGATAGAGTTTCCCGGGCGCCTGCCATTTGATTTTCTTTTCGTGGGATGTAACTGAAAGTGATCTTTGTGAATTCCGCAGTCAGTTTTCAAAACATGATCCCGGTATGGAACCAGTTTTGGATGTTTAGTATCCCATTCACCATTGACTTAGTATATGGCTTGTGAGCATTCTTTAGAGAATTCAATAGTGCCTCTCTATCGTGCCCGGGTGCATTTTAAGCCTCGTCGATCGTGGATACCCAACGTGCCCCTGGCTTGGGTTCTTCGTCAGATCTTGGTATTCTGTAGTTGCTTATTTTTATAGCACTGTCTGTATTTGACCTTGGTCTGTTTCCGTAGATATGCGCAATAACTTGATCAACTTCTTTGTGGCTCCGCTCTTTACATTTCCCCTTAGCTTGGTTTCTTTCGGGTCTTCCCATGTGCTTAGATTAATGGTCTTAATAGCCTCTTGATATGGTTGCGTATTATTAGCTTTTCTTTTTATTTCCCTCGCCATTTTCCCAGAGAGTTCAAGATCTTTATCATCTTCCTCTTTAGCTTGGTTGATAGGAGCATCAAAATTATATCGGATCGCAGCAGTAGCATTATCGGTGGTTTTGGGCATGAATTTGCACCTTTATCATGTTTTGGTGCAGATTTAGTATATGAATATTTGAAAATGCATGTGCAGAGAAAGTATTGCCATTTTTTAAATTTAAGATATAAATACAAGAGAAAGACAGAGAGCTTGATTGAAAACAAAACATAACTTTTATTAATCATAAATATTGTCTGAAATAAAACAGGGAAACCCTTACAAGCAACCCTTATGCCTCGGGCTTGACATTGGTTCTTTTGAAAACAAGAAAAATTAATTAGGAAAGCAAAGCATCTCAGGAATCTTCATGGTCGTCCATCTTTTGAGTTTTTTTCTCCTGGGACGCATTCTTGGATGAATTCAGTTGCCCCTTTGGTGTTGGCTTTGTTGAATATTTTTTCCCATGTCTGCCATGCACTACTCCATTGTTGACAAAAGTCTCTTGGATCGGAGGAAAATGTGCTTCGCCCTTCAGAATATCTTTATATTTTTCTTCAGGGTATTGTCCGAACTGGACTATCCTCTGGCCCCTTAGCCTTTGTAGAGCTCATTCAAAAGCTTCATTGTGTTCTAGCGGGAGTCCACATCCCAACGGATATTCTTTCAGCAAGTTTATCGGGGTTTTTGCTTGTTTGCTTGCCCCAGAGTCAGTGACTACTTCAATTGCGTTTATTGTCATCCCATTGTGTGGTGGCATAGGGTATGATGTGATGTTGGTCTTCTCAAAAGTGATGTCTTGAGAATCCAACAAATCCTGCACCTTGTGCTTGAAAGGCCAACACTGTTCTATGGTATGTCCAGGAGAATTAGCATGATACTCGCATCTGGCGTTGGCATCGTATCTTTGTGGGAGTGGTCCGACTAGTGGAGCTAGAGGCTTGAGTTCCACTAAGGATGCCTTAAATAGCCTTTGCAATAACTGGCTAGGTGGCATAGGGAGTGGATCAAATTTCCTGGGTGGCCTTCTGCCTTGTTGTTGCCCTAGTGGGATCACTAATGGTTGTTGTACCCTGGGTTGTAACATTGTGGCATTAATTTCTCCCTCCTTTCCTTTGGTGAAGTTTGAAGCAGGCCGTTTTGAATTGTAGGGAGCATTTGACGGTCCCCCTGATATCTTCCCACTTTTTATCCCAGTCTCGATTCTTTCTCCGATGGTTACCAGGTATGAGAACCCCAAAGAGATACTTCCAACCATCATCTCATAATACAACCCGTGCAAAGTTCTCATGAACGTGTCTACTAACTCCTTCTCTAACAGTGGTGGTTGCACACGGGATGCCAACTCCCTCCATCTTTGAGCATACTCCTTAAAGGACTCTTCTATCTTCTGGGACAAATTCTGGAGTTTCATGCGGGTAGGCTCCATGTCCAAGTTATATTTGTAATGCTTTAGAAAAGCATTAGCAAGATCTGCCCAGGTTCGAACATGTGTTCGCTCCAATTGTATGTACTAGTATGAAGATGCCCCACTCAGGCTATCTTGAAAATAGTGAATCATCAGCTTCTGATCGTGGGCATGGGCATGCATCTTCCTGCAATACATACGAAGATGATTTCTTGGACAAGTGAGCCCCTTGTATTTTTCAAAGTCAGGTACTTTGAACTTTGGTGGAATCACCACATCAGGAACTAGGCCCATTTCAAGAGCGTCTACCTCGAAAGCGTCAAAACCCTCCATAACTTTTAGTATTTCCTCCAGAGCTTTGTGTTTATTCATCACTAGTGGATTATCAACATCATGAGTACCAGTCGTATTTGGAGGCACTTGGTTGGCATCCTCCGGGTCGTGGTCTCCGTATTGCATGTCTCAATAGTTGTTTGCATTATTGGTTTGAATCTGTAGGGTATGAGATGCCCCTGCTTTTTGCGGCGGTGGGACAAACCCTTCAGTTTCAGCTTCTTGTTGGGCCATGACAGACTTTTGGGGTCCTGCTTCTGGCTCTTTCCTTGGTTGGTGACCGCTTGATGCACCAATAGTTTGGGCTACTTCCTCGAAAGTTTCCCTGGGAATCTGGTCTTGTCTGTCAATAATGTTCTTCAAAGCTAGGAGAACTTAACTCAGATCTCCTTTCATTGAAGTGACGTCACCCTTTATTTGGTTGAGATCCTCTTTGAATGCAGCCTGATTTTCCTAGATTTTCTCCATTGCTTTTTGTTGATAAGCCCTGGTTTGATATGGAGGCCAAGGAGGTGGCGATCTTCTTCTACCAATGGTTCAGCTAGAGAGATGTTTGTGAAAAATGAGTTTTGACATGATGTGCAGGTGTTCATGAATGCATGCGTGCGAATGAATGTGTATGAATACGAAAGGGGTTAACAGTCTTATTCACTTGGGTATGTATCCGTCTTTTGCTTATTATTTTACTTAGCGACTATCTTGCAAACGAGATGTGGAAACAAAATTCCTTTATTGAAAGTAACGTAATTCAGATATTGAAAAATATTACGATCTTAAACCAAAACTTTATTTGCGTGAAATCAAGCAAAAAGGAAATAAGTCTTCTAGGTGTGCCTGTGGACATCTGATCTGGAAATCATCCACCTTGACCTGACAAAGCTTGAGAAAATCTTCAGCACGTTATTTCCCTTTCGTGGCTTTGATTTCAAACATGTTTGGCGCACTGACGCAAACAAGTTGTTTCCTTCGGTATCCATTTTTAAAGACAGTCACCGAGATCTTGAGTTTATTATTATTTTTTTATACCCTATGAATAAGACAAACAAACAGGTGATGAATATATGAAATGTATGAATGCATAGATGTAGGATAGAGTGACAGGATTTTTTTTTGTAATAAGTACCCCTATAAGGTAGGGATGTATGGTTCAATGACGGGGTTTTTGTGATAAGTACCCTTAGAAGGTAGGCTCCTTAATTTTGACCTACAGTTGATCTACCCTTCCAAAAGGTGGTTTCCTTAAAGGTGTCATGAATAACACCAAAGGGAAAAGGCATAAGGGCCTCCCTTAGGTGGAGTCTCTTTACGGATCGAAACTTTTGTCTCAAAGTCGTGAAAGGTCTCGTTATCAGATTTTAAGTTAAGGTCGTTACAAAGAGTCATGGGTGTCCTTCCAAAGTCCCACTCTTCAAGAGGATGTCTCTTGATAAGTATTCCTTTTTCGGAAGTTCACCGACTCTAGGAAAAGTCGTAACATAAACTCGCAGGGATGATGTACCCCCTAAGCTAATAGACGAACCTTCTTTCTAAGGGTTATTAAAAATATTCGTTTGAAATAAAAACCCGCCACACAGTATATATGATAATAAGAAAATTTGACAGTAAAGAAATAAATGCAATAAATATAATTAATGAAAATAAATAAATAAACAAACCTCAAAGTAAAACCTAAAACCTAGGGTTAAGGAGAGTCCTCAACAGGGTCGCCAGCTATCGCGACTGGTTTTTTAATCAGAGCCGCCACTATTAGTTTTGATCCTAGAGAAGGGCATCTAATAGGAAACCCTAATTCGTAGATAGAGATTCTAGGTTTCGGACTCAATTAGATGAAAGGAATGTGTTAGGCACCTTTCATCTACCTTGTTAACAAGGATACCCGGTTCTAGGTTTAGGTTTGGGGTAAATAGGATTTTAAGTTTTAATTAGAAAGACTCGCCACGATTTTTGATCGTATGCCTACGTATCCTCTTATGAGGAATCAGAGTCCCAATTCGTAGTTCGTATGGGGTTGGTGTTTTTTAGGGGTCGCAAATGTATTTTGAATCACCTCGCATTTTGGTCGGGAGTAATGATTGTCGAGATTTTGACTAAATGCGCGGTAAGTCAAAATCTGTTTGAAACCCTTTGCAAAAAATGTTGATTAGCTTAGTTTATTGCGAACAATAGTTTGTTGTTTGTTGTGTGTTTTTTAATCGTATTAATTGCAAAAAATTCTTGATTAATGCATGATTAAAAATATTTTAATGCAATATATAGAAAATAATATATGAGTTTTTACATAAAATAATTTATCTATGATAACAAAAATAATAATATGATAATAAATAAAAACATGTAAAATATAAGAATTTAAAAAATAAAGTATAAAAATTAAATATATAATAATTATAGAAAGAAAATAAATAATAATAATAATAAATAAATAAGAAAAATATAATATAAAAAATAGATATAAAGGAAAAGATAATAATTTAATTAATTCAAAGGGAGTGCAGTTTATATTAGTAAGTAAAACAGGGGGGTGTGGTAATTAGGTTGGGTTACGCCCAAAGGTGCTGGCACGGACAGGGGGTGCATTTGCTTTGATGGCTTAGTAATTAGGCAGAAGGGGAGTGCAAAAACAATTGGGCTTAAGCCCAGGATGCTTAAGGAAGGGCCGGATAGATCTAGTGTATTGAGGGCACACGATTACTACGGTGCAGACTCTGACACTGGTCGTCTGATGATGATCAAAGGGGTAAAACAGAAGGAACATGTTATTATAGTGCACTAGCGCGCATGGGATTGAAACGAATTATAATATATTTTTTTTCACTTCTTTCAGTTTCATTTCTTTTTTGTTTTACAGTCCAAACCCTTCTTCCCTCTCGTTGTACCAGTCTTCAAACCCTTCTCTCTTCCTCGCCTTCTTCAACCTTACAACCCTTCTCTCTTCTAATCCACGGCGGTGTAATCACAAACCCCAACCAAGAACCCCTTAATCGTAACCCCCAAATACAAAAACAACAAAAAAATAAGCTATGTCTATTTACCCCTTTAGCGATTGTTGTTCCTCAACTTCAAATGTCTGATTCACCGATTCCTCTTCTTATTTGCAGGTGATGGTGGAATGAGGATGATGACGGTGGCTAATGGCGGATAGCGGTAGCTCACGGTTTGGGTTTCAGAAATTGAAACCCCAATCGTCCTCTCTCGATCTTCTTCCTTCGCGATTCTCCCTCAATGTTCAAGGTTTCTTCTCGGCAATCTTCGCGATCCGGTTTTCGTTCTTCCTCTCTGTAATCCAAACCCTATTCTGTATATCATCCTTCTCCCCCGTCCTCTGTATTTTTCTTCTGTTCTTCTTCTTCTATAAACCCCCCTTCTTTTAGGATACTTACTTTTCTATATTTATAGCTTTAGGGTTGGAATTTACAGTTAGCCTTAGATTTTGGGATTAGGATAGTGATATCTGTAATTGATTGAGAGATTGGATTTAATTTGATTCTGTAATTGATACTGTAATAAGATTTTCCAGATTTTGTATTATATTAGATTTGTATTCTGATATTGCTTGAATGTTGTAATATGTTGAAGATTTGATTTGTAATACGTGATTGATTGTAAATGAAGATTTGCTTTAATGTTATTTGATTTGGTTCTGTGAGTACATTTATGTGCTGGACTCTGTGCAGATTTGGTTTGTTCTGTAATCTTATTGATTTAGTAAATTTGATTTAGTTGAACAAAACCCAGCGCTTAATTTTGATTTAATTGGAACAGTTGTTGTTATTTCAAATTGGGCCATGCGTTTACTATATTGGGATTTCAATTAGCAACATTTTTTATTACAGCACAAAAAGTATTCTCTTATTTGTAACCGGCCTGTGATCGGTGGGAATGAGAACTGACTGTTTTGGAATGCTGGTTCGCGTTTGCGTTTGTTTTTGCAAAATGTCACGGTAAGCAAGAGTCGCCACCGTCTTTTATTTTATCCAACAAGGAAAGGACAAAAGCACAGAAAAATTCCTTTTCGAGATGTTTCTCGGGTTCGGGAGGTAGATTATAGAAAGGGAAGGTGTTAGCACCCTTTCTATCCGTGGTTATCCACGGGCTCTTAGGTACTTGCTCACTATGTTTTCAAAAGTTTGCTTTTCTTTGTGTTTGTGGGTTTTGAAAAGAGTTTTGTTTGAAACTTCGATTTAACTCTTGCTTCTGTCCTCAAGAGTGTAATGAAGTGTTTTGAAAACTTTGTTCGAAAAGTGTAAGTGTGAAAAGTTTTGTTTTATTTTAAAAGGAGCAAGTACTTAAGAACCTCTACCTACTCAAAAAGGAATTAAATTGTGCAAATGTCCTTTAGACAGTACTATCCCACTATTGAAGAGTAGGTAGCACCGTCGTTGGAGTTTTTCGGGTCAATTCGATTTTAGGGACGCGTGGTCACTAAAGCAACGTTAGGACGCTTTAGTGGTAATCCTAATGTCTTAGATTATTTTTATCGAGGCGACCATTTCGAGGCAACTTATGATCTTGGGATAAAAGGACGACCTCTAAAACATCCTATACTTAATGACCACATTCGAGGCAACCAAGTGAGGTGTACCCTAGGAGTGGCATGTGCAAGTGTGTCAATTTTCAGTTATATTATCTTTGCATGTCATGGTGAGCTACTGTTGATTTTAAGGTTAATCTTGTCATGCAATCCTAGTTAGCATACATCTAAACAGTTAATATATGTACAGGAATTTAAAGTGCGGGAATTGTAAATTCTACGCTATTACAAGGCTTCGGGGAGGGGGATTATTTACATGTCCAAAAATTTGGGGAATAAAGTAGTAAAGTAAAAGTCTTAATTCAAGCTACCACAAACCAGTAAGCAGTTACCATAAAATAAACGCGCGTGAATCTGAAAATAAACTCTAAGAAAAAAGTCCTAAGAAATAAATCTTTTTGTTGTTTTATTTTATTTTGGGAAAATGATCTAAATCTACTTAATTTTAGTTTTTTGAGAAAATGTTAAGATAATTAAATGATTAATTAACCAAGTTAATTTAATAGAAAAACTAGCCTAATGTTTTTTATGTTTTTTTGATTTTATGTTTTAATGTTAATTAAAAAGATAAAAAGATGTCAATGAAAACAAAAATAAAATACAAAAAGGGGATCCTTCGATCCAGGGGAAAAAAAAGAATTTCGACCCAGGGAGGGAAATGGTCCTTTCGATTGGGCCAGACAGTAAGGCGTGAACAGCCTTCGATCGAGGAAAGGGGGTTTCCCTTCAATCCTGGGAACAATGCCTTCTTCGATCCAGGAGGATTATGGGAAGCTTCGATCCAGAGAAGGTGTCTCCTTCGATCTGGGATGTTATACCTGCAAAAGTATGTTAGCAAAATAAAACTCAGGGCCTGGGTGTTGAACCCCAGGCCCTTCGATCCTGCACTTGCTGGGTCTCTTCAGGCTATGTCTGCAGTAAATATTAGCAAACGATGGACATGGTCTGGGTGCCAAACCCAGGCCTCTTGATCCTGTATAGGATAGAAAATCGAAGGTAACAACCAGTATGAATGTATTATGCAAATATGAGGTTGGATAGTTTACCCTTTCTTACCAGCAGATTGGACTTTTAATTTGGGCACTTCCTGGATGTAGGCACCTTCGATCTGGGCACTTCCTGGATGTAGGCACTTTTGATTTGGGGTTTCTGGGCGTGGATTCTTTTGTTGAAGGGCTGCTTTGACCTGGAAAATTCTGACAACCTTTGATGGATTGTATGGGCAGCACCTCTCTCTATTTTTTTCTGTATATTTTCGTGTGTAATTTTCGTCTGTTGTTGTTCACCCTTTGAAATGTGCCACTGACCCTTGTATTTATAGGAGTGGGGGGTCTAGTAACGGCAGGAGACAGCATTTAACCAGGCCATTAAAGCCAGGAGACAAGAATCAGACACATTAAATTATTTCCTTTTTGAAATATTCATGTCTCTTTGGAATCTGGAATGAACCTGGACATGTTTTGATTTTCGAATGCCTTCAGGCCATGCTCTTCGATTGGCCTTGAGTTGCTTCCTTCGAATGGACTTCCTATGAGCCTTCTGAATGCTTCTTAGAATGGTCTTGAGTTGCTTCCTTCGAATGGACTTCCCATGTATCTTTCGAATGGGCCTTCTGAATGCTTCTTCGAATGGTCTTGAGTTGAACAGAAACATTCTGGTTGAATCAGCTCTTTAGGAACAGAAGAGGAAAGAATCTGGCCTTTAACTCAGGAATTAAATCCATAATCAGCATTTAATTATTTCCATATTTGCAAGGGAAACATGCCATTTTCTCATGTTCAGTGTACCTGGACATGTTTGAGTGCCATCTTGATGGCTTTGTTAACAGGCCAATCGAAAGGTGCTGTTCATACTAATCGAAGGACATGGTTCACATGCCTGTCGAAGCTGCCTGGACACAATGTTGAATCGAAGGTTCCCTTGGCATGCCAATCGAAGTGCTCGTCCATAATGCCAATCGAAATACTCCTTCAGAATGCCAATCGAAGGGTCTTTCAGAATGACAATCGAAGTGCTCCTTCAGAATACCAATCGAAGTACTTGTCCATAATGCCAATCGAAATACTCCTTCAAAATGCCAATCGAAGGGTCTTTCAGAATGACAATCAAAGTGCTCCTTCAGAATACCAATCGAAGTACTTTTCCATAATGCCAATCGAAATGCTCCTTCAAAATGCCAATCGAAATGCTCCTGCAGAATGCCAATCGAAGGGCATTTCAGAATGCCAATCGAAAGGTACCTAAAGCACCACTCAAAAATTTTCTTTTTCCTTAGGTAAGGGTTTCTGATCAGCCATGCAGGGGGGAGACTTTGGAAAACCTGAGAGGGCAAATTTTAGGGTGCAACAGTTTCCCCTGTTCAATTTTATTAAACCTGAGGATATAGATTGGCTTTCGAGCCTTTCGTGATCCGAAGGTGGAAGATGATTGAACACTAGAGTGCCCAGAAATTTGCACTCGCATGGTGTAGTATCAGCATTGTGACTTCGGGAATGGGCTTACAGATGCCATTTGGAGATTGTTGGTATGAGGATGGGCCTATAGATGCCATCTGCAGGAGTGTCGATCGCATAAGAGATTCCTTAGCGAGAACTTGCATACCTATTGTTGTAGAAGATTCCGCTGGGGAAGTCTAACTTTGGAGGTGAACTGTATATCTGGACTGAGAAGGAACCTGGGTAAGGTTACTTTATGATGAGTCCATGTAAAACTTCATCTGGAAAGGAGGAACCTGTGTAGGGTTGCCTGATGATGAGTCCATGTAAAACTGTATCTTGGAAAGAGAGGGAACCGGTGTAGGGTGGCCTGATGATGAGTCCATGTAAAACTGCATCTTGGAAAGAGAGGGAACCGGTGTAGGGTTTCCTGATGACGAGTCCGTGTAAAACTTCAATCTGGAAAGGAGGAACCTGTGTATGGTTTCTTGACGATGAGTCCGTGTAAAACTGCATCTTGAAGAGAGGGAACCGGTGTAGGGTTGCCTGATGAGGAGTCCGTGTAAAACTTCATCTTTGGAAAGAGAGAACCTGTGTAGGGTTTCTTGACGATGAATCCGTGTAAAACTGCATCTTGAAGAGAGGGAACCGGTGTAGGGTTGCCTGATGAGGAGTCCATGTAAAACTTCATCTTTGGAAAGAGAGAACCTGTGTAGGGTTTCCTGATGATGAGTCCGTGTAAAACTGCATCTGAAATTTCCTGAGAAGGAACCTGTGTAGGGTTGCCTGATGATGAGTCCGTGTAAAACTGCATATTGGAAAGAGAGGGAACCGGTGTAGGGTTGCCTGATGATGAGTCCATGTAAAACTACATCTGGAATTGAGAAGGAATCGGTGTAGGGTTGCCTGATGACGAGTCCGTGTAAAACTTCAATCTGGAAAGAAGGAACCTGTGTAGGGTTTCTTGACGATGAGTCCGTGTAAAACTGTATCTTGAAGAGAGGGAACCGGTATAGGGTTGCCTGATGAGGAGTCCGTGTAAAACTTCATCTTTGGAAAGAGAGAACCTGTGTAGGGTTTCTTGACGACGAGTCAGTGTAAAACTGCATCTTGAAGAGAGGGAACCGGTGTAGGGTTGCCTGATGAGGAGTCCGTGTAAAACTTCATCTTTGGAAAGAGAGAACCTGTGTAGGGTTTCCTGATGATGAGTCCGTGTAAAACTGCATCTGAAATTTCCTGAGAAGGAACCTGTGTAGGGTTGCCTGATGATGAGTCCGTGTAAAACTGCATCTTGGAAAGAGAGGGAACCGGTGTAGGGTTGCCTGATGATAAGTCCGTGTAAAACTACATCTGGAATTGAGAAGGAACCGGTGTAGGGTTGCCTAATGATGAGTCCGTGTAAAACTACATCTGGAATTGAGAAGGAACCGGTGTAGGGTTGCCTGATGATGAGTCCGTGTAAAACTGCATCTGAAATTTCCTGAGAAGGAACTTGTGTAGGGTTTTTCAGGATAGACCCGTGTGAAGCTGCATTTAGGAGAAACACGTGTAAGATTTCTTCATGACGAACCCGTGTAAAGATGAATTTGATCTGCAGATAATTACTCTGTTTAGTTTCCGGAGTTAATCTTGAACTTGCTGGAAGTTGTTGATGATAACCATCTTTCCTGAAAAGGTACATGATTAATCGTATATGATGCATGACATGCATTATATGATGATGTTCTCAAAATAAATGAGATTATGTTGTATGCAATATGTATGCGCATGTCATGATGTATGAACATGAAATGCTATTGTGGTACGTCCGAGTTTGGGAAAATAAATCCCTGACTGTTGAAGATGATTGGGAGAATAACCCTGCAGGAGAGAATAACTCTGCTGGGGAATTGACTGACGAGGAAATGACTCTGTGGGGAGTATATACTCTGCTAGAAGATCTGCTGATTTGGAGAAATAAAACTCAGCTGGGGATGAATTACTGTTGCTGGTGACAGTGAACCCTGTTGGGGATTGGATTTCTGTCTATGAAAGGAATGAACTCCGCTGGGGATAGAAAGAACTTCGCTGGGGATGATCTTCCAGAGTCTACTGGGGAAGAGGAGTTGTGGTCCTTTGATTTGTAGTAGTCGGAGAGGCAAACTCAAGCTGGGGAAACCTGGTGTTGTTGGGGAAATAAACCCTGTCGTCAGTCTGCTAGAGAAGGGATATCTTCGTTGAAGTTGTCTCAGCTGGGGAAAGGGGTCAGAGATTAACCCTTGTTGGGAGTCATCCTGTGAGAATGATTTTGGGGAGATTCGTCATTGCCCCTAGTAGAAAGTGTTTGTGACATTGCCAGAAAATGTTTAATTGTACGTAATCCTTCACTGAGATTGATGTTCAATGCCCCAAGTGACGGAGATGGAGACTTGCCCCTGGTTACTCTGCACTTCTTCAGAGATTTCCTGGAATCTTGACTGGACTGCCCCAGGTGTGCTGGATAGTGACATGTCAAGTCCCCTTGTTGATAGGAGATTTGTCAATGGAAGTGTCATCCTTTTTGAAGTGATTTTGTTCACTGAGAGGGCTTTCGTTCATCGGATATTCGTTGTGTGAATTTCTCCGTTGTCAAACAAATAGCCAAATGCAAACAGTGATATTCAAATAATGCAAAGTTTATGCTTGTCTCGATGTTTTGAAAAATGCGCTTTTTTAGCAGAAAACTTTTTTTTTAAGACAAATTCAACACAAGATTTAGGGCAAAGCCTTACAGGAGTCAGGATACCTTTTGTAACAGTATGCTTTTGAACTAACCCATGCTTCAGTTAGGACTTTTGAAGGGTTGGCTTGGTTCACGGTTTAAGAAACAAAGGATAAAGGCTCAAAGTATACTTTATACCCACCCGCTCTTCGTGATGTTCTTCAATCCTAAACTCAGTTAATTGTGCGTGGAACTCTATTCGAATTTGGAACGACGTTTTGGTGATGGTTCACACAAGTTGAATTTGTTGGAAGGCAGTCATTTTTGCAACATTTTTCATGTTGTTGAGGATTTGTAATGACCTCGTTCTTTTGATTTGTTATCCCTAACTTTTGCCTGACTGTTCCTATTTTTGAGATTACAGTCAGCGGGATGCCCCAGCTTTCTTAAGCCTCCTTTATAGGTTTTGGCTCAGTGGGCTTTTCTCTTTTGAGAGATTGACTGCCTATGAAATAAGGAACCACCACTGTCTTTTGATTCCAGAGGAATGCTTTTGATGACGTTCGTTGTATTATGAACTGAGAGTTTTGCGACTTAAATGCGCACCTTTTGAATTAACTGAGAGACTACCCTGCCCCAGGTTTAAATTAAAGGTTTTAATTTGTGTTTAAAACAGAAAACTCCTACTTCTTTGGCTCGAAGGGGTTGACTAGGGATTATCTTCCTTATAACTCCAGTGTTTAGGATTTGAAAGAAATGCCTGTACATCGTCAACAAGGTCTGTCCAAAAGCATACTATATGAGATTATGGCATTGTTTCGTCATCCTCCCTCTAAAGGCTTGTAACTTTTAGCAAGAGTTGAATATCATAAAGACAGTATAAGAATAGTGAAAACGTGTGGATGAATTCAAGACAAACATATGCAGTGCATTAATGAAACAAAGTTTGGCATTAATAGATAATTGTTTGAATAACAAAGAGATTACAACTTGAAAATTCAAATGAAATAAAGACATTCTCAATGATTTGGCGTAGGAGCAGTGATTATGCTTGAGTCTCCGGAGGGTCAAACTTTATCTCCTTGGCATCAATCATGTCTTAGATCTTGTTCTTCAGAGCCCAACAGTTGTTTGTGTCATGTCCCGGACTGTCAGAGTGGTATGCACACCTTTCATTGGGATGATAGGTAGGAGCGGAAGTATTTGGGTTCCGGAGAGGAGCCTTTAATGTAATCAGCTCTGCCTCCAACAGGCGTTGTAGCGCTTGACCCAGTGACATGTTGATCTTAGTGAATTTTCTTTTGGGCGTGACCTTCTTACGCTGATGCCCCTGTCTTTGTTGAGCAGGTGTAGGATTAGAGATCAAGATTTCTCCTACGTGTTGGTCATGACGACTCTTTTGACCATACACAGCATTGGACTCTTTCTTACCATTGTAGGGCTTTTTCTGAGCATCAGAAGGTGTAGTTTCTTGAATCTTCCCACTTTTGATGCCAGCTTCAATCCTCTCACCAGTCAAGATAAGGTCTGTAAACTCGGCTGAAGAGTTTCCAATCAAATGGTTAAAGAATGGACCAGACAGGGTCCCCAAAAACATATCAACAAGTTCACGATCAGCCAAAGGTGGTTTCACCCTTCCGGCAAGGTCTCTCCATTTTTGAGCATACTCTTTAAATCCTTCACCCGTCCCTATTGACATACCCTGGAGTTGGGTACGCGTAGGAGCGAGGTCGGAGTTATACTAATACTACCTATAGAATGCAGTAGCCAAATCCTCCCAGCTATGGATACTGGCTCCATCCAGCTGATAGAACCACTCAAGCTGAGTCCCTGAAAGACTGTCTTGAAAGAAATGGATCCACAAGTTCTTATCAGCAGTATAAGGTTGGATCTTCCTCACATATGACCGGAGGTGTAGCTTTGGACAGGAAGCTCTGTCGTACTTGGCAAAGGCAGGTGCCTTGAATTTATGGGGAATCACCACCCCAGAGGATAGACCTAGATCTACGAAGTCCAGACCGGGCACCTTCTGTATTTCCATAACGCTCAAACGGTCTTCTAGTTGTTTGTACTTATCCTCAACAGGAGGGTATTGTTCTTCATCATAGTCCGTCTCGTTGTCGGAGACTATAGGGCTAGGAGCCCTCCTTTCTTGTGGATTGTCTTTCCCTCCAGATGAGGTGGCCAAATCAACTTCATTTTGCAGCCTGTTTCCAAACCTGCGTCAAGTGTTGAACAGGACGGTCCTCTTTTTCTTCTTCTTCCTTTCTTTCAGAATCAGGGTCTTCAGGTCCTGCTGACCCTTAGCTAGGCTTATGACCAACTCTTGAAATTGGGTATTCTGGGCCTGGAGGGCCTTGATAGCTTGCTCGGTTGAAGGCTCAGTAGACATGATGATTGCTGAAATAAACAGCGAAGAAGATAAGAGACATGTATTGGGAGACCTGTTATGCAATGATATGTATGATATATGTATGCAATGTTTTCAAGGATCTCGCAGGGTAAACAAGAAACTGTTAGAATCTGAATCTGGTAGCTTGATTGAAGGAACTTCATGTTGCTGAGAGTCCTTCTTCAAGAGTCAAGCTCACCATATCGACTGGGTCACAGCCCCTGACTCAAGTTATCGTGCTTGGATTTCTAGACAACTTTGGCTAGAGGGAAATAAACCCCCTTTTGCCCCTTGCTGGACACTTGATTTACCATAACCTGCATCACAAGCCCTTGAGATCCTTGAAATGGTTAAGGAAAATGCTATGGTATGATGTTATGATGTGTATGCTATGAGTTTAAGCACAAGTGTGAGGTGATGTAAGTAAGCCCTGCAATAAATCCAAATTGTTGGATAAGGACTGTAAACAAAACCTGCAAGGAACCCATGTTGTCAGATAACAAGTATGTGCAAGTAGTTCAAGTTTGGAGGCACACAAGTCACACATATAGCCTTAAGTTTAGGCTGGCATGGAGTTTAGGCATTACCCTCTTTCAGTTTAGTTGGTTTAAACTTGTCCTAAAAATAGTAACCGGGTTCTAGAGGATCTCAATATCACTGACTACCCTCAATCGGTCATAATTCCAGTTTAGCAACCTTTTCTTGCGGCCGGAATCATCGCGAGAGTTTAGTCTCAATGAGTGTAGCATACTGCTACTGTTCTATGGCCAAGTTGGTCAATTTAAGGTTCTAAGGTCAGTTGGTGCTTAATGACTCCTCAGAAGACCCATATTCTCCTTGTTCCAACACAAGGGATATCGGTACAGACCAAGGTGTCACACCAACGTAGCTACTGCTTCATCTGTGTCGGTCTACGCCGGACAGATCCCTCACAGTTTATTGCTACTTACCTAAAAAGGGTACCCCCAGATCCGAGTTAGGATCTATAAAACTCCGATACAAGCCCACAAAATTTAAAGCATACAAAGCATACAATTGAAAACACAAGTGATCTAATCCTAAGGTACACCTCACTTATAATCTATCCCCAGCAGATTCGCCAGTTCTATGATCGGGGGGAATGAGAACTGACTGTTTTGGAATGCTGGTTCACGTTTGCGTTTGTTTTTGCAAAATGTCGCGGCAAGCAAGAGTCGCCACCGTCTTTTATTTTATCCAACAAGGAAAGGACAAAAGCACAGAAAAATTCCTTTTCGAGATGTTTCTCGGGTTCGGGAGGTAGATTATAGAAAGGGAAGGTGTTAGCACCCTTTCTATCCGTGGTTATCCACGGGCTCTTAGGTACTTGCTCACTATGTTTTCAAAAGTTTGCTTTTCTTTGTGTTTGTGGGTTTTGAAAAGAGTTTTGTTTGAAACTTCGATTTAACTCTTGCTTCTGTCCTCAAGAGTGTAATGAAGTGTTTTGGAAACTTTGTTCGAAAAGTGTAAGTGTGAAAAGTTTTGTTTTGTTTTAAAAGGAGCAAGTACTTAAGAACCTCTACCTACTCAAAAAGGAATTAAATTGTGCAAATGTCCTTTAGACAGTACTATCCCACTATTGAAGAGTAGGTAGCACCGTCGTTGGAGTTTTTCGGGTCAATTCGATTTTAGGGACGTGTGGTCACTAAAACAACGTTAGGACGCTTTAGTGGTAATGCTAATGTCTTAGATCATTTTTATCGAGGCGACCATTTCGAGGCAACTTATGATCTTGGGACAAAAGGACGACCTCTAAAACATCCTATACTTAATGACCACATTCGAGGCAACCAAGTGATGTGTACCCTAGGAGTGGCATGTGCAAGTGTGTCAATTTTCAGTTATATTATCTTTGCATGTCATGGTGAGCTACTGTTGATTTTAAGGTTAATCTTGTCATGCAATCCTAGTTAGCATACATCTAAACAGTTAATATATGTACATGAATTTAAAGTGCGGGAATTGTAAATCCTACGCTATTACAAGGCTTCGGGGAGGGGGATTATTTACATGTCCAAAAATTGGGGGAATAAAGCAGTAAAGTAAAAGTCTTAATTTAAGCTACCACAAACCAGTAAGCAGTTACCATAAAATAAACGCGCGCGAATCTGAAAATAAACTCTAAGAAAAAAGTCCTAAGAAATAAATCTTTTTGTTGTTTTATTTTATTTTGGGAAAATGATCTAAATCTACTTAATTTTAGTTTTTTGAGAAAATGTTAAGATAATTAAATGATTAATTAACCAAGTTAATTTAATAGAAAAACTAGCCTAATGTTTTTTATGTTTTTTTTATTTTATGTTTTAATGTTAATTAAAAATATAAAAAGATGTCAATGAAAACAAAAATAAAATACAAAAAGGGGATCCTTTGATCCAGGTGAAAAAAAAGAATTTCGACCCAGGGAGGGAAATGGTCCTTTCGATTGGGCCAGACAGTAAGGCGTGAACAGCCTTCGATCCAGGAAAGGGGGTTTCCCTTCAATCCTGGGAAAAATGCCTTCTTCGATCCAGGAGGATTATGGGAAGCTTCGATCCAGAGAAGGTGTCTCCTTCGATCTAGGATGCTATACCTGCAAAAGTATGTTAGCAAAATAAAACTCAGGGCCTGGGTGTTGAACCCCAGGCCCTTCGATCCTGCACTTGCTGGGTCTCTTCAGGCTATGTCTGCAGCAAATATTAGCAAACGATGGACATGGCCTGGGTGCCAAACCTAGGCCTCTTGATCCTGTCTAGGATAGAAAATCGAAGGTAACAACCAGTATGAATGTATTATGCAAATATGAGGTTGGATAGTTTACCCTTTCTTACCAGCAGATTGGACTTTTAATTTGGGCACTTCCTGGATGTAGGCACCTTCGATATGGGTACTTCCTGAATGTAGGCACTTTTGATTTGGGGTTTCTGGGCGTGGATGCTTTTGTTGAAGGGCTGCTTTGGCCTGGAAAATTCTGACAACCTTTGATGGATTGTATGGGCAGCACCTCTCTCTATTTTTTTCTGTATATTTTTCGTGTGTAATTTTCGTCTGTTGTTGTTCACCCTTTGAAATGTGCCACTGGCCCTTGTATTTATAGGAGTGGGGGTCTAGTAATGGCAGGAGACAACATTTAACCAGGCCATTAAAGCCAGGAGACAAGAATCAGATACATTAAATTATTTCCTTTTTGAAATATTCATGTCTCTTTGGAATCTGGAATGAACCTGGACATGTTTTGATTTTCGAATTCCTTCAGGCCATGCTCTTCGATTGGCCTTGAGTTTCTTCCTTCGAATGGACTTCCCATGAGCCTTCTGAATGCTTCTTCGAATGGTCTTGAGTTACTTCCTTCGAATGGACTTCCCATGTATCTTTCGAATGGGCCTTCTGAATGCTTCTTCGAATGGTCTTGAGTTGAACAGAAACATTCTGGTCGAATCAGCTCTTTAGGAAAAGAAGAGGCAAGAATCGGGCCTTTAACTCAGGAATTAAATCCACAATCAGCATTTAATTATTTTCATATTTGCAAGGGAAACATGCCATTTTCTCATGTTCAGTGTACCTGGACATGTTTGAGTGCCCTCTTGATGGCTTTGTTAACAGGCCAATCGAAAGGTGTTGTTCATACTAATCGAAGGACATGGTTCACATGCCTGTCAAAGCTTCCTGGACACAATGCTGAATCGAAGGTTCCCTTGGCATGCCAATCGAAGTGCTCGTCCATAATTCCAATCGAAATACTCCTTTAGAATGCCAATCGAAGGGTCTTTCAAAATGACAATCGAAGTGCTCCTTCAGAATACCAATCGAAGTACTTGTCCATAATGCCAATCGAAATACTCTTTCAGAATGCCAATCGAAGGGTCTTTCAGAATGACAATCGAAGTTGTCCTTCAGAATACCAATCGAAGTACTTGCCCATAATGCCAATCGAAATGCTCCTTCAGAATGCCAATCGAAATGCTCCTGCAGAATGCCAATCGAAGGGCCTTTCAGAATGCCAATCGAAAGGTACCTAAAGCACCACTCAAAAATTTTCTTTTTCCTTAGGTAAGGGTTTCTGATCAGCCATGCAGGGGGAAGACTTTGGAAAACCTGAGAGGGCAAATTTTGGGGTGCAACACGGCCCAATTGGCCTTTTTTCCCCAAAGGAAAATTTTAATAAACAAAAGATTTAACAAAGCAATATTGTAATAAGAAGCTCATCAGCAATAATATATTACACTTCCTCCTTAAAAAACATTTATTATCTCTTTTATAATAACAAAAGTTTTAACAATAATCCCCCTCTTCCTTTTTTTTAAATCAGTAATAACATAAGATCACAAATGCATTAGCTTTATTAAAAACTTAATGGGCCTATAACTTTGTAATCACACCCCTCTCTTAAACAAAAGAAAATCATTGGGCCTTATATTAAGCACACTCAAACAAATGTTTAAATAAGAATGCCCAAGAATTTTGACGGACTTTTAATACCAATACCCCTCTTTTGCTATCAACGAAAGCTAGAAACGGGCCAACTAGGTAAATAGCTCCCACCCTTCTTACTAAGTTTCCTTAATAAATCAATTATCCTTTAATAGCAATTTTAATTTCTCTAATAACAACTATTTAGTAGTTATTATCCTGAAATAACTTTACATTTGAATCGCATGGGCCATTGGCCAACATGCCACGTGAATGGGTTCACAGATGCATGAGTCTTTATGCTTTAGAAAGCTTCCATTTTCTCGAATTAAAATACACCCCTAGTCTTGGATAAATATGGGCCATCAGATACTGCTGTACCATCTTTACTTAAATATTTCTTCTATTTTAATCTCGAAAAATAAAATTATCGAGGTAGGACAAATTCGGGTACAACACGAGGCAGTGATGCTCCTAATCGCTCCTTTCGTCGGGCGAGCACCATGCGAGCAGAGCACCTCTAGCATCGTCGAGCGAGCCTCAGGCGAGCAGCCTTGACAAAATTTTCAATGTGTCGTAACTTGAGTTTTAGGACTCCGTTTGATGCGCCGTTCAAAGCGCTGGGAAGCTAATGCCCAGAACTATATCATGACAGAGTTGTTTGAATTGTTTGATGCATGATTCTAGTACCTATATGTTTATGGTATTGATTTATTACATGTTTTCTATGCTATGAGGTTCTATTTATTTTAATTATGAATATGATGTTACTATGATGTTGTTGTGATGTTATGATGGTGTTGTGACGATATTATGATGATGTGCATGTTTTAAATATGTAATACATGCTATGTGACATTTATATGAATAATGATGCAATTGACTAGTTATGGTCGAATTTTATGTGATGTTTCGTGTATCATGCATTCATAGCATTATTTTGGACAGTGGTTCGCTATTTTAGACGGTGGTCCGCTTGTGACGAGCCTCAATCTCATTGTATGGATTGAGTGCGTTTATGATGTGCTCTGGTTCCAAGATAGAATCGATCCTATGGTATGGATATTTGGAGGGTGATGAACCAGGTGTTCATAGAATATTGGTACCACATGTATTGAGTTAGTATTGTAAATTAACATCCTATGTGATATTGCATGATTTTATGATGAGTTTTGATGTGATGATAATTGTGAACCATGTGTGTATATGATGATTTGATGATGAATGATGTCTAAGGGCTATTATGATGTATCTATGAGTATGACATGTCGATGAATACAATATGTTGTTATATGATGATATTGTTTGTAACTACTCATCTTTTCCTTATATCTTTTATAGTGAATCGCGATTACTCACCCTTCCTGTTTGAATGTTGCCTCCACGTGGGTAACACACAGGTGACTAGGAGTAGTTCGTAGAAGCATCAATGATAGCTTCGGAGTGTTTTATTTAGTTTTCTACATTAATAGTGTCTTGCTCTAATATGTAACATCGGGTTATGAACGCTATGTTTTGCGAATGATGTACTTTTATTAACATATTTTTATGAGATTTTTATATGCTAAAGTGTTTTAATTATAACTTTTAATGAGATTATAATACTTGAGTTTTTGAAATATGCAACGAAGTTGTTTTATGATGATGATTTCCGCTACAACGATTTTAAATGAAATGATGATGTATAATTAGATGCATGTTAAATATGTATGTAACCTATGTTACGAAGCAGAATAGGATTTACGTTATTTTCTATTAAGTGTGACACCCTTGAGCAGTGATTTTATTTGAATTAATTCGTAAATTATATGAGAATTACATGTGGGATTAGAAGGGTGTTACATTATGCAAGGGGATCCTTTAACCCCTTACCTATTTGTCTTATGTATTGATAAGTTATCTCATATGATTATGATGTTGCGGAGAAGAGATAATGCATTGTCATGAAATATGGAGGCAAAGTCTTAAAGTTTCTCATCTGATATTTGCAGATGATCTAATTCTATTTAGGAAAGCTATTGTTTAATAAATTACTTGCTTCAGTAAAGTCTTGAGGAATTTATGTGGAGCTTCAGGTTAAAGGGTTAGTGTGGACAAGTCTAGAATTTTATTCCCCGAGAATACTCCTATACACATTAGAAATCAAATTGTTCAAGTGTTTGGTCTAAAAGAAACAAAAGATATTGGCAGGTACTTAGGGGTGCCTCTAATAGGTCTCCAGCATAGAGTAAAGAATTATCAATATGTTATTGACAAGGTAAGGGCTAAGATCACTAGTTGGAAAGGTAAAAAGCTTTGTTATGCTGGTAGAGTAACCCTTGCCAAGACTGGAATAGAGGCCTTTCCAACTTACACCATGATGAATAACAAAGTGCCTACTACTTGCTTGAAGGAAATACATAATATTCAAAGGAACTTTATTTTGGGTCATAGTGAAGATGAGACGAAAATGCATACCATTAGTTGGAAAGAGATTACAAAACCTAAAAAACTCTGATGATTGAGCTTGAGAAATCTCAAAGATATGAACGGTGCATGCATTTCCAAACTAGGGTGGATGATTAAGTTAGGAGAAGATACCATGTGATGTGAAATTATGAAAGAAAAATACATCATAGAATCTAAATATTTTCCAAAGCTTATAAATCCAGTCTTTCAAAACAAATTGTGAGTGTTTGGCCTATGATAGATATAGTGTAAATAGATATTAGTTTCAGTTGTCATAAATGATGAGTTGTACATGTTAGTTATACTGTATTAGTTTGTTACATTTAGTTATATCTCTTACTCTATAATTCATTGTATCATTTGATTCAATAAATACAATAAGAGTTTCACAAACTATTATCTCTCTCTCTGCACTATGATACTATAACATGGTATCTAGAGCTTCCATTTAAGATCCAGCCACACGCTTCTATGGATCCTTTGTTTCCTTCTTCGCAAGTGAAACTTTCTCACTTGATCTCTGTTAAGCTTGATGATAAGAACTTCAAGCAATGGAAGAAACAAATTAATGGAGTTGTTCGCGGTCATCGTCTTCAACGCTTCATCACTGTTCCGGTGATTCCACCATAGTCAACATCTTATTCAGTTTATGAACTTCACAGTGCAAACTCTGCGTATCTTGATTGGGAACAACAAGACGCACTCATCTGCACATGGCTTCTCTCCACTATTTGTGATTCGCTTCTTCTGAAGCTTGTTGATTGCAAGCATTCATGGAAAGTCTCGACGGAGATTCACTATTACTTCAATACGCTTCTCTCCACCAAAATGCGACATTTGCGATCGGAATTGTTTCGTCTCACGAAAGGTACGCTTAGGATTGAGGAACTCATGGTTCGTGTTCGTGAAATCAGTGAGTCTTTGATTTCGATTGGAGATCCAGTTCCTCTTCATAACCTAATTGAGATCGTTCTCGATGCGCTTCTCGAGGAATACGACTTCATTATTACAATTGGTAATAGTAAACAAGAACACAATTTTCTTGATGAGCTTAATTCGTCGCTTCTTCCGCATGAGTCGCGCTTGGAGAAGCATCATAAAGTCATCGTCACTGAACCTGCAACGGTGAATCTTACGCAGGTAGCACCATCGTCTGCAACGGTCTCCACGATTAATTCGTCACGGACGCTTTCCTCAAGGTACGAGTCACGTCGCTGTGAATGCTGAGAATCATGGTTATAGCTCACGTGGAGGCCGTTCTGGTTGTGGAGGTGGTCGTTATGGCTGTGGTGGTGGTTGTTTTGGTAAAATGCCATGTCAGATTTGTCACAAATCCGGACATGATGCATCCATCTTATATTATCGTTATTCAAATTCCATTCGTGATGTGTATCCACCTTAATCGTACCTGACCAGAAGGGGTTGTCAAAGTCCACAAGCTTTGAGCCGAGCAGCAGTTGGATGTGAAGTGGGGGGTACCAGCAAGAAACTTTGATGCCAAAGTGAGGTTCAGAGCAATGCAAGCATGTATGAGAGTGAGTATGAAAGAATGAATACCTGACCCTCTCAAGTGTGAGGGAATTTATAGCCCCCAGCACTGGACCAAGAGGACTCCGTGATATTCAGAGGTGTTGAGGATCAACCCTATGAGGAGGATGCTCGTGAGGTACTTCTGTCTATCATGGACCCTCCCTGCCAGTTAGGTAGTTGCCCTCAGAGGACTTGTATTGGTTGACAAGAAGAGTGGACATGCTTGCGAGGTCCTTCTGATCATCATCGTCCCTCCTCGCCATTCCCGGGGTTGCCCTGGAAGGCAAGGCCGTGTCGATCAGAAGAACGAGGTTACTGCCCGAGCTAGTCGAGGGAAGTCATCGTTAGCGGGCTATCCCACGTACCACAGTCGAAATGGGCCTTATATTATTTTGGGCCAAGTGCAAGCCCAATCCAGAATAGGAGCCCTCCAAGTCGTTTCTCCTGGTGAAGGAGTTATGACTTAAATCCAACTTCTTCTTATGGCGAGCATAATTTAGGCAGGTATTTTTTACTGCATCGAAGGAGAAGGTCGTCGGTATGTGTGGTTACTCGAGCAACGGTTGGAATTGGCTTGATGGGGAATATTTCAGTTGTTCCTTGACTCGCAGGGAGAAGAAGGTTTTGTTGTACCCCAAAATTTTCCCTTCCATTTTTCTTCAAGACTTTCTCATGAGGTCCTCATTTGCTCAACGATGCTCAAGAGTTGATCATACAAATTCTCCTCCTTGGCAATAGGTCCATAACTAGGGTTTCATCCTGAACAAGGAATAATGGGTTTCAAGTGTCTCAAGTGGTTTCCATAATTCTCCATAGGTCTTCAACAATGTTCATGTCAATTTTCAAGCCTTACATCACAAGTTTGCTCAGTCAATGACTCAGATGATTGAAAATCAATTGTATTAGGTAAAAAGTCAACTATGATCAACATATAGTCAAACTTCAAGATTTTTGGTCAACATCAACATTTTGAAGTGATATCCATCATTTTATTAAGATTTGATCATGATTCCTCAAGGAAAGCCCTCAAATCTTCAAAAGTCAAAAGTTGTCAAATTAGGATCTCCTTAGGAGAAGTAAACTGAACTTTGACCAAGCATAACTTTCACATGCTTCATCAACTTTTCCCGAACCAAAACCCATTTTGAAGGAAATTCAATTCTCTATAACTTTGTATCTGTATGCTCAAATCCAAAAAGTTCTTCATTTGAGAGATATGAGCCCATACATTATAGGTCATTTCAAAAGTCAACAAAAAGATACTTTTTGTCAAGGCAACTTACATCAAGATGAAGTCTCCAAATGCAAAAATGATCAAAATATAAATTGAAGAAGATATATAGAGATTTTAAAAAATTCAAAGATCATCTTCAAAAGATGAAAATTGAGAGAGTTGTGACCATTGCAAGTTGGGAAATTTTGGTAAAATGCATGAAATACAAATGAGCAAACATGAAATTTTGAACTAGTGGGCCTAACTTTTAATGTTCAAACATGTTCCCAATATGTTAAAGGACCTATAAATTCATTCACATATTTTTATGATTTTTATTTCTTTTATTTAAATTTTTATTTATTTAAATGAAAATAAGTCAAATAAAATGTAAAATCATTGGGCCAAGGCGCATGGGCTTTTGATTTCAATCACATGGAGGCCCAAGAACACATGACAAACATGCCAAAACCGTGAAAACATGTTGGGAACAAGAATCTTCAAGTTTGGAACATTTTTTTAAACAATTTTGGAAGGATTTCAATGTGTTTTTTGGTAATGAATTGTGACATGATGGTACAAGATTCTTGTCTTGTTCTTGTTCCATTATATTCCTCTATAAATACATGCAATACTCAAGTGCAAAGGGCATGAAATTTTCCTCTCAAGAACACACTCCAAATTTCTCAAATTTTGTCAAAACTAGTGCAAACACAAACCTCTATTTTCGGCCACTCTCAAGCAGTTCCAAGCATTCCATCACACTCCTGAAGGTCCCAGGAGCTTGTTCCAACCCTTACTCACGCTCAAGTGATCCCAAGACATGCCAACCAAGTGGCTCCGGCTTGGTAATGTTCTTCTCAAACTTTTCATCCATGCTATATAAATTAGTTCTAAGCATATATATGTGTTTCTAATGATGTTTGGAACCATTTAGAACCATCATTTTTTTGATATTTGATGTAGGAAAAACAATCCACCCTTGTTAGGGCAACATTTCAATGAAGCTTCGGATCCATAGTTGCAGTCATGATTAGTGCTAAATTTTTGTGAATTTAAGCGTGAATAATTAGCACTCATCAGCTTAATTCGTTTGTTTTTTATCAATAAACCTCAACTTTAGTGTATATTCGATATAGTTTATCTTATAGTGTATTTATTGCGTTATTGTGTAAATATTATTGAGTTTAATTGATTTTATCTCATTTTGTAGTTATCCAATCATTGATATTTATGCATTATTAGATAGAGCATTGAATAATCTTTTCAACATTTTGAACCGGGCGCGAATCAGAGTTACAGTTCAAAAGTTATGGCCGAAATAGTGCAGAATGATGTGCTGGTTTTTCAACTTCCTGTCATCCATCACCGGGCGATGCTTTTGGTTGCTGGGCGATGCTAGGCGAGTTTTAGCGTGGGAAAAACACTATTTTGGTCGTCGGGCGACGGTTTTTGGTCGTCGGGCAATGCTAGACAGTCAAAAATGCATATTTAGGTGTAAAAACACATTTTTTGGGTATGGTTTTGGATATTTTTTTTATCCCAACTCCATCAACCTTCATTTTTGGATAGGATTAGCTTAGAAAATAACATTGGAGCTTGCATACGGATGGTCCGGAGTGGATTTCTCATCAATCGGCGCTGATAAACCGGGAGATTTATGGTTCATTTCTCTTCCTCTTTGTGTATTCTTTATGTGTTAAGTTTGTACATGTATTTACTCTAAACTTATGTATATTTGTCGCCCATGGCATTATATTAAACTTTATTTACAAATTTTTGTCAATTGTTGTCCTGGATTTTTGCTCTGTGCTAGGGATTTGAGTTGTTATAGATACATAATACTTAGATTCTTATCTAGGATGATTATTTGTTAGTTTCTGAACTCTAGAGATAGATTTAGAGCTGGCATATACTTGGGTATCAGAGCTTAATGCCTTTGTGTGATTTTGTTGTACTGAGAGATCGTTAGTATAATTACATATTTGTCTTCTGTGTTGTTGAGAAGGTAGAGAGATTATTTCCTTGGTGATACAATTGGTCTCTCCATTTGGGTTAGAAATGACTTAGTTGTGAGTGATACGTAGTGACATTGATGACTATTGTTAGGTTGAATGTAAATGGTCGATAAATTTAAGTCTGTGATAAGTAGATTATATGCAGGCTTGATAAGTTACTCCTTAGTTTTTACTTTTATTTACCTTTATTTTTTTTATACTTTTCTTTACAGGCTTTGTTGAGAAATACAGGAAAAGTATCAGGCTCTGTTGAGAAATCAGACCTGGACATTGGTAAAGTAATCTACTTCTAGGAAGCCCATTGGCTGCAAATGGGTCTTTAACATAATCCTGATGGTTCCATAAACAAATACAAGGCTGGAATGGTGGCCAAAGGGTTTCATCAAAAGGCTGGAAGTGATTTCACTGAAACATTCTCACTTGTGGTTAAGGTTGTACTAGTCAGGACTATGTTATCTCTCGTAGTCACCAACAACTGGACTATTTAGCAACTTGATGTCAATGATGCCTTTCTAAATGGCACTCTTGAAGGTGTGATCCAAGCCTATTTTTGCTTAATCATGGGAGTCTATAGATCATGATCCTTGTCTATGTTGATGATATAATCATCACTAGAAATTCCGCCTCATTTATAGAGTCTTTGATTAAGCATTTTAATGATAAATTCTCTCTTAAGTAGTTGGGCAAGCTGGATTATTTCTTAGGCATTGAGGTCACCCATATGTCTAATGGGTCCTTACTTCTTTCTCAAACAAAGTACATCACTGATATACTGGCCAAGGTGAATATGCTGAATGCAAATAACATGCCTACTCCTATGATTTCAAGCAGTAAGCTCTCCAAAATAGGTTATATTGTTGATGATCCTACACAGTTCAAATAAGTTATTGGTGCTCTATAGTATGCAACATTAACTATACCTAAAATCTCATTTTCAATTAACAAAGTGTGCCAGTTTTTGTCCAATCCCTTGGAGGAACATTGGAAGGCAGTTAAAAGAATTTTAAGATATTTAAGTGGCACTCCTTAACATGGTCTTCTTATTCAACCTGCCTCTACTCAACAACCATTACAGTTGCTTGGGTTTTGTGATGCTAATTGGGCATCAGACCCTGATGGCAGAATATCCACCTCAGGAGCATGTGTTTTTCTAGGCCCTAATATGGTTTCTTGGTGGTCTAAAAAGCAGCAACGTGTAGCACGATCCAGTGCAGAAGCAGGTGAGTGTAATGTCATAAATAAAGTTTTATGATTGTTCAAAATTTGCGACATGAAAATCACGTGGCAAGGTTGTCACGTAATTTTCACGTCGTTGATTGGCTTATATTTTTTTTTTGTTTCACATAAACATAACGTATTCTTCTTGTTTGTTTTCCTTCTTCTTCCACTTCCAATACCTCTTCTCTCTGTTTCTCACTTTTTACTATAATACACTCATATCTTAATTTCTATTATACTTCTAATTTACAAAGGTAATACTCTTCTACAATTTTGCTTCAATTTTTTTTACAATTTTGTTTAATGTTTATAGTGTATTGGGATTTTAATTCATGTTAATTTTTTTTCAAGATATTGAATAAAAGAAGATTGAAGAGGATTTGAAAAAGATTGAACAAGAAGATTTAAGGAGATTGAAGAAGAGGTATTTTTGTAATTTTTTTTATAAATTTGATATATTTTCTGGATTGTTGGTTGGTACTTTAGGTTAAATTTGATTAATTTTTTTTTTGTTATTAGGTTAATATTTTAACTTTTGTAAATGAAAAATAAAACAAAAATTCATTTTATTTTTTACTTAAAACAAAATTATGTATATTAAAAAATATTATTTTTTATTTATTAAATATATATTATAAAACAGAAATGTTAAAACAGAATATAAAAAAAATTATAAATTATAAAAGACAAAAATTTATATATATATATATATATATATATATATATATATATATATATATATATATATATATATATATATATATATATATATATATATATATATATATATATATATATATATATATATATATATATATATATATATATATATATATATATATATATATATTATAAAACAAAATATTTAAAAAAAATTATAAAACTGAGCTGCAGGGCAAGAGCTGGAGGATACCAGAAATAAAGATGATTTTGATATTGACAATTATCTCAACCAAAATAACTTGTTGAATTAAATTTTTTTTATTTTGCTTTTAAATTTAAATTTGTGTAACATATTAATTAATTAAACACATTTAGTATATTAAATTAAGAAAGCTTAAATTTATAATTTTAGTTTATTAATTTTATTATATTAAATTTATTTAGTTTACTAATTTATATTGAATTTATTAATTAATTTTATTAATTATAAAAGAAAAATAAATTTCAGCAATTAAATTAAAATAAAAACATTAATGACGTGATTTCCAATGTCACTAAGTTGTGATATGTAAATCACGTCGCAACTTAATTTTTTTATAAAAAAAAATAAAAACGGAATAGAACGTTTTATTGTTAAATGTAATTAATTATTAGTGACGTGAAATTCACGTAGCAAATAAAGTGCTACTCCGACTTATGCGCTTGTTATGCCTGCTTTCGCTGTTATATTCAGATTTTTGTTCAAGCGAGTTACGATGTGATTTTCACGTCACAACTTTGTAACATAAAAATTATGCCGCAATAAATTTGTCATCCGCTCCTCAGCCACGTGATTGTTCACGTCGCAAATTAATAATTGTGATATGATTTTTCACGTTGTAACGTGAATTTCACGTTGTAACTGAGAGTTTTTTTTTGTAGTGACAGTGTATAGTTTAATGATTGTCCTAATTTTCTTTTCAATGTATTGTTTGATAATATTAGAGATATTGGTTGATTTGTTTGCTTTTGTTTTGGGCTTTTTATTCGTAATTTTTTTATAAAAATTATTTCTAATAATTTTTATAAAAAAATTTAAATAAAATATATATAACAATATAAAAATAATTAATAAATAAAAGTTGAAACAAACATGTTGTAATTCATATTTATTGACTCAATTTTGATTAATTTATTTGGATGGAATATAGGAGAAAAATATTACCAAATAAGATTTTTGTCATTTCCATACCATTTGTTATTTAAATAGTACTGTAGTGCCATTTTCGATTACCAAATTCATCAAACACTAATTCATAGAAAAACAGAAAAATCTATAATGAGTGCCTCTGATTTTTCAGCTGCGTTCGCAACGACGCCGTTTCGCCACCACCTTTCTTCAACTGGTTACTTAACGACGTCGTGTAAGTTCGGTTTCAAGTTGCAGCGCCACTTCAGCGGTGGAGAGACTCGACGGAGTGTTCAAGGAATTGAAATTGCGGCGTTGTGGCCGAACACAGACTCCGCAGTTTCTCCACCGTCTTCGCCGGGGGAATCAAATGGAGCTTTAGAGGTTAACGCCGCCGTTGATAAATCCTACTCGTTTTTGAAATGCGATGGATCAAAAACCGTTCATGCTGGTACTTGTTTCTCTATATATTTAATAGTTATTTATTTTTTCAATTATTTAAAAAACAAAAAAATTAACACAAATTATGTACAATTTTATGTATTAGGATTTAAATTTGAAATTTTGAAAGAAAAATATTTTTAAAACAAAGTGTTTTACCACTAGATTAAACAAGCACGCAGAATTTATATTTTGTACTTACGAGACTTTTTTTTATTTGTTAGATTTATGATAATTAATTGTTGGTGTTATTATTTTTATGATAGGTCACCCTAGTGGGTCGTGTACACAACCCACTATGCCACTCACATATATAATGTTAATAAACTTTATGCGTACAATTAATTTAATTTTAGTAAATTATAATATTAATTTTGTAAACAAATTCTTACTATTTGAAAAATGATGAAATACAATCTATTGATGATATTTTAACTTTGAAATTTCAATTTAATCTATTATAATAAACATTATACATAAATAAAAGATAAAGGAAAAAAAATGGCAACAAATGGTATTGCTATACTTTTTCGATGAGAAAATAAACTATCTTATAATTTATTTATTTTTAAATTAATTATCTTAAAAACTACCACAGAAAACATATTACTATGAATGAATCTTTGAATTAAATATAAAAAGTTCACTATCTATTATACACTAAGAAGTAAAATAATATATTATGATTAAATATTTTTTTTCGTTCTTATAAAATTTTCTAATTTAGTTTTTGGTCTTTATAAACTTTTTTATATTGTTTTGATTTCTACAAAATTATTAAGTACGTAGTTTTAGTCTTTCTTCTAAATCAATGTGTATTCTTAATAATTATTTTGAAGACATGTCTTTTTTTTTATTACAAGGAGGGCCGAAGCCCGAAAACAAGAGACTACACACACACACTATCCTAGCAGTGGAGACGCCCCTAGCATCCTCCTCAAGCAGCTTCACAATGCAATCTAGGGTCTCATAAAAAAGAACCATGTCTTGTTGAATCTCACATCCCACCTTAGCAAGCGCATCAATACATCTATTCGTCTCCATATAAGAGTGACAAATAACAACCTCCTCTAACCTTTCAATAAGCCTACAAACATGATTAATAAGCGAGAGACTCTCAATCATGTCAGAACATCTCTTATCAATAGCCTTAAGAACCTTAGTGGAATCAACATTAATCTCCACTTTCAAATTTCCTCGATTATGCAGTAATTTAATACCTTCATATAAACCCCATAATTATGCCATAAACACATTACAAGTCCCTAGACACTTTGCAAAACCAAGGCACATTGACCCTTTATCATCCCTAATAACCCCTGACATCCTGAGCTCAAACCATTCTTGCAAGCTTCATCCATATTTAGCTTCATCCAACCCCTATGAGGAGGACACCACGAAATCCGTTGGACCATTCTAGCTTTCTCTATGACCACCTTATTCATAATTGTCGCCTCCGCATTTTCCAAAACTTGTTTCCCAATATGAGCATCAGGATTGAACGGTCTGAGATAACCTTCACAATGTGCCTCCTCATTACGCCACATCTATAATAATCTACAACTAGTAGCCCAAAGAAAGTTCCACTCATTTCCCACCCCATCTCTCTCCTTGATGTTAAATTATATCCATTGCTGCAAATCAAGGCTATATAATTGGTGCACAATATAGCTAGGAACCAAACTGCCCCACACTTGCTTTGCAGCTGGACAATCACGTATGACATGAACCGCATCCTCACAGACATGCCCACACTTGTCGCAACATGCTGAACCAAGCCCCGTACTAATCTTCTTAAAATTAGTCAAAAGTCTATCATGCTTTAACAGCCAGATAAAATACCAAATTTTTTCCAGCACTTTCAAATTCCAAATGCATTTCCAGAGTCCACTCTTAGCTTGGTCATGCACGCGATAAAGAGAATTATACATCTCTTTCACAACAAAACCACCACCCCTAGTCCCTGCAATTAAGAACCGATCTTCAACATGCTCCTCCACGGGGGAAGCACTGAACGCATCTTATCTAGGATATCCTTAGGTAACCAATTTAGATAATTCCAATTCCATTCCCCACTAATGCTAACCAAATCATAAACCTTAATACCCCTCATCACCTCCAGAACATGAGTACCACAGTCAATAATACTCCATCCTGGTTCGATCCAAATATTAGTCCAAACATTGATAGTGTTACCATTACCAATACTCCAAATACCCAACTCTTGAAATTTTGACATGCCTTTGCAGAAAGCTTTCCAAAAACTTTGAATCCAACAATATAGTACGTGTATAATCAACTTTACCATCTCTTCCACATATACCTCTCAGAACACAACACCACAAATCCTCAGACTTCGTCACAAGCTGCCAGTTAAGTTTTAGTAAGCACGCTTTATTCATTGTCCCAAGCTCACAGAGGCCTAACCCACCAGCTTCACGCTCATGAGTTAGGCTTTCCCATTTAATTGCATCAAACCACTTCTTGTCCACCGTATCTCCCTATATGAAGTTCCTCTGTAACTTATGAATTTCATCAAGACAAGCTTTAGGAATCAGATTGGTCATCATTGGATATGTTGGAATATCTTATATAACACTTTTAGCAAACGTAACACGAACTGCAAAAGATAATAGTCTTCCAATTAGCAAGTCAATTGGTAACTTGCTCCATCAAATACTGATAATCTCCTTTCTTAAGTTCCTTTCCACTGAGAGGGACACCCAAATACTTTCCAAACTGAGTCGTTTCCTTGAATTCATACATATGCTTTAGCTTTGCTCTCATTTTCCTACTCACATTCAGAGAGAACATAATACTAGATTTCTCAGCACTAACTTCTTGACCACACATTGAACAAAATGTGTTAAAAGTATAAATAACACACTACATTTGCTTCTCCGAGGCATTTCCTGTTGGAACATGTCCATGTTTCAATATGTTGAATTTAAAAATTTCTCAAGTCCCACATTGTTAGAATATTTTTTTGGTTGAAAAAACCATTTAGTCCCACATTGCTCATGTGCGAAATATTAACTATCTTACTTCACTATATAAGGAGTGCACATGTTTCATTCCAAATTACATCAAAAACTACTCTACTAGTTTTTCCTTCCTCACTCTCATAACTCTGCATCTCTCGAATTGTCGAAGCGCCATCTTCTTCCCCTTTCTTCCTACTCGTTGAATTTTCCTAGTATTTTCTTGAATTCTCTTTAGAGAATTATGTTAATTTCTCCTCATTTGAGTTGAGAAATTTTCAAGTTTAATCTTTTGGATTCTCTTTGGAGGATTATTTGAATTTCTCTTTGTTGGAGAAATTATTATGAGTGGTCAAATGACCATTATTAATTTCTCTTTGGAGAATTATTTGAGTTTCTTTTTGTTTAAGAAATTATTATGACTGGTCTTTGTACCAGATACTACGAGTGGTGTTGATACCATATTTGAATGGTCTTGTACCATTAGAGGGTGTATTTCTAGATCGATTATCTATCATGCAAGTAGTAATCGTACAGTAGAACTGGGTTGTTTTATCCTGGAGGCGGCGCGGTGGGCTGTTTTATCCTGGAGGCGGTGCGGTAGTTTGACTGCTTTGCATAATTTTGAGTAGTGCCGCGAAATGTCTTAAAGAGAGCGACCTAGTTCGCGACTCAACCTGGTAATTTCTTCGGTGGCAAATATTTCAAAATCTGAAACCAACAATTTAAGACGTTTCAAACTGCCACGACTATCAAAGAAATTATTGGTTCTTTTGCGAATATTGTCGTTGAGAAATCGTTCATGTTTAAGAGAAGTCACTTCAAACGTTGGCAACAAAAGATGAAGTTCTTAATGTTGAAAAAGAGTTGTTAACGTTTTGATTGATGATACTCTGTTGCTCCTTCTGGATCAATCGAACAAACTAACGGTAGTAAATCTGGAGATTTAGAGGAACACTTAATAGTGTTGAAGTTGAATCTGCTGCACAGATTAAAGCGAATGATTTACAACATAGTAAAGAAATCACCTTATAGAAAGAGAATGAAAATCTCTACAAAAATCATATTTTGAATAGACTCGCAGATGATCTGTATGATAATTACAGTTGATGTGATACTGCAAAACAAGATTGAGAGACTCGGAAAAAGAAGTATGACGTAGAAGCTAGAGCAAAGAAGTATGTTGTTAGCCGCTACTTCAAGTATCAAATGTGAAAATGTAAGGTCGATGGAGGCTCAATGTTACGAACTGTAAAAGATTGCTTAAAAGATCATCACAAAAGGTATGTGTTTAAATGAACAATTTCAAATTGGTTTTATTATTGACAAACTAGCCCACAGTTTGAATGTTTAAAAAAACAAAAAAGGGAATCTTAGAGACAATATCAAAAAAAAGAAAAAGTCTTGGTTGTTTTAAACAACAACAAAAAATTCGGTATAGTTCTGAAGCCATTTGGCAAATGATTAAAGAATCAGAACCGCAATATTGTGAACCGAATTAAGAATGGGAATCCTTCTATGATCCCAATAGCTCCAACTAGGCAACAACCACCACCTAAAAGAAATGAGGTTGGTTTCCCTTTGTTTTATTAACTATGGAAAATCAAGTCATATGACTAAGAAATGTAGAAGTAAGCTTGAACTTCTTGGTGTTGTCCCTAATGCATGGATCAACCTGACTAATGGGCAATTTATTGCTATGGTCATTAAAATCAACATTGTTGATGAATATGTTGGTTGGTGGATAGACACATGCGTCTCTCGTTGTGTCTGCTATGATCGTGTTATGTTTAAACATACACGAATACTAAAGATAAGAAAGTGTTGCTGGGAGATGGCCAGACCATGAATGTTGCTGGAATTGTAGACATGGAGCTAAATTTCACCTTCAAAAAGACTTTAATATTAAAGAACATTATGCAGGTTCCTAAGATTAGAAAGAATATTGTTTCTGGTTTTCTTTTAATAAGACATGGTTTAGTCAGTCTATTGGGGTAGATTTGTACGCCATTACAAAGAATGAAGTTTATATGTTTAAAATTCTTGTAAAGAATTTGAAAATAATATAATAAGAATTTACAGTGATAGATAGACTGTATGATTCTAGTTTATTAATGAATTTTATACATGGAATTGTACATGAAACGACTGCACCATACTATCTTGCAATGAATAGTAAAACAAAAAGAAATAATAGAACTCTTACTGAACTTGTTGTTGCAATTATGATGAATTTTGGTGCTGCACCTCACTGGTGGGGGAAATTTTATTGACTGTTTGCTATGTCCTGAATAGAGTCCCCAAGTCAAAATGTAAGATCTCTCCTTATGAGATATTAAAGAAAAGACAATCAAACTTGTCTTATTTGAGAACTTGGGGTTGTCTGACTTATGTCAGAATTCCAGATCTGAAACGAGTTAAACTCGCTAGTAGAGCATATGAATGTGTTTTCATTCGGTATGCAGCAAACAGTAAAGCATATAGGTTTTATGACCTAAAGGCAAAAGTGATCATAGAATCAACTGATATTGAATTCTATGAAGACAAATTTCCTTTCAAATTGAGAAATAGTGGGGGCACACAATCGAGTCACATTCCTGTGATAAGAAGTACAGAAAGCAACGACAATGTAGAAATAGAACTTCAACGAAGTAAACGAGTAAGAGTTGCTAAAGACTATAGGCCTAATTATGTGGCTTATAATGTAGAAGAAGATCCAATGAATCTTCAAGAAGCTTTGTCATCTCTGGATGTTTAGTTATGGCAAGAAGCTATCAATGATGAGATAGAATCTCTAGAATATAACAAGACCTGACACTTAGTAGACTTGCATCCTGGTTGCAAACTAATCGGTTGTAAATGGGTTTTGAAAAAGAAACTAAAACATGATGGAACTATTGATAAATACAAGGTTTTCCTTGTTGCCAAGGGTTTTAGACAAAGAGAAAATATAGATTTCTTCGACACCTTTTCTCTTGTCACTAGAATTACATCCATTAGGGTACTTATTTCAATAGTTGCTATTTATAACTTAATAGTACACCAAATGGATGTTAAAACAACTTTTTTAAACAGTGACTTGGAAGAAGAAATATATATGAAACAACCGGAAGGGTTTGTGATCTATGGATAAGAAAACAAGGTCTGTAAGTTAGATAAGTCTTTGTGTGGGCTAAAACAAGCTCCAAAGCAATGGCATGTAAAGTTTGATAACTTAATGATATTGAATGTGTACAAAGTGAATGAAAGTGACAAATACGTTTATTACAAATTTGAGAATTGTATTTGCACTATCATATGTCTATATGTAGACTATCTACTCATATTTGGATCAAACATCCAAACCATTAATGATATGAAATCATTGTTGTGCAACAAATTTGATATGAAAGACCTCGGAGAAGTGAGTGTGATTCTTGGTATCAAGATCACAAAATCCGAGCAAGGAATTTCTTTGGATCAATCACAATATGTGAAAAAGATCTTAAAGAAATATAATTACTTTGACAGTAAACCTGTGAGCACACCAAATGATCCAAGCGTGAAGCTGTTTAAGAACACTGGTGAAAGTGTTAGACAAACAGAACATACGAGAATCATTGGAAATCTTAGGTATTCCATTGATTGTACTAAACCTGACATTGCATATGTCGTAGGGATTGTTGTGCGGGTTTACTAGTAGACCGAGTAATGAACATTGACAAGCTATTGAGCGAGTCATACGGTACCTTAAAAGGACCATGAATCTCGGTTCACATTAACAGAGATTTCCTGTTGTACCTGAAGGATACAATGATGCAGATTGGAATACCTTATCAAATGATTCCAAAGGAACTAGTGGCTATGTATTCAACATAGCTAGAGGAGTTGTATCTTGGAAATCAAAGAAACATACTATCTTGAGAATATAGCATTAGCGACTGCTAGTGAAGAAGCAAGTTGGTTAAGATGCTTGCTAACTGAGATTCCCTTATGGGAAAAACATATGTCAGTTGTGTTGATCCACTGCGATAGTACCGCAGCTATTGCAAAAATTGAGAACGGTTATTATAATGGTAAAAGACGTCAAATAAGAAGAAAGCACAGAACTGTTAGAGATTGTATCTCTAAAGGAGCTGTAAGAGTGGATCATGTAAGCACTGATGAAAAATTTAGCAGATCCTTTGACGAAAGGATTAGCTAGAGAGAAAGTCTATAATACATCATATAAGATGGGACTAATGCCTATAGGAAAAATGAGTTGCTCATGATGGTAACCCGACCTAAATGACTGGAGATCCCAAGAAATAGGTTCAATGGGTAATAACAAGTTGTGAGTAATATGAGATGATCATGCAAGTAAACATGAATCCTGAAGTAATAAGAGGATGAGATAATAGAAACTCTTAATGAGATCTATACTCTTTATGAGGGAGTACCTAGGCTACAGGAGTACTCTTGATAGACTCACCTATGTGATTGTGGAACTTAGGCCGGTTCTTATGGAATTTCGAGGCAGAATTCCTAGAGCCTTCATTAAACTGGGATACACGTGCAGGGCCATTAAAGCACGGGCTATTAGAATACACCTTAAGAAAAGGTTGTGTGCGGGTTTGATGTCTGAGATAGAGTTCAAGACATTTGTGTCACTCTTGTTGAATTGGAATCCTACTTGCTATGCAAAGGTTCAAGTCGTAGACACCTTTGTTAATGCACAATCTTAGAAATGTTTGACGTTACTTCTAAAATCATTTTTTTTAAATTCAAGTGGGGGATTGTTGGAACATGTCCATGTTTCAATATGTTGAATTTAAAAATTTCTCAAGTCCCACATTGTTAGAATATTTTTTTGGTTGAAAAAACCATTTAGTCCCACATTGCTCATGTGAGAAATATTAACTATCTTACTTCACTATATAAGGAGTGCACATGTTTCATTCCAAATTACACCAAAAACTACTCTACTAGTTTTTCCTTCCTCACTCTCATAACTCTGCGTCTCTCAAATTGTCGAAGCACCATCTTCTTCCCCTTTCTTCCTACTCGTTGAATTTTCCGAGTATTTTCTTGAATTCTCTTTAGAGAATTATGTTAATTTCTCCTTATTTGAGTTGTGGGCTGTTTTATCCTGGAGGCAGCGCGGTAGTTTGACTGCTTTGCATAATTTTGAGCAGTGCCGCGAAATGTCTTAAAGAGAGCGACCTAGTCCGCGACTCAACCTGATAATTTCTTCGGTGACAAATATTTCAAAATCTGAAACCAACATTTCCAAATAGAAGAAGATCGTCTGTAAACATTAGGTGGGAGGTGCTCAGGCCATTTTCCCCATATGAATGGCATGCCAATTTTTTTTCCATAATTGCTTGAGAGATAAAGTGAGATAGCTTATCCATACACAAAACGAAAAAATAGGGAGAAATCGGATCACCTTGATGAATACCATGCCCCAGATTAAAAAACTCACTACTAACTCTGTTCCAATTAACATTCGTTGTGACGCTTGTCACTTCCTGCATAATAACATTACACATTTCAATTGGAATTTTAATCTCCATCAAAACATGTCTAATAAAATCCCAACTCAATTTGTCATAAGCTTTAGAGAGATCTATCTAGATAGTAAAAAAACCTTTCCTGCCTTTCTTCCTCTGCATGATATGCATTGCTTCCCTAGCTATAATTACATATTTAGGGATGGATCTACCTAGCACAAAACCGGTTTAGAATGGAGACGTTATTTTATCAATACAAGACTTTAATCTCTCCACAATCACTTTACTAACAATTTTATAAATGGTGTTACACAGCAAAATCGGTCGGAACTGACTGACATTTTGAGGATTATTAACTTTCGGAATCAAATGAATATCAGTTTGATTAACCGCAGCAAGAATACTCACATTACACCAACTCTTCTTCACAAAGTCACAAACACTCGCTCCTATGGTATCCCACAGTTTTTGATAAAATTCGGCTGGAAAACCATCTGGGCCAAGCGCTTTCTACGACTTCATATCAAAACCCTCCTTCTGCACCTCACTATTGTTAATAGGAGATGTTATCATAACTAACTCTCTACCTTCAAGGTCGGATATGTAACCGCAGTACTGTCAAATCTGTGAGAGCTAGTGCCTCGAGTAAACAATCTTCAATAAAAACTGGTGACCAGCTTTTGCAAGCTCTTAACATCATTAATACATTCACCATCATCATTCTTCAGCATTAGAACTCTATTCCTCCTTCTCCGGTTGACATCTTTTTGATGATAAAATTTCGTATTGCGATTGCCATCCTTCAACCAAATAATTCTCGATCTCTGAAATCACATGAGTTCTTCTTGTTTAAGAATGACACTAAGCTCTTCATGTAGCTTCCTCTCGAGCTTCTGAAGGCCCCCTCTATTCTCATTTCTCTGTAAACTTGCTTGAATTCCATCAAGTCTATCCATTATATCCTCTTTCAACCACCTCACATTATCAAGATTTTAGAGTTTCCACTTACTAACATCAACTTTCACACTTAACAGGTTATTATTTAAATCTTGTGCGCCATGCCATCAACCTTTAATAATATCTATATAGTTCTCATCTAACATCCATACACTTTCAAATCAGAATTTTCGAATGACTGGGTTGAAACTAGCCATAGCCAAATTGATCAACAAGGGATGATGATCTGAAAAGTCCACTCTAGCCAATACTTTCACTGAAGCATCCATTTGATCAATATTCCAAAGATCATTACATAACACTTTGTTCAATCTTTCATATATTTGTTGTCCCCCATGAAATATTGGGCCCCTCCATGTAAACCTTAGACCTGCAGCAGGAATGTCAAGTAGCTTACACTCATGTATTCTATCCCGAAACAATTGACATTTCCGAATAGAAACAAGTGCACCACCTTTTTTATCTTCCAAACTCACAATTTTGTTGAAGTCACCTGCAAGCATCCAAGGTCCTTTGCTACCCGCTACTATAGCCTTCAAATCATCCAAAAGAAGCTTCCTTGTATTCATATCAGGGATATCATATACAGCTGTGAAAAAGAACTCCTTTAGATTCTGATCTGTAACATCCGGATGAATATATTGAGCTGCTTTCTTCCGCAATCTAATGCAAATAATACCTTTCTTCCAAGTGACAACAATTCCACCAGCAAACCCACTATTCTCCATAGTAATAAATTCCCCAAACCCTAGCCTTTGGAAGGTTTTGCTAAGCTTAGAGGGATCACACTCAGTTTCCATCACAACAACAATATCCAGCTTATAAAGGTCCACATAATGCTTACAATACCGATAGAAGGCATTACTGGTTGCTCCACGACAGTTCCAGACAAACACTTTAGTGTTAACAATCATCAATGAAGGTGTGAAAAACAAAAGGAGGGGGGGAATTATGTCTATACCAGTTCACTTGAAAACTATCAAGCTAGTCTAGTCCACCCGTCAAGGTGATTTATCCTTTCTCTGTCATGAATTCTGGCTTGATGCCTTTTTCATTGCATTTGATACTATATATAATAGTGTCGGTAATTACAACTCATAATGACTAATTATAACTCATAATAACTAATTACAACTTATAATGGCAATTTCCTATTCTATGAATGTAAATTATTCACAATAAATGTGTTTGATTATTTCCTGATTAACATCCCCCCTCAAATTGATGCGGCTGGTCAAGGAGCATCAATTTGCTAACAAGAAACTAATGTCGTGGGCATGGAACAACCTTGGTAAGAATATCTGCAACCTGCAACTGAGTATTGATGTGAGGAAGTGATATTATTCGATTATCGTAGGCGTCACGTATTGAATGACAATCAACTTCGATATGTTTGGTGCGCTCATGAAAAACAGGATTTGCAACAATTTGAATGGCACTTGTATTGTCAGCATAAAGTGAAGTTGACTCTGTTTGGGGAAATCCAAGTTCAGCCAAAAGATCACGAAGCCAAAGTATTTCTGAACAAGCAGCAGACATGGCACGATACTCTGATTCAGTAGAAGATTTAGAAACTCTTGCTTGCTTCTTACTTTTCCAAGAGATCAATGAAGAACCAAGAAACATGCACCAACCAGTAACAGATCGACGAGTATCAGGACACCCTGCCCAATCAGCATCACTATAAGCACTCAACTGAAGAGAAATTCCAACGGAAAAGAATAATCCGCGGTGAGAGGTTCCCTTTAAGTAGCGAATTATACGACGAACCGCAGCCAAGTGAAGATGACGAGAAGAATGCATGAATTGACTTACTTGTTGAACATCAAAAGATATGTCAGGGCGAGTAATAGTCAAGTAGTTGAGGCTGCCCACAAGTTGTCGATACAATAAGGGATCAGGCAAAAGATCACCATCATCACAATGATATTTAACATTAACCTCAAGAGGAGTATCTACCGGGTTAGCCGATTCTAGACCGACCATAGAAATCAAATCTGTAGCATACTTGTGTTGATGGAGAAAGATGCCCTTGGATGTAGAATGAACCTCAAGACCAAGAAAATAATGTAGATTACCCAGATCTTTCATGTGAAATGAGGCTTGTAACTGTTGCTTAAGTCGCTGAATGGAAGCATGATCTGAACCAGTAATAACCATATCATCAACATACAAAAGAAGCAGAACAATACCCGTAGATGTGCTATGAATAAATAAAGATGAATCATACTGACTCTGAATAAAGGAGAATCCAAGTAGAGTGGAGCGGAATTTCTCGTACCATGCTCTAGGTGCCTGTTTCAAACCATATAAGGAGCGTTTGAGCTTACACACGCCTTTAGATGACGAGAATAAGCCTTGAGGTGGAGTCATATAAATATCTTCTCTCAGGTCACCATGAAGAAAAGCATTCTTCACATCCATTTGATGAAGAGTCCAACCACTAGAAGTAGCTATAGAGATGATCGTGCGGACAGTTGTCATTTTGGCAACCGGTGCAAATGTCTCATCATAATCAATTCCATATTCCTGCTTGTTTCCTAACGCAACCAAACGAGCCTTGTAACGGTTGAGGGACCCATCAGAATTTAATTTCACAGAATACACCCATTTGCAACCTATAGGTTTTACATCGGGAGGGCAAGAGACAATATCCCATGTGAAATTCTCTTGAAGAGCTTGAAGCTCTTCATTCATTGCTTTTATCCATCGCACATCCTTAACAGCCTGTGAGTAACAAGTAGGAATAGATATGCTAGAGAGTGTGGCAGTCAGAGAAGTATGTGAGGAATCTTACCTGTCTGGTGAATATCTATCTGGTGCACGAGATATTCGACCAGAACGCCATGGTTCAACCGGTACAGGATCAGGTGGCGGTTCAGCATCGGGAAGGGGTGTGGGAACCTGCTGTCTGTGTTTTCTGACATATACATGACCTGATTTATAACGTTCTATAGATTGAGGCATAATAGAAAACTTAAGAAGAGTAACAATATCATTAATGGCAGGAGAAACACAGGAAAACATAAACTGATTATCAAAAAATGTCACATTTCTAGAAATGCGAAAACGATGGTTAGTGACATCATAACACACAAATCCCTTATGAGAGTGACTATATCCCATAAATGCACATTGAACTGATTGTGCTCCAAGCTTATGCCTTTCAAAAGGAGGTAAGTGAACAAAACACACACACCCAAAAGTATGTAAAGCACTATAATCAGGATGAATTTTAAAAAGACGAAAGAAAGGAGAATCAAGTTCAATAACCATAGAAGGAAGACGATTGATCAAGAAGACAGCTGTGGAAAGAGCTTCTACCCAAAATCGGGATGGTACTGAAGCTTGGAGAAGCAATGTGCGCGTTACATCAAGCAAATGACGATTCTTCCGTTCTGGAATACCATTTTGTTGAGGGGTATTGGGACAAGATCGTTGCGACAAGATGCCTTTTTGTTGAAGGTATTCCTGAAACTTATGAGACATGTACTCACCACCAGAGTCAGAGCGAAATTTTTTAACACTTGCTTGAAATTGAGTTTCAACATATGTTAAAAATTTCTTAAACACAGAAAACACTTCAGATTTAGACCGAAGGAAATATATCCAAACAAAACGACTATAATCATCAATAAATGTGACAAAATATTTATAGTGAGAATGAGAAACTACAAGAGATATACCCCATACATCACTATGAATCATTTCAAAACAAGTGGAAGCACGATAAGCACCAGATGGAAAAGGAAGTGTTTTACTCTTAGCTAATTTGCAAACAGAACATGAAATAGAGGCATTAGAAACATTTTTATTTCCCAACAAACCATTTTTAAGTAAATGGGACAAAACAACAGAGTTTGGATGACCTAATTTTCTATGCCAATCCTCATAAGAGTTCAAAACATTATTACAAGCAAGAGATATATGATTAGAAATAAACTGGAGTGGAAACAGTCTTCCCACTTTAGGCCCCTTCGCGATCACTCTCTCCGACACCTGTTCCTGCACAAGACAACCATCACGAGAAAAGTTAACATCATAATTTTTATCTACCAATTGACCAACAGATAATAAATTAGACGCAAGTCCAGGTGATACAAGCACATCCCGAAAATCAGAGTTGATGTCGCCAATATCCGTAATAGATAAAGTATTACCATCAGCTATTTGAATTTTCTGATTACCATGATAAGAGTGTAAATTGTTCAAATACTCTGAAGAACCTGTCATGTGATTGGATACACCCGAATCAAGAAACCATGGGCGAGAAACATTAGAAGACTTACCCTGAATTCCCAAGGCCGAGAGAGCGGAAAGTACCATTTGTTGAATCAATTCAGGTTGTATAGCACTATCGTTTGATGCCCCATTAGTGGAAGGACCAACCGCATGATTTGCATGGAATGCCTGTATTGAACGTTGTGTTGGTCGTGGAGGACGTGTGGGACACTCAGAGATAATATGACCATGTTGCTTGCAGTAATTACAAAACTTCTTATTGCAGCTACGAGCAATATGACCAAATTGTTTGCAAGAGAAGCACTGAACCTGTTTCATATCACGATTTTTACCTTTACTTTGAGCAGCATATGCAACCATCACGGGCTCGGAAATGGTAGCATCATGAGACATGGCTCCTTGAGTAATAAGACGTTGTTCCTCCCTTAGGAGTTCTCCAACACATGTATCTAAAGAAGGAACAGGATTCCTATTCAGCAAGGCACCTCTGACAACCTCAAATTCTGGGCGTAATTTCATGAGAAATTGATCTCGACCACTTGTGTTGTAAACCTCTTGAACAGCCGCGAGAGAGGTCTTGAGAACATTAGCATGTATAATAGCAGAGTGTTCTGCCCAGAGATTTAAAAAACCAGAATAGTATTCTTGAATAGACAAATCACCTTGTTTGTAGTTGGCTATTTCTAACTCCAACTGAAAATGTTTTGCCGAATTGCCCTGGTTGTAAATGCGCTTTAGATAATTCCATATTTCTTGAGCAGTTGAAAAAGAGCGTAAGTTATTGATCATGTGAGGATCAATACTGTTGAGAATCCAAGTAATGATTTGAGCATCTTTAGTTTCCCACGCATCTAAACCAGTTTTCTCCGTCGGTGCCTTAGAAACACCATCTAAATGACTCCATAATCCCTTTCCAAACATACATCTTGAACTGAAATTCCCATGCAGAATAATTCTTGCCGGTAAAACGGACACAAAAATTCTTTTCATTTTCCATTGCCATTAGATATAACCCCTTTGTATTGTTAAATAAACAGTATAAATCCAAACCCAGTGTGCACGTGCAACCAATTTATTTAATAATAACAATTAAATAAATAGTAAAACAATGGGAAGCAAACCAGGAAACCACGCGGTAGCTAAACCAGGAAACCACACAGTAGCTAACGAACGGTGAAGAAACACCCACGATCTAGAAATCGCCAACAATTCAACAATGAAACCACGATCACGGAACAGAATCACCAAGAACAACGATCACCAAGCGGAATCGCCGAGAATACGAAACGGAATCGCAAAGCACAATATGTTAGCAGCACCAAATGATTAACGATCACCGAAACAACGTGCGATAAACACGGAATCAAGATCACGAAGCAACAACAATGAAGAAATCACGAAACGGCAATTGAAAGATTTCAGATTTCGAGAAATACAAACAAGAAACACGATTTCAAGAGCGACCCAGTGGGGTGTCGCTATTCAGCCAAGAGAACAAGGATTCACAGGTTAGATCGAACCCTTCTGATACCATGTCATGAATTCTGGCTTGATGCCTTTTTCATTGCATTTGATACTATATATAATAGTGTCGGTAATTACAACTCATAATGACTAATTACAACTCATAATAACTAATTACAACTTATAATGGAAATTTCCTATTCTATGAATGTAAATTATTCACAATAAATGTGTTTGATTATTTCCTGATTAACATTCTCAACCAGGACTTAATCCAATAATCAAACAAATTATTATAATGCACAAGCTAACTGCAAGTGACTAATATTACAACTTCTAAAACACACTAATCTTAGACTTCTCAAGGATTCTGACCAACTGGTCCCTTAAGGAAAAATCAAACAACTGTTTGAACAAAGTTTGCTTACAAAAGATATGCTTCTACACAAGCTGATATGTAAACAATTTTTCAACAAAAATAGACTAGAGAAATGAAAGCGTATGAACAGTCTTTGGAGAACATGAATTAACATCCTTCTCTCATAGTCTTCAAGCCCTTTTATAGCCAATAAAATATTATAACCTTTAAGGATATTTTTGGAACTTTCAGAAAGGTGGCAGATTGAATAATCACGTGGGAGACAAGATCATACGGAACGCCCGTCCTTCATGGTAGTGGGATGAAATGATTTGTTTGTACCATGTACTTTTTGTACCATACAATCTTATCCTCTTTTTCTTCTGACGTCAGAGGCTTCTGAGCATGCGTTGGAAGAATGAGAATAACACTTGGGTCTTCAGAACTTCAAGTCTTCAGAGTCTTCAGAATTGTGTCTTCAGAATCTTCAACACTTAGTCTTTAGAACCCTTTGTTGAACCTTGGGTCACCATAACTTCAAGTCTTCAGAATCTTCACAACTTCGTCTATCAGAATCTTTAGCACTTGGTCTTGAGAACCCTTTGTCCTCAGAAATATAAGTCTTCAGCATCTGGACTTCAGTTAGAACTTCTGTCTTCAGATCTTCAGAACTTGGTTTGTTAGACTTGTATCAGAGTCACAACTTCAGTGTCTTCTGAAGCTTTTGCTACTGTTCATCAGAACTTGTGTAGCTAGGAGCAAAACTTATTCGCTTCTAATGTCTTGGCAACTCCTTTCATCAGAAGCAGAACTCGTTTGTTAAACACTCAAAATAACAAACATTAGAGTACCAAAATTGTTCATACAAACATACTCATTTTTTTGTCATCGAAACTCAGATAAAATTGCAGAACCAAATCTTGTTCTAACAATAAAAACCAAATGCATAAGATCAGCCTGAGACACTTGGCAACACACTAGCAGATTATCACTGAGTCTCAGCAACAACCTCCACACTATCATGTACCCCTAGAGAGAATTCTTATGTATCTGCTGAACTGGTATTATCAGTACCAGTTAAATCAACTACCTTGTGTGTATTAGTATCTTCATGCATTGCATCCTCGATTTCTAAACCTTTGTCAAGTGGTCGTGTGCCAAAGGTAAACTGAGTGCAAGTTAGTGTACTCCTAGCATTCTCACCATGCTCCTCACTCCATGTCCTCACATCATCAACCATTGTTATCATCTCATTTCGCAATTGCTCCACTTGAATATTCTCCAGTTTCTTCCCCACAATATCCTCCTGCCATGCTTCCGTATTCCCCTTTTTACTCGTTCCACTCATCTCCTTAAAGCTCAATATGCCTCTAACACCCGGTATATGATCATTCATTGGAGTCTCACCCTCATTGCCTTGCTTATTTCGCGCTGCAGAATTCCACTTCCTTCAATTATTATTGTGACTACCATGCGCATTAACGTTATTTTCCACCTGATTAAGAATGCTCATACTATCCAAGGACTTAAGAAGGCCATCTTGCACATTGGCTCCCACAAGACTATCTTCTGCTTTATTCTCTGCATGGTTGTTACCCGCATCAACACCACTAGCATGAGACAAGACCTCACAAATTGGCTCCTGGCCATCTTCCCCTATATCACTTATAACTTTAAACTAGGACGATCTTGCTTTTCTACCTTTAGAAGACTTTGCTAGAACTATATTCTTCCTCCCATTACCAACTCTTTTCTCCCGCCTTGGCTTCTACACAACCATCCATGGTCCGTCTCCCACCTCCTCATCTCTTTGTTATAACGCCAACGCTTCGTCAACTCCGGTTCTAGCCACACCAACTCTTGCAGTGTTTACAAGTTTTGTTGGGCACCCTTCTTTATAGTGACCATACCTTTCACATGTCAAACATAACAAATGCAAACCCTCGCATTCCACTTTATATTTCTTCCCCTCCATACTAAACATAACAACCAAGGGTTTGGAAAGATTAACCATAACACAAAATCGAGCGTACTTTCCTCTTTCATGCTGCATGGTGTTCTTGTCAATCTTTACTGCACGGCCAATTCTATTACTGACACCAGTTAGCACCTTAGCATCATAAAATTCAATAGGTACACCAGAAATCCTAACCCAAACTGTAACTCCATCAATGGTATCACTTAAGGGTTCAAAATTTGGTCTTCATTCCTTAAATGTAAGGTAATGGTCGTAAATAAACCATGGGCCTTCATCAATAACAGCTTTTTTTGTCTTCCTCGTGAGAGAACGAAACCAAGAAATAGTCATTGCCAATATATATTATGTTGATAACACCATTCCTTACCCACATCTGCTTCTACCTTGATTCCAGGGTCTTATAGCCAATCTTCCTACCAAGTAATTTAACGATCACACACCGTTTCCATGGATGATAAATCTGTTTCTTCTTAGTTTCTGTCAAAGTAAACGCTGGACACTCATACCCCCCAATCATCTCCTCAACAACCTGCATTCCTTCAATCTCATTCATATCAGTATCCTCCTTATCTTCCTCGTCAACCTCCAACTCCTCATGATCATCTTGCTCAGTCCCCATCACCATCTCCGCAAAGGTTCTAGGTTTAGGGTTTTTATCGGGAGGTTTACGTATGGAAAGCTCCTTAGGACTCTTCGTAGTACTTTCCTGATGTTCCTCAGCATCCAGCGTGTTCTCAGGTCTCGCCGGAGAGACATGCATGGGTAAGTTTTAAGTCGAGATTTTCATTATTTTTATCATTATCTTTTGAAATGTAAAAAATTTATATTTATTTTTTATCATTTAAACATTCTAAATTTTGATAAAGAAATAATTTATAGTATTTTACACATGCATGAAAAAATTATTCAAAAATTTAAAAATAATTAAACAATTTTCAAAATTTTTAAAAATAATAAGGATTAAAACTGCATACATACAAATTTTATAGAACTAAAATATATTATTCTTATAAGGGTTAAAATTAAAATTTATAATATTTATAAAGACAAAAACATATTTAACCAAACATATTATATACAAATAATATAAAAATATGTTCATTGTCGAAACACATTTTTATACCATGCTTGACAATTATATTTTTAGTGGCTTTAATGGCTGATTTTCCTACAACCGTTCAAACCGTTCAAACACATTAGCTTACCATCAAATTCTAACCGTTCACTTTATCACACATTTTAATGAACAAAATTTAGAAATATTCTTCAATAACTAAAAAAAAAATTGAAACGATTTCATTGATATATTTAGAGAATATACTTTTATTTTTGTATTTCTAGTATGCTAAAATAATATTAGCTACTCATTAACCCCCTTTATAATAATAAAACAGTTTATATTTAAAAGAAGAGATCAAGGCCCAATTAGGCCCATATATTCGTAGTACAAGTAAAACACAATATCCAAATAGCTTCTATCCACACCTCCTTTAATTTGACAAGACAAATTTAGCAAAACAATAATCCAAATATTTTGAAGTGATTAATATTTTTTAATTTTATTTTGTATAACGCAGCTGAGAGATTAGGTCGAGGCATTGTTACAGATGCAATCACTACTCCTGTGGTGAACACTTCTGTCTACTTTTTTAAGAAAACTGCTGATCTCATTGATTGGAAGGTATTCTTCTTTGAATTATTAGTTACATTATTTTCATCAAAGAGTCTCAAAATGATTATTTAATTACCTATCAATTAAATATATGTTTTGTTATATAATTTTCTTTATATAAATCTTTGAATTATATATATATTTTTAAATTTATTAATTTATAAGTAGAGATGTCAATTAGATTGGATGGAAGAGAAATATACATTTTCATTCTGATTTCCGTTTTCAAATTTATTCTTTATCATTATTTCAGATATCCATCACTGTTTAATATTAAAATTTTCTTAATAAATAATTTATAAATATTATTTAAATTCTCAAGCTTTCTGAAACACATTTCAACTAATTTTTTATTTAATTTCATAAAATATTTAAACAAATTTTGTTTGAGTAAAAAATACATTGTATATAATTGTGATTCTTTGAATTTTTTATCAGGAGAAAAGACAATTTAGTTATGAATATGGACGATATGGAAATCCAACAACAGCAGTTTTAGAAGAAAAGATGAGGTTTGTCTTAACACAAATTTTATTTCTCAACATTACAAATGTCCCACTTACTTAAAAAAATATTTTTAATTTTATTTTATAAAATAATTGTTAACTTATTTTTTAAATAAAAAACATTAAATCCTAGAAGTGGACCAGTTTGTATATTTTTTTTAAATAATGAAAGTTATTTAAAAATGAATTATTTTATTAAATTTTAAATAGATATTTTTAAAGGTGATTTTAAATATATGCTTATACATAAACATGCTACAAATTTATTTATTTTTGTTTAATAATAAAAACAGTGTATTGGAGGGAGCTGAATCGACCCTGTTCCTAGCATCTGGGATGTGTACAAGCTCTGTCATGTTCTTGGCACTTGTTCCAGCTGGAGGACATATAATAACTACTACTGATTGCTATAGAAGAACCAGAATATTCATTGCTAACATGCTTCCTAAAATGGGAATTACGGTATGATATTTTTTTAAATTTTGTTTGTGGAAATTTTAATAATGAAACTTATATTATAAATTCTCATTTTATTGAACAGGCCACCATAATTGATCCTGCTGATGTTGATGCCTTAGAAGCTGCTTTGGAAAACAACAAAGTAAGCTTATTGATTTCTAAATCAATTAGAAACTCATTTCGCAATTGATTTGAGGCTTTTGTTCAATAAAAAAATAGTTGATAGTCAATAAATTAGTAAATAGTTTATAGTTAATGACGAATAGTTGATAACATATATAATGGATGATCGATATTTTATAATGTATAGTGTATCGTTGATGACTGGTACTTTATAGTTGATAATTAATAACTAATAAGTTAGTTAGTAGTTTACATAGTCGATGACTGATAATTGATAAATTATAGTTTGATAATAAATAATTTATAACTGATGATTGATAAATACATTTTAGGTTTCACTCTTCTTTACCGAGACACCAACAAATCCATTCCAAAGATGTGTTGATATTAAGCTGGTTTCAGAACTTTGTCATAGAAAAGGAGTTTTGGTTTGCATTGATGGAACATTTGCTACTCCTATTAATCAAAAAGCACTTTCTCTTGGAGCTGATCTTGTTGTCAATTCTGCAACAAAATACATTGCTGGACACCATGATGTAAGTCATTTCACCCTTCAAAAATTTATAATATTAACTATAAATAACTTTTTTTCCTATTATTTTTCAGGTTCTCGCTGGTTGCATAAGTGGTTCAGAGAAATTGATTTCACAAGTTCGAAGTTTTCATTTTATTTTGGGCGGTACTCTTAGTCCGGTATACATTTCTACCCGATCAGGCTCTTTATATCGCTGTTATAACCTAATAATTCGATCGTGAATATATTTTATATGAAATTTCGATTTCAAATTTGAGCAAGTAAAATTACTTGTTATGTTATTGATAAATATTTATGTTATACAGAATTCTGCATACCTAGTCATTAGAGGTATGAAAACTTTGCATCTTCGTGTACAACATCAAAATTCAACAGCATTAAAGTTAGCCAAACTCTTAGAGACACATCCTAAGGTATAAGAAATGTACAAGATTGTACAATTTTGATTATTTTTAGTTTCACTTAATGAATAATTTGATTTATATTGAAAGTTTGAAACATTCAATTGCTTGATTTTATTTGCAGGTGAAACAAGTTTATTATCCGGGATTGTCAAGTCATCCCGAATATGCTCTCGCTAAGAGGCAAATGTCTGGTTTTGGTGGCGTTGTCTGTTTCGATGTAGGGTTTGTTCTTTTGTTGTCAATAACTACGATTATAAGAATCATATTTTTTTCTTCATAATCATCCAATTAAATGATTATTGAGATATTAATAATAAGTACTTTTTATCATTATAATGGTTAAATTATTTTTGGTATTTTTAATGAATGATGCAGATTGATGGAGATATAATGAGGACTATAAAATTTGTTGATGCATTAAAAATTCCATACATTGCACCATCTTTTGGTGGTGTTGAGAGTATTGTGAATCAGCCTGCAATTATGTCTTATTGGTATATGCTTGAATCCTTTTCAAATTCATGGTTTAACTAACTTAATACAATTAATTAATTAAATTTGAAATTTTAATATTGTTTTTTTTAAAATAATTTTGTTATAGGGATCTTCCAAGGTCAGAGAGGGAAAAATATAGAATCTACGACAACACAGTTCGTTTCTGCGTAGGAGTTGAAGGCTACCAAGATTTAAAGGATGATATCTTACAAGCTCTTGAGGTTATTTAAGACCTTAATTATCTTCTCTTTTTAATGTTTTCTTCGTCTCTTTTTATGACATGTCTATTAAAATAATTTGTACCATGAAAGTTTAGATTGATGATGTTATCTATTGTCTCAAACAATGTGTCAATATTAAATAATGTATGAGACACAAATAAATATGGATACATATTATGTGTCAATATTGTGTCTAAGCATGTAAAGATGATTGTTGAAAATTCAAACACATTTGATGTTTGAGCTTCACTTTTTCTTCTTTTAATGTTGAAACATAAGTAAATTGAGGATATTTCATTTTCAATCCTAATATTTTTTTGGCAACAAAATGACTTTACGATCAACAAATTAAAGTTTCGTTGCTTTAAAAAAAGAGTTATAGGTAAAGAGTTTTAAAAAAAGAGTTATAGGTAAAGAGATTTAAATCATACCATTTCATTTTACAATGATTGAAAAAGGGATATAGGTAAAGAGTTTTAAATAAGGGATGATTGTATGTATGCTGGATTATACAACAAATGTGTAACCGTAGTGATATTGTGGAAAAACCACAAACAAAAGTAAGTATTTGTTTTATCGTCTCCACAGAAATTAATGTGTTATCAATGTCGTTCAACAATCAATATATTTTTAAGCTTAAGTTTGCAAGGGTTTGAAAGTTTAAAGTTGCAGAACTTAAAACAAGCGAATGACAAATGGATTTTTAGAGATATGAAAACTTATCAGGATTGGATTTCATCCACCAACAGAGTATGCAATTTATCAATCAGTTGTGCACAATCTACACAATCATCAAGATCATCACGTATCGCTCACAAAAGAGTTTATTTCTAAACATCTGACGAGATTAATTATCAATCCTGATTATCTCTAACCGGTTTTGCGGGTTCTACCATATTGTTTAATCAACGATCTCTCAGCCTATCAAATAATATGACACATTATGAGTCGATACTTTCGGTGAATGTTAAACCTAAATCTATCTCTAGCATTTAGAATCTAACAAATATTCATCTTAGATCAAAATTTGAACCTTATTTCTCAACATCAATTCAAATCTAAAGAATAATATGAAATCAAAGATAACATTGATATTGAATTATAAATAGATTGTATACAACACCATGATTAATAAAAATGCATATTAGTATGGTAAACTTACATCCAATCCTAACAACAAAGGGATTAGCTACTCATAGACACTAAATAAAAAGAGAAGAATAAAGAAGAACAAACATCTACCACAATTTTCCGCCTATTGATGCAAACCCAGCTTCGGATCTTCAAGATGCACCCTTTCTTTATGTTTTCTTAGTTTTCCACACTCTAAAATAGTTTCTTTGGCAGAAAAACTAAGCCACCTCCTTAAAAAATATGTTCTTCTCCTATTTATAAAGGTTATGGTTTTCTGTTTTCGCTGATAGCTTGCTTGACGAGCTTGGGGTGAATTTGACAGCAATGAGAAAAATAAGTTCTTGCTTTCACCATAACTAGAGAACTGTCACTCCAATTTACGCACAGTTAGAAGTGCTGGAAAGCTTATCCAATGCCCTATCTTACAATGACTTAATACCATGCTCTTATGACTATTTGAAATATGCTAAAATTTTATGATTAATTGCATGTTTAAAGTTAAACCTTGAATATGCTACAATTGGTCTCGCCCAACGAACTTGCTGACACTCATCTTCTTTGCTTTGTGTTTTCTATCTTGGATTATGCCTTCTTCAATTGGTTTGATTCAACACTTTTCTGCACAAAAACAAACAAATTAAGTAAACCACAACCAAATACAATTAAACTACACACAAATCAAAATTTAGGGAATTCGATGGTTGAAAACGCAAAATGGATTCTAAAAGTGCTAAATTTTCAAGCAAAAATTTAGACATATTTGACACTTATCAAACTCTACCCAACTTGAAACTTTGTTTGTCCTCAATCAAAAGTATTAACAAATTAAAGAAACAAGAGCAACTTTCAAAGCATTTCATGATCAACAAGTTTGGAAAACCAAAAACAAATGCACATTTCAAATCAAAAGTAAAAGCAAAGTAATGCTTGCCACTATACTATAACGACACCTTGAACATGAAACAAATTCTAAACATAAAACACATATAAACTTTTTTAAGACAATACATGTTCAAATATGAATCGCACCTAGCACACAACTCCATCAATGGATGAAAAACAAACATGAGGGACTTGACTCTCACCCAACAATCTTACTAACATCCAGATTAAAGTATGCATTCATTAAAAAAAACTCACATTGAAAACATAAAAGCACAAATCACAAGGACTTTCAAGGGTTGTAATGTGGCTTTAGCTCTATTTTAGAGATTTTCACACTTTTTTTGCCATTCCATCATCTTTCTCCATGGTGGAAACCAAGAGGGATATGAGAAACATTTTGGAGAGAGAGAGAAGTGCTACAAACAACATAGAAGTTGATTCTTGTGGATTAGAGTCGGATCTGAGTTACCTGGTGGGACACCTCGGTTGATTCTTCTCCTTTTCACTTCCCCTTCGTTATGGTTAGAGACCATGAGTGGTTAGGATCTCTTCTTTGTTGGTTTTGGTTGTAATAACTCATACGCATATATATTTACTCTGATTCTATTTTATTTGAACCAATTGATTATTTGATTTTGTTGATTTCATTTGTGTTTATGTAAAACCTAGGTTTTTGGAATCTTTTGACAAACCCATTTCAAAACCTATGATCCAATATTTTTGACTATCGAATACCATACTCTGGACAGGGATGTGGGATTTGATATTCATTTGTATCTGATTGTTAATGTTACCGTAAAACTTGGTTGGACACGATTGAGTTAGTTATGGTAAATTCCTCTTCATTTAGTTAGACACAGTCGATGTTGAAAAGGGATTCATGATAATAGTGAATGATTGAGAAGTTCACACGTGATAGATCAGTATGATATGTATGTTGTATATTTATGTTTATTGGTCACAACATTAGACGCAATCTATTAGGAATTGGTATTGATGCTTTAGCATTTGTTAGATCATGAACGCTAGACATAACTTTAGGCTTAATGTTCACTTTTGTATTGATTCTTAATGCTGCCATATTGCTTTGGACACAAACGATATGATTGAAACCTCGTTGGACACGAACGCTGAAGTGATTGATATGTGAAGTTATTAAGGAATAAATAGATTATGTATAGATGACTGATATAAGGCATGTTTTCGAGTTACAAAAACCAATCCTAGCATGTTCTCGGCCCTCTCCAACATCTTTAATTTTCCATTGTATATTTATTTTTCCTTTCGCTTTAAATATACTTTTACAAACAACCTTAGAAACGTAGTAACGATTGAATTGCATCGATACCACTAATCCCTATGGAGACGATAAAAGATACTTACTCAAGTTTTTGCTTGAGAGCCGATTTACTGCAGTTGTCAACAAAATGTCGTTGTTGTTGGGGATTGATATTTTTATTGATTGCATCATAATGGTTGTTATGTTTTTAAGCTTTGTACATTTTTTCATATTATACATATACTTTTTTTGTTTCACGTTTGCCAAAGTGTGGTTAGATGAATAGTTTATGTTAGAGCTCGAGGAGATGAGAGCAAAGGCGGAAGCAAAAGCATTTGGCTCATCCAAAGAGAAGCAAATTGATTGTTTACAAATATACATGCGTCAAGATAATGACTTAAAGCAAGCATGCTTTATTCACTTTCTTGTTTTTCCTTGTTAGTAGTATAGGTAGAGTGGTGTAGTGGGCTAAGAAAGCAAGATTGAATATGTTTTTGAATTTTTGAGCTGCTCTGAGACCGCTTAGCATGCTCTGCTGCTTAATTATTCACTTTTTGTTTTCTTGTTCATTACACCATGTCTCTTGTGTGTGTGTGTGTCTGTATATATATATATATATATATATATATATATATATATATATATATATATATATATATATATATATATATATATATATATATATATATATATATATATATATATATATATATATATATATATATATATATATATATATATATATATATATATATATATATATATATATATATATATATATATATATATATATATATATATATATATATATATATATATATATATATATATATATATATATATATATATATATATATATATATATATATATATATATATATATTAGATAGTTTTAATGTGTTCTTTTTGAGTTTGTCCAAGAGCTTGTTTTTTATTAGCTTGAGGGAGTTTTGGTGATTATCTGATTTTGATCGTTTCAACTTGCAAATGCATGGTAATGATAAGAGTTTTACGTTGTTACATTTCAAGGTATGTGTTTTATCACTTTCTAGACTATAGCATGATTTTGCAACTTAGGCTTTTTACAAATTTCAAGTCATTTATTCTTTTACACTGCTTGTTCATGAATTGAATCAATTTAGATCCACCCCAAATGTGAGAAAACTTTCCATTATTCACTATATCCACGGAGTACCAACAAATCTTATTTTACCTAGATTTTATTATGTTTAATCTTTCATTTGTATTGATTGTATGAAAACATGAAAAGAATCAAGGCATTTTGTTTGATTTTGAGTATAACCACCAAATCAAAAGTAACTTACCTTGTGAGCGAGTGAGCATTTATTAACCCCTTTGTCCCTTAGTATTAGGATTTATCTTGGTGTTGATCTATGAACTTATGCATGAGTAAGTAGTTCATCATGGATTCTAACTTTGTTTTTAAGCCCTTGAACCATCAACCATATATTGTGTTGGATTTTTCCTTGCCTAACTAGTTTGGGAGCATTCATATCACTTTGTGTAGTTGTATTCAAATTAGGGAGAATAGATGCTTATTTGTTTATAAGTATTTTGATAGAGGTTGTGAAAGAAATAATTAGAAGTAGAAAAATAAAAATGTGAAAAAAAATGAGAAAGAAAGAAAAATGCGAAGAAAAAAAAAGAATGAGAAAAAGAAAAAGAAAATAAAAGAGAAAGTAACAAGATCAAGGTTGTAAGCAAAATAACAAATAGGAAAAGGTGAAAAAAATTTGTTGTTTGAAAATGTGGGAAGTGATTGCCCTCATAGGCTCAAGCGACTTTGTTTCGAACCTTTTATTTTGATCCTCTTTTGTTATCCAAGCCACATTACAACCCTTGAATCACTTGTGATTCTTGCTTTTGTGTTTTCAATACAAGATTTTTTTATGAATGCATAATTTAATCCGTTGTTAGCAAGATTGTTGTGTGAGTGTCAATTCCCTCGATTTTGTGTGTTTTTTATCTACAGATGAAGTTTTACTAGGCGTGAGTCATGATTGAACATGTATCATTTTGGAATGTTTGGCATTACTTTTGTATTTAGCGTTTGTTTCATGATTATGTTGTCGTCATAGTATAGTGGTAAGCATTATGCTTTGTGTGTACCATTTTCGTTTGAACCATCACATTTGTTTTCGTTTGTAAAAATCTATTAATTCGTGAATTCTTGATTTTTCACTTTTATTTTCTTGAGTTGGTTAGTTCTTGTTTAAGGACAAACAAGTTTAAAGTCGGGGAGAGTTTGATGAGTGCTAAATTGTTGTGAATTTGAGTGTGAATAATTAGCACTCACCGACTTAATTCGTTTACTTTTCGTCAATAAACCTCAACTTGTATGTAAATACGTGTATATTGTGTATAATTGTTTTCATGTACATATTGTATCTTTTGATAGTTTTTTCACTTATTTTGTAGGTATTCAAGCAGTGATATTTATTCATTTCCTTGTAGATCATTGAATAAGATTTCTAACGATTCCGACTGTGCGTCAATCGGAGTTGTGGTTTAGAAGTTATGATGAAAATAATATCTATTTTTTTCTTCATTACGGCAGACCATGCTAAGTGCTCGCACCGCGCTAAGCGCGCCCTAGGAGCACCAGAAGCCGTGTTTTTTGACATTTTTTACCGTGCTTAGTGGTCAAAATTCTATTTTAGTGACTTTCACACTTTTTAGGCCATTCTATCATCTTTCTCCATGGTGGCAACCTAGAGGGAGATGAGAAACATTTTGGAGAGAGAGAGAGAGAGAGAGAGAGAGAGAGAGAGAGAGAGAGAGAGAGAGAGAGAGAGAGAGAGAGAGAAGTGCTACAAACAACATAGAAGTTGATTCTTGCAGATTGGAGTCGGATCTGAGTTACCTGGTGGGATACCTTGGTTGATTCTTCTCCCTCTTCACTTCCCCCTCTTCGTGGTTAGGTCCTGAATGCTAGGCATAACTTTAGGCTTAATATTCAATTTTGTATCCATTCTTAATGTTTCCATATTGCTTTGGACACGAATGATATGGTTGAAACCTCGTTGGTGTTTGGACACGAATGCTGACATGAGTGATACTTGATGGTATTGAGAAATAAATAGATTGTGTATAACTAACTGATTGAAGGCATATTCTCGAGTTATGAAAATCAATCCTAGCATGCTCTCGCCCCTCTCCAAGAACTTTAATTTTCCATTGTTTATTTCTTTTTCCTTTCGCTTTTAATATGGTTTTGCAAAAAAGCTTAGAAATGTAGTAACAATTGAATGGCATTGATAGCACTAATCCCTGTAGAGACGATAAAATATACTTACTTAAGTTTTTGCTTGAGAGCCGCTTTACTGCGGCTGTCAAAAGACGTCTTTTCCAACGGCTCTTTCATGGTTCTCTATATAAGGAGCTGAAAACTTGGAAAAACATACAACATTGCACCTTAACGAGAAAAGAGAAGTTACTTTATCAAAATAAGAGCACAAGTTAACTAAGAATGTAATACCCTATTTTCCCCATCGAATAATTAAATGAAATTAGAGTAAATTAAAAATTTCCAATCAATATTAAAATAGGATGTCACATTTCATCATCTCAAAAATTGCTCAAACATTAACAAATGGATGCATAACACATTATTTTCGGATGAACCATCATCATAATCATCATGTCATACCCCAAATTTTCCTACCTTTTCTCTTTTATCTGGATAAGGCTTTGCATTTCATTTGTATCATTTTCATTAGGTCATTCACATATCACTCCTTCATTCAATAAGGCAGTGGATCAAAGCATCAGTGGTTGTGCCAACTAGGGTTTGTTTTTGGTTTGAGACTTCTACATTCTACAGTTGATTTCCCTGGTTCCTCCTTGGGTAGTAGACAGTGGAATCAGGTTTTAAAGTATAGTTATCATGACTTTATTTCTCGTCAAAGAGTTATTCTCCATCCAAATTCATCAGCACCAAGGATTATGGTTTATTTCCCTATCCAAGGTCAAGGAATTAGGGTTTTATGGGACTAGAGGTTTTGTGTGATTTTCTTCTCTCATCAAGTCACTACAAGGTTCCTTCAAGAGAGCCAAGATGCTAGGGATTTTTCTTAAATGTTTCAAAGGAGGATCTTGTGAGTTATGGTTTGACTTCTTTTTAAATATCTAGAGCCATTTTTTTTTCAAGAACTATTCAAGACATTGATCTTTATGTGGAAATCATTCATGATACAAAGATGATACGGTGATCAAAGCATGGTTATCATTCATTTTAATTGTCATCATCATCAAGACAAAAAGGATAAACAAGATTCAAGATCCATACATGGTTTTCAAATAATAGCCCATTCACTTTTCAAGTTTATCATGAACTCAAGAGCAAGTTTCATTCAAATTCTCAAGCTCATTCAAATTCACAAATATTTAAGCACCAATTATCATTCCATTGTTTCAAGATTTACAAAGATTCAAGCACTAATTGAAGATTTACAATGTTCAAGAAGAAATGACAAGTCTTTTAATTCATGATTACAAATAGTTTTAAACTAAAAAGGGTTAGAAGAAATTCCTAACCCTATGCTAATCCTAATTTACAAGCCATGACAAATCCTTCACCATTCTTCATGCTTCATTCAAATGATCCTATAACAACCCCATCTCTTCAATTTTTAAAACCTTCAAAATTCCATCATCATGTTCAAAACATTTCTAAATAGGTTCATCTTTCCATCTTGCCATGATACCTGCTACTGCCCAGTGAAAATCCGTTTAAAACCAATGCAAGTCAGCTCACCAAAGCCTTTAGAAAACCTGCAAAAGTCATGAAGCAAACCAATCCATTCACTCCATACTTCCTTGTATCAAGAACCAATAACCAAACCAAGTTCATTAAACCATTTGAACACACAAACCTTAAAACTGCTGTCAAAATGCCTTGTCTCTATCTTACACAAAACTCTAAAAGTCACTGTCCAAACCTACAAAATCCTGCTACAAAAACAACCCAAATGCACAGTCCAAATCAGTCCCTACTCCTACACCAATGCCTCTTGTCCAAATATTCCAAAACTCGTTGTTTAAACAACAAAACAATACAGTCTAACATATCTGCACAAAACAGCCCATGCAAAGACAACCTCCTATGTTGTCCTACACCTGCTACTGCTGTCCCAAATCAGTTCAGAAAACTTGCATAAACACCAGCCCAAAAATACATCAAAATAGGAAAAACAAACTGCATCAAAAAGCTATAAATCAGCATACCACAAGTGTTCAAATTCACCAAAATTTCCCCCAAAAAACACCCACTAATCTACATATATAAACCATCTTCATATTACTGAACAACACACGAGAAATTAGTAGAAGAAAACCTAAAAAACTCCGCTGCAAATTCAACCAAGAAATCTCTCTCAAACACACAAAAACCTCTACCACACCTTCTTCAACTATAAACTTCAAACACATATAAACTTTTTGTTTCTCTCCATAACCATACCAACAATCTGATAGAAAAATTCAAACCTAAACCTATATTTCATTGACCATAAAGCCACCCAAAGTTCTGCTCTGATTTCTCCACTCCCTAAACCTCAAAGGTGCATAGTTACTAACCTTACCATACTCAAAAAACTCATAAACTCCCTCCTCAATAATTTACTCTCAGCCACTTAACCACTCAACATAGTAACTCAACACAACTTCTCATAACAACAAAAATAAGAATAAAGAAGAACACGTTGGAAAAGAAGTAAAGGATCAGATAAATCTTACCAGAAGTATCTTACGCTTCTAGGAAGCCGTTAGGAAATTAGCCGCTCTAGTTTAGATTCGAATCGCTCCATAACACACCATTCCATCAACTTGCAATATCCTAGAAAATCAGAAGGAATCAACAAACAATACAAGTGATAGTAAAAGCCAAATCCCTAAATATGAAGCAAAAGAAGTTTGAGGGTTCGAACGTGATACCTTAGCAATTTCTGGAGAAATCTCCTCTCCGTCGGTATTTTTTCCATTTTTAGATACTACCATAAACTTGTTCCTCTTTGTGATTTCCATTGTTTTTTCTCTCTTTTTGTTAGTGAGTATTGTTGATGTTATAGCCTTCATTTACATGTTGATTTTGTTGTTGAATCATTGAGTGCATTTAAGAGATAAAACCTTGAGATTGTAGGAATCGAATAAGAGTTTCGGTTGAAAGTTGAGTTATATTATCGCTATTGAACAGAGAACCAAGAGAGACAATGAGCGATCTTTATTAATGTTTATTGTGATGAGGAAGCGGAAGCATGAGTGATTGAGAAAGAGATGAAGCGATGGCAGGAGAAAGGGAAGGAGAACTTAGCATTGGAATGATTAAGCAAGATATAGAGAGAGAGACGTGTAAGTTTATTGGAATTAAGGGAATAATTAGGATTTATTTGAGTTTAATTAGCATTAAGTGATATTTATTTGGAAAATCACAAAAAATAGAGGAATATATTGACATATCTGCAACGCCTCTTCATCTTCAGATTAGGGTTTCAAAAACCCTCTTTATTCCCTCTAAAGTGGATCCAGGTTTGGGCTTGAATTTTTAGCCCAACTCATTTGTAAGTTTCAATTTTTATAGTTTTTGATTAGGTTGAATAAACGATTGAACAACATGGTGCAGTGGTTGGAGCGTGAGCTTTGTATGCATGAGGTCCTGGATTCGAGACCCATTGAGCCCTTTTACCATAATTTTGCACTTTTATCTCCATTTTAGCCCAACCCATTTCATAAGTTTCAATTTTTATAGTTTTTGATTAGGTAGAATAAATGATTGAACAATATGGTGTAGTGGTTGGAGCGTGAGCCTTGTATGCATTAGGTCCTGGGTTCGAGACCCATTGAGCCCTTTTTACCATTATTTTTCACTTTTATCTCCATTTTAGCCCAACGATTTCTGTTTTATTATTCCCCCTTTTATTTTAATTAAATGGTAGATATAACAGAAAAATGAACTTGGTTTAGTGGCAAGACAAAAGAGTTGCAACCTAGGGGACATGAGTTCAACCCATAACTTTACTTTTTTTCTTTAAATTCTAAGTTTCAAGTTATTTTTTTCTTATTTAATTTAAAATCCATACAAAAAGTACAAAAATATTAGGTTAAGTTATAATTAATTCTTTCTTACCCTCATTAAAAATACCCAAAAAAACACTTAATCATTATTCAAACCCATTCTACACTTAACAAAAACACTCAACAAATCAAAGATCTCCTCAAAAGGGAATGTTATCTCTGTTCTACCGCGATACCGACCATACCTATTGCTAGAATGCGTGTGTTAACGCCACCCATTAAAAACACCATCAAACCAACATTTTCTAGAAGAACTACGGTGTTTTGATTCTTTCACAGGATACGTAGGCAAAGGTTTGCGAGACTCTCACGAACGCACTAATAAAAAACCATTTCATTCCCCTTAGCAAGTATAGTTATAGATAGACACGCCCTTAGAAGCAAACAATTAAAATGGAGCTTGTTGAGTACAACAAATGTGAGGGGTGCTAATACCTTCCCCTTGCATAATCGACTTATGTACCCTCTCTTTTGGTTGCAAGACCATCTTATCCATCCTTTTGGGGTTTTCTCGATATTTCACCTTCCTTCGGGATAAATAAAGTTCGGTGGCAGCTCTGTGTTTTTTGTCGGTCGCTTCAGCTGGCGACTCTGTTGGGGAAATACAAGTTAATCCTAGTTTTGTTTATTTGTTTCTTTGGGTCTTTATTTATTTACTTTATTTGATTTACCACTTTATTTATTTATTTCTTTCTTTTGTATATAATGCATTGTACTTTTGCTACTTACATATTCTAGATATGATGCATCTTTTGTGATGTTGGGGTTACACTTAAAGTGTAGTCATGTTAACTTTGAGGGAGTAATCCCGAAGAAGGAGACATGAGATCCCCCACTCAGTGGAAGTCCCCTTGAATGTAGCATTGTTTACCAAGTAATTGGGAAGACATATTGCTTTCAACCTGGGAGGCAGAGAAGCTGAGAGCCGTAGAATCATTAACCTGTCCTGGCCCTTTTAAGTGTAGTGCAGAGACTATGACCGAGTAATCCTAAAGTAGTTGTCATGCGATGCTGCACTCGGACGAGTTTTTCCTATAAATATTACTAATTATCGAGTAATTGGGACGTTGGTAATATCCAAAGGAAGAGCGTAAACTCTGAGATTTCCCTAGAACCTTGTTCGGCAGGTGATAAACCCTTAGTACATACCTTACGAGTGGTTACCTTGACTCCATGCTTGTGACGTTGGACCTTTGGTCCTGTTACTTTCAGTTTATGCAAAGGACTACACAGTAGTTATCCAGAATATGTGGAGCTGAGATCTCATGCCATAGCATACCATGACATCATACCATCATGTACATGCATCTCATATCTAAGGAATTCCAAAGACAAGTCTCGTTGGTTGAGCTCTTCAAAAATTAAAAAAAAATTGTTAAAGGATACTTATGGATAGACGAGTCTTTGGATTTCCTCGGAAATGAATATGAAACATGCATTCATATTATCATGCATTCATTATTCACAACAAAAACTTATTGGGGTCCCTTTTCAATCAGACTTCAGTGAACAACAAATACAACTTCCTTACATCCATACCGTATAAGAACCAACCAACGAAGACTTATGGATCTCTTCGAAGAAAATCAGAATTCTCTCCTCCAAGATATGGACACCATGGGCACCCGAATGGATCAGCTTATGGAAACCCTTCATGTTGTCATTAAGGGTCAAGAAGAGCTACATCAAAGTGTTTCCAAGCTTGCCACGGCCGCCTCTCCACTTATGCAAATGGATGAAATAATAATGTGAATGTTGAGACCCCTACATGAATTCCTCGGAATGATGTTAATGATCATCATGGCGTCATTGATCTTGATGAGCCCTACGCGAATCTCACTGCTGGAGTTGCTGAAACTACAAAGATGTACATGCTCTTGAAGAGCGTCTCAAAGCTATGGAAGGTATCAAGACTTTAGGATTGAATACTGATGCAATGTGCCTCATGTCGGGGGTAGTTATTCCTCCCAAATTTAAAGTTCTTGATTTTGACAAATATAAAGGCACCTCATGCCCAGAGACTCATCTTCGTTTCTACTGTCGCAAGATGGCAGCTTATGTTGAAAATGAACCGTTGCTCATGTATTTCTTCCAAGACAGCTTGACAAGGGCACCGTTGGAATGGTATATGCAATTAGAGAGAACTCGCGTCAATACTTGGGGAGATCTTGCTGACGCCTTTTTGAGACATTACCATTATAATGCCGCCATGACTCCTAGCCGCACTCAGCTTCAAGGAACGACACAAATCTGAAGAGTCTTTTAAAGAGTACGCCCAAAGGTGGCGTGAACTGGCTGCAAGGGTCCAACTTCCTCTCTTGGATCGTGAACTGATTGATTTATTCATGGGTACTCTACGAGGTCCTTATCTCCAACACATGCTCAACAGTACCTCTACTTCTTTCTCCGACATGGTTATTATTAGAGAACATGTTGAAACTTGTATCAAGGCCGGAACGATCCAAGGAATCCCTAACACTACCAACAATAATACTGGCATTGGTAGGAAGCCATTTTCGAGTTTCGTCAAGAAGGAAGAGGGTGAGACTAGTGTTGTCACCATCAACCAAGGAAAAGCTCCTGCATACCCTCAAGTTAGATTTCCTTATTTCTCAACACCTTCTACTATTCCTAATCAATATGTTCCTTAAGTGTATGCTGCTACAACTCCGGAACCCTGGATGGCCCAACAATGGCCTTTCACTCCTCAACCACAATATCTTCCACAACAATAATTTGCACCACCTCTGAATTATCCATCACAGAATCAGCAACCTCAAGGTCCGAGAGTTAAACAGAGACAAAGAGGCCGCGAGAGGAGATTTGATCCCATTCCTATGTCTTATGCTCAGCTTCTCCCTTAATTGCTTGCTAGTCAGTTGGTTCAATTGCGTGAACTTGGTCCACCACCAAATCCTCCCCCAAGGGAGTATGATATTAATGCTCATTGTGAATTTCATTCTGGAGCCCCAGGCCATACAATTGAGAATTGTAGAGAATTTAAATGTAAATTCCAAGACCTCATCAATGAAAAGGCCATAAATTTCAACCTTGTTGGTCCCAATATTCAGAATAATCCCATGCCTCTTCACCCAGGGGAAGCAGTAAATGATATTGAAGAAAGTAGTGAGCAAATTCTGGTAACCAAGGTTGATGAGATCAAGATGTCACTGGGGACTGTTAGATAACATTTGTTGAAGAACGAGGTGTTACAAGAACTCCATGATTTTTGCTTGCTATGTTCCTCTAAACCTGAAGAGTGTACTAGTTTGAAGACGACTATCCAACAACTAATGGATGAAGGTGTCCTACAGGTAGAGAAGATATTTCTAGAAGAAGAGATTGATGTCTTGGAAATTCCTTATTATCCGAGGAACATCTCAGTAACACAAGGCACCTTGTTGATGATTCAGGCTCTCGTTACCCCATTAATGATTCAAGCTCCAGTTGTAACACCCCAATTCTACCCCGGCAAATTATGCAAAATAAATCAGATTTATAAAATTTCAATTATACAAATGAATCGGGACGTCACAAATTCTTCTAACAAATTCATTGCATTCATCATGGATATATAACACTTTTTTAAAACATCGGATGAATCATTAACATAACATCTTTCATTAAATAATTCAACAACTACGCAACAGAATTCTTCAATAACATCTTTAAATAAAACAGCAACTTCGAAACATCTCATATTTAGTAAACAAACAATTTAAAGTTCAACAACTAAAAATCAGCAATCAAAAATCAGCAAGCATTCATCCCCCCGAGTGTTACATATCAGAGCAATGACACCGACTCGATCTATTGAAGGTATACGACCTTCACTCTCGATTACCTGCACGTTACCAACATAAGGGCAACATTCAAACAGAAGGGGTGAGATATCTAACAATATAATAAAGCGCATGATAATTAATATATTAAATTAGATCAATAATATCACCACTTCTCATCTCATAATCAACAACAATTACAGCATATATACTCATCCATCAACATCAAATACACTTCATTATTCAACCATAAAATGCGACTCAAAACTATGCAAATGCATGTGGTACCATTGGGGCAGAACTGTCATCACAAAAATCTAATCTGCCAATTAATAGAGGCATCAACAAGGCATAGCCTTCATCTCAAAATTTGCCAATCCAGGCCATCTCAACGAGCATAAGCTCTATCTCAAAAATGCAATGTATGCGACTCAACATGAATGTAATAACACACTCAGTTAACAACATCTCAAAACACATCTCAATCATCTCAAAACAACAACATCTCAATCATCTCGGATCAACAACATCTCAATCATCTCAAAACAACAACATCTCAATCATCTCGAAAACATCTCAATATAATTTATTAAACATCATTTATTTATCAAACGTCATTTGTTCATCATAAATTATCAAACACCACTTTATTAATAACACCTCACTAATACTCAGCTGTATATTAATAATACAGTAATCCATCATGATATTCTGCTATTTTATATCGTTGTTGTCACTAATCCTACTGTCATAATTCCTAACAACAACCTCTAAACATCTCAAGTTCATTATTCTGTCCAAAATCCAACATAATGGTCATCTACGGGAATTAATTCTAAATCCTAAATTGGTTACTGGAATTACACCTCTTAATCATCATTTAAATCATCTAGAATAAAGTTTATCACGTTAGCTAATCAACGCTTCGAACGGCATCTCAAACAGCATCCTAAAACTCAAGTTACAACAATTTAAAAACTGATTCTATCGAAATAAGTCAGTATGGTTCGACACAAAACTATATGGATCGACTCATCCTGCTTCTCCTTTACACTATGTGTCGACACAAAGCCCTATGGATCGACTCATCCTGGCTTCAAATACAGCATGTATCGACACATGCACTTCACCGGTCGACTCATCCTGAGTCGAACACACTCATGCATCGACACATCCTCTCTTCGTGTCGACTCATCCTGAGTCTCACACACTCATGTATCGACACATCCTCTCTTCGTGTCGAATCATCCTGAGTCTAACAACTAACATGTATCGACACATCCTCTCTTTGCATCGACACATCCTGAATCCAACATCCTTCATGTATCGACACATCCAGCTTGGGATCGACATATCCTTTGACAGTCTGCATAATTTTCTGCGTTTTTCCACTGTAATTCACTACGGGGATCTAATTACAGCCCTAAAAACCTTATTATGATCATGACAATTCATCACCTAATCATTAACCTCTAATATTCCATTGATTAGACAACATAATAACATCATCATTCATCCAGAATTCATCAATATTCACCATGCATCATTCATAACACATCTAATTCAAGAACAAACAGCAATTACATCTAACTCCACATATCAATATCATGAACCCAATTATAAAGTCAGAAACCCACCCTTACCTTGGATCGAAGGTCGCTCTAAAATTTTTGAGTCGAATCTTTGTTCTTGCCGTCTCCTTCTATTTTCCAGCAGCTTTACGTTTTCTTCCCAAATCCTTATTTTTCCTTCAACTGATCTTTCTTCTATTCCTTTTTCACAAATAGTAATATAACCCTATTATTATATTATTCTTATTGGGCTCCAAACTTACACCCCCTTATTACTCCTACTATCTCAAATTGAGCCCACCTTAAATAAGATTAGCTTCTAACATTATTTCACCACATAATAATATTATACCTCTAATATTATTATTATTTCTCTATTGAATAAAATAAATGCAATTTAATTATAACAAATAGTTATAAATATTCCAAAAATAATTTAATTAAATAATTAATTAAATTACGGGCGTTACAACTCTCTCCCACTTAGAATATTTTCGTCCTCGAAAATTTACCTCAATCAAACAATTCAGGATAGGAGTCTCGCATCTTGCTCTCCAATTCCCAAGTCATGCTTTCTCCTGCAGCTCCTAACCAAACCACTTTAACCAAGGCAATCTCTTTGCCCCTCAGAGTCTTCATTTCACGATCTGCGATCCGTACATGCATCGTCTCCACCGTAAGATTATCCCGTACTTGCACATCGTCCATATGAATCACATGAGATGGATCTGAAATATACTTCCGAAGTTGCGACACATGAAACACATCATGCAAATTCGAAAGATTAGGCGGTAAAGCCACTCTATAGGAAAAATTCTCCACTCTCTCTAAAATCTGATACAGTCCAATAAAATGAGAAGTGAGCTTCTTAGACTTCAACGCTCGCCCAACACCAGTCACAGGTGTAACTCTCAAAAACACGTGATCACCAGCTTGAAATTCTAAATCCTTACTTCGCTTGTCATGATAACTCTTCTGTCTACTTTGTGAAGCTTTCATCTTTTCTTGAATCAACTTTACCTTCTCAGTAGTCTCACGAACAAGTTCAGGTCCAAGCACTACACTTTCACCAGATTCATGCCAACATAACGGAGTTCTACATCTTCGACCATACAACGCTTCAAAAGGTGCCATCCCAACACTAGAATGGTAACTGTTATTATACGTGAGCTCTATCAACAGAAGATAAGTATCCCACGAACCCCCCAGCTCAAGAATACATGCCCTCAAGAAGTCTTCCAACGATTGAATTGTCCGTTCAGTCTTACCATCTGTCTGAGGATGATATGTTGAACTCAATCTCAACTTAGAACCCAACGCTTCTTGCAAACTCTTCCAAAAATCAGAAGTAAATCTTGGATCTCTATCTGACACAATGCACAAAGGAACACCATGCAGCTTTACAGTCACACTGATATAAATCTCAGCCAACTTCGACACTGGAAAACTGATGTTAATAGGAATAAAATGAGCTGACTTCGTAAGCCTATCAACAATCACCCAAATCGAATCATGTCCTCTTAAAGTATTAGGCAACCCTGTCACAATGTCCATTGAAATGCTATCCTATTTCCACTCTGGAACTTCCAACGGTTGCATCAATCCTGCAGGCTTCTGATGTCAACTTTCGACTTCTGACAAGTCAAACATGCATACACAAACCGAGCCACATCACTCTTCATCCCAGGCCACCAAAACAAACCTTTCAAATCTTGATACATCTTTGTAGCTCCCGGATGAATACTCAACTTACTTCTATGACTCCCTTCAAGTATCACTTTTTTCATCTCAGCATCATCAGGAATACAAATCCGGTTATGAAATCTCAACACACCCTGCTCATCTAACTTGAAATCACTATTCTCAGATTGATCAATCCCAACCATCAAGTCTACCAGTTTCACATCCAACTTCTGAGCTTCTCTGATACTGTCTAGAAATTCATTATTAATCTTCAACATACCCAACATAACACTTCACGGAGTAACCTCGCAAACTAAGCTCATATCTCTGAACTGCTCAATCAATTCCAACTCTTTAATCATCATTGCTGACATATGCAAAGTCTTTCGACTCAACGCATCAGCTACCACATTCGCTTTTCCTAGATGATAATTCAAACCAAAATCATAATCCTTTAGAAATTCTAACCATCTTCGTTGCCTCATATTCATCTCTTTCTGATCAAACAAATAATTCAAACTCTTATGGTCACTAAACACTTCAAATCTAGAACCATAAAGATAATGCCTCCAAATCTTCAATGCAAAAACAACTGCAGCAAGCTCTAAATCATGCGTAGGATAGTTCTTCTCATGAGTCCTTAACTGCCTTGACGCATAAGCAACTACCTTACCATTCTGCATAAGCACACCTCCTAAACCCATCTTAGAAGCATCACAATACACTACAAAAGGTTCTCCTGGATTAGGCAACGTCAAAATCGGAGCCGATGTCAACCTCTTCTTCAATTCTGTAAAACTTTCTTCGCACTGAACATCCCATACAAACGCTCTACCTTTACAAGTCAACTTAGTCAACGGAAGTGACAACTTAGAAAACCCTTCGATAAACCTCCTATAATAACCAGCTAATCCCAAGAAGCTCCTAATCTCAGTAGCTGACTTTGGAGTTTCCCATTGCAACACAGCATCAACCTTCGATGGATCTACAGCAATGCCACTACCTGAAATCACATGACCAAGAAAACTAACCTCTTTTAACCAAAATTCACACTTGGACAACTTTGCATACAACTTCTTCTCTTTCAAAATCTGCAATACTACTCTTAAATATTCATCATGCTCTTCTTCTGACTTAGAGTAAATCAAAATATCATCAATGAACACCACTACAAACCAATCCAAATAAGTATGAAAGATACGATTCATATATTCCATGAATACTCCCGGCGCATTAGTAACACCGAAAGGCATCACCGAATACTCATAATGTCCATAACGTGTTCTGAAATCCGTCTTCTGAATATCTTCATCCTTCACTTTAATCTGATGGTAACTCAACCTTAAATCAATCTTACTAAACACACATGCATCCACTAATTGATCCGTCAAGTCATCTATTCTTGGAAGCGGATACTTGTTCTTAATCGTCACCTTATTCAGCTGTCTATAATCAACACAAAGCCTCATGCTTCCATCTTTCTTCTTCACTAATAACACTGGAGCTCCCCACGGCGATACACTTGGTCTTACAAACCTCTTCTCAAGTAACTCTTCCAATTGCTTCTTCAACTCTGACAACTCAGACACAGACATCCTGTATGGTGCCATAGACACAGGTCTGGTACCAGGTACAAGATCAATAGCAAATTCAACTTCCCTCTCTGGCGGTACCTCAGGAATATCATCAGGGAAAACCTCAGGAAATTCACACACCACCTGCAATTCCTCAATTATAGATTGAGTCTCTACAGGTAGCGACGCCATCAACGAAAACATCTGCGCCTCTTCCTCTTGCATCAACTTTCTCAACTGTCTAGCAGACAGTAAACCATCTTCCTCTTCCTCAGGAGTAGAAAACTTCACCGACTTGTCATAACAATTAATATGAACACAATTATGCTCTAACCAGTTCATACCAAGAATCACATCCAAACCTCTTAACGGCAAGCAAAACAAATCAACAACAAAGTCTCTGTCGAAGATCGACAAGGGACACTTAGCACACACAAAAGAAGTAGTCACTGATCCCTTGGCTGGAGTATCGACGACCATTTCTCCACTCAAAGAAGACAACACAAGACCCAATCTCTCAACACAATCAGCAGCAATAAAACAATGCGTAGCACCAGTATCAATAATAGTAATTAAAGGAGTACTATTAATGAAACATGTACCTCTAATAAGTCCGTCCTTGGAAGTTGTCTGATCCTCCACCAAAGCAAACACTTTACCACTAGACTGAGCCTTCTTCGGTTTCGGACACTGGCTACCAATGTGCCCTTCTTCTTTACAGTTGAAACAAATCACATTCCTGTGCTCACACTCAGATACAACATGTTCGTTCTTACCACAATGGTAACATCTCTTCACTTCAGTAGTGCACACATTACTCTTGTGTCCAGGTTTCCCACACTTAAAACAAATCACACCAGTAGGAGCATCTCCCCCACTAGTCCTTTGACCATGAGCAACTCTCTGTTTACCCTTACCAGCTGGGGCATCATAGGGTTTACCACGACTCTGGGGGTGCTTACCCCTCTTCTCACTAATAATCTTGTAATGAGCATTATTATCTTCCTCATAAATTCTACAGCTATCAACCAAATCAGCAAAGACACGAATCTTCTGATATCCAAATGCCTTCTTAATCTCCGGGCGCAACCCATTCTCAAACCTAATACACTTTGAAAATTCATCATTTTCCTCAGTGTAATGCGGATAAAACTTGGCAGCATACTCAACAACAGACATACTTCCTTGCTTCAGCTCAAGGAACTCAATTTCATTCTTACCACGGACATCTTCAGGAAAATACTTTCTCAAAAACTCCCTACGGAACACAGTCCAAGTGATATTCTCACCTGCAGCCTCCAACTTCTGGCAAGTCTCTAGCCACCAGTCATCAGCCTCGACTGCTAGCATATGAGTCCCATAACGAACCGTCTGCACTTGAGTGTAGTCCATTACACGAAAGATCCTCTCAATCTCTTTCAACCATTCCAATGCTCCGTTAGGATCATATTTTCCCTTGAACGTAGGTGGATTCTCTCTCTGGAAAGTCGCCAAGCTACGAGATCCAGCATTCCTGTCAACATTCGGCTGATTTTCCATCGCATGAGCCATTGCTTCTAAAGCAGCAGCAAGAGCAGCATCATTCCTTCCAGCCATCTCAACTTCTTACTACAACACAAACAACTGTTAGAACTTAAAATAACAATACTCGATTGTTAGACAACTAAGACTCAACGACAAGGTCGGACCAACCTTTGGCTCTGGTACTAACTTTGTAACACCCCAATTCTACCCCGAAAAATTATGCAAAATAAATCAGAGTTATAAAATTTCAATTATACAAATGAATCGGGACGTCACAAATTCTTATAAAAAATTCATTGCATTCATCATGGATATATAACACTTTTTCAAAACATTGGATGAATCATCAACATAACATCTTTCATTAAATAATTCAACAACTACGCAGCGGAATTCTTCAATAACATCTTTAAATAAAACAACAACTTCGAAACATCTCATATTTAGTAAACAAACAATTTAAAGTTCAACAACTAAAAATCAACAATCAAAAATCAGCAAGCGTTCATCCCCCCGAGTGTTACATATCAGAGCAATGACACCGACTCGATCTATTGAAGGTATACGGCCTTCACTCTCGATTACCCGCACGTTACCAACATAAGGGCAACATTCAAACAGAAGGGGTGAGATATTTAACAATATAATAAAGTGCATGATAATTAATATATTAAATTAGATCAATAATATCACCACTTCTCATCTCATAATCAACAACAATTATAGCATATATACTCATCCATCAACATCAAATACACTTCATTATTCAATCATAAAATGCGACTCAAAACTATGAAAATGTATGTGGTACCATTGGAGAAGAACTCTCATCTCAAAAATCTAATCTGCCAATTAATAGAGACATCAACAAGGCATAGCCTTCATCTCAAAATTTTCCAATCCAGGCCATCTCAACGAGCATAAGTTCCATCTCAAAAATGCAATGTATGCGACTCAACATGAATGTAATAACACACTCAGTTAACAACATCTCAAAACACATCTCAAAACAACAACATCTCAGTCATCTCAAAACAACAACATCTCAATCATCTCGAAACAACAACATCTCAATCATCGCAAAACAACAACATCTCAATCATCTCGAAAACATCTCAATATAATTTATTAAACATCATTTATTTATCAAACGTCATTTATTCAACATAAATTATCAAACACCACTTTACTAATAACACCTCACTAATACTCAGTTGTATATTAATAATACAGTAATCCATCATGATATTCTGTTATTTTATATCATTGCTGTCACTAATCCTACTGTCATAATTCCTAACAGCAACCTCTAAACATCTCAAGTTCATCATTATGTCCAAAATCCAGCATAATGGTCATCTATGAGAATTAATTCTAAATCCTAAATTGGTTACTGGAATTACACCTCTTAATCATCATTTAAATCATCTAGAATAAAGTTCATCGCGTTAGCTAATCAACGCTTCGAACGACATCTCAAACAGCATCCTAAAACTCAAGTTACAGCAATTTAAAAACTGATTTCGTCGAAATAAGTCAGTATGGTTCGACACAAAACTCTACGGATCGACTCATCCTGCTTCTCCTTTACACTATGTGTCGACACAAAGCCCTATGGATCGACTCATCCTGGCTTCAAATACAGCATGTATCGACACATGCACTTCACCGGTCGACTCATCCTGAGTTAAACACACTCATGCATTGACACATCCTCTCTTCGTGTCGACTCATCCTGAGTCTCACACACTCATGTATCGACACATCCTCTCTTCGTGTCGACTCATCCTGAGTCTAACAACTAACATGTATCGATACATCCTCTCTTCGCGTCGATACATCCTGAATCCAACATCCTTCATGTATCGACACATCCAGCTTGGGGTCGACACATCCTTCGATAGTCTGCATAATTTTCTGCGTTTTTCCACTGTAATTCACTACGGGGATCTAATTACAGCCCTAAAAACCTTATTATGATCATGATAATTAATCACCTAATCATTAACCTCTAATATTCCATTGATTAGACAACATAATAGCATCATCATTCATCCAGAATTCATCAATATTCACCATACATCATTCATAACACATCTAATTCAAGAACAAACATCAATTACATCTAACCCCACATATCAATATAATGAACCCAATTATAAAGTCAGAACCCCACCCTTACCTTGGATCGAAGGTTACTCTACAATTTCTGGGTCGAATCTTTGTTCTTGCCATCTCCTTCTATTTTCCAACAGCTTTACGTTTTCTTCCCAAATCCTTATTTTTCCTTCTACTGCTCTTTCTTCTATTCCTTTTTCACAAATAGTAATATAACCCTATTATTATATTATTCTTATTGGGCTCCAAACTTACACCCCCTTATTAATCATACTATCTCAAATTGAGCCCACCTTAAATAATATTAGCTTCTAATATTATTTCACCATATAATAATATTATACCTCTAATATTATTATCATTTCTCCATTTAATAAAATAAATCCAATTTAATTATAACACATCTTCATAAATATTCCAAAAAATAATTTAATTACATAATTAATTAAATTACGGGCGTTACACCAGTTACCCCCGTGACGGCTCAAACTCCTATTCTTCTTCTATATGACAACTCAAAGGCAGTTTCGTGGGAGTATAATGTGGTATGTATTCTTGGGAATAAATATGAGTGTCCCCCAGTTGGTGACAAGAATATTACCAACATCGCAGGAACCAATAACATGAATCGTAGTGGCGGGGTCTTTTCTCCCCATCCACTGCCTCCCAAAGAAACCAACGGTGATGCTCTAGCCAAGGCTAGGGGCAAGCAAGTGATTGATGACCAGCCTGAACCTTCTTTAGGTCAAGAAGTGGAGTAGCTTTTGAGAATTCTCAAGCAAAGTGATTACAAAGTAGTTGATCAACTCAACCAGATGCCATCCAAGATCTCCATCTTGTCCATTCTCCTGTGTTCAGAGACTCACCATGTAACAACCCGAATTTAATTAATTAGTTAATTAAATTAAATAAGGATTAATTATTTAATTTAGATGAAGTTTGGTAATTAATCAGATCTTCGGTATCGTTTGAGAAATGCTATCGGTTTATCAAGTAGAGTTGAATTTTATTCGGTTAATCGGAGATTTAATGCGAGTCAGTTACCGGAGCAATAATATTAGAAATAATATTATTATTAGAATTTGACCGTTTGAATAAAGTCAGATTTAATCGGTTTGACCGGGAAATAGGATTCGATATAATAATATTTATCTTGATTAATAATATTTACTTAATCGGTAGTATACTACTCGGTCCGGTATGTGATTTCCAATAATTTTAATTAATATTATTTATATTATTATTTTTTAAAAATGACCGGTTGATATTTATTTTGGTAAATCGTTAATTATTTAGTCGGTTATTCGGTCCGATAGTCGATTATTTTGATTTATTCAGTTTATCAAAAAATGATTATTTTTATATGGTAATATCGTATTTTGATATGTATATATTATTATGTGTGTTAATTAATTAATTAATGATAATTAAATTATTAAAGTATTTATTTAATTATATTAAATTAATTTAATTAAATAACAGAAATTAGTTTTACTATATAAAATAACTAAACTATCTATCTATCTATATATATATATATATATATATATATATATATATATATATATATATATATATATATATATATATATATATATATATATATATATATATATATATATATATATATATATATATATATATATATATATATATATATATATATATATATATATATATATATATATATATATATATATATATATATATATATATTTATATATATATATATATATATATATCGTTAACTATCAGTATTTTTATAAGTATATAAGTTTTATAATATAATAATATAAGTTAGTTTTTATATTATATAATAAAGTAGTGTAATAGGAAGTGAGGTTAGTTTATAAAGTTAGAAAAAAAAATCAGAAATTGTAAAACAGAGAGAAGTGAGAAAGAAAGTAGCACGATGAGAAGAAAGGGGGGAAAAGCTAGGGTTGAAGAGAAGAGGAGAAATTTCTGGAATCAAATTGAAGAGCTTGCTCCGGAGATTAATCGGTAAGAGTTAGACTTCCTCTAAACATCTAGTATATTTTTATTGCATTTGATTTCGGTTTTTTTCGGTTTAGGCGGTAAAATTAGTTATCCGGAAATTAATGAAATTTGACGGGGTAACTAACTTAAACACATAGGTAATTATGGTTGAGTTATTTTTTGAGATTGCGACGTTTTCGGAGACCGATCAGGATTATGTTGTTTCGAATTAGCCGATTTAGATGGTAAAATTAATTATCCAGAAATTAATGGAATTTGACGGGATAACTAAGTTAAACGCGTAGGTAATTATGATTGAGTTATTTTTTAAGACCGAAAAATGGTAAAGGAGAAATGGAGAATGTTATTATAATATTTATTTAATTATATTAAATTAGTTTAATAAAACATTAATTTTCATTTTATATATAAAAGTAAAATAGTTTAGTTAATATTTTAGTATATATTATAATTAACAGTGTGATTAATTATATAATCGATTATGGTTTACCGATAAAACTTGATATTTTGCTTTCGATTGGAGATGAATTAAATTGTAGGTGTGTTGTATTTCGAGATATTTGGTTAATTTATGATTCCGGAAATAATGTGTTTGGTTTGTCGAGTTTGCGACTTTTTCGCTAGCCGACCGGAATTGTGTTCAATTAGGAATCGAAGTAGGTTAATACCGGAGACATATTAGTGGATTAATAAATAATTAAAGATTAATCCGATAATTTTGAATCGGCGATGAGTTTCTTAACTTAGGAGTAAGTAAAAATAGTACCGTTCGGTTTGATTAGCCAAATTAAGTGGTATAATTAGTTACCCGGAATTGGATGAAAATTTAGATGGTAGCTAAGTTGGATGTGTAGATTAATGTGGTGATGTCGGTTGTCGAAAATGCGGCATTTTACGAGAGTGACCGAAAATGGTGTTTAGGCTTGAATATTTATATTTTAAGAAAATATTTCAATACCGATTGTATTGTTTTACGAGTACTTAGATAGGTAGCCGAATCGGCGTAAAACCTAATATTTAATTGATGAATTGTGAAAGTATTATTATGTGAAAAAGTGTTGAATTAACATGAGATAGTAATGTATACTAGTGTTAATTGAATTTATGGAATGTATTTGTTAAATGGAAATTGGTAAGAATGATGTATGTTTATGTGATTATGTTTTGATGATAATGAATGGTTTTATACTATGTGTATGTTGTGAATTGTTGAAGATGTGCTTAACATTTTATGCTTGAGTGCTAAATGTTATATGTGATGTGATGAGATGATTATTTGATGCATTGTGTGCAATTGTTGATGAAAATTCATAGAGCTGAATTTGTCGGGTATGCATGTATATTAGGCTCAGAGTGGGGGTCTTAATTGCATGTATTGTTGTTGAGTTTGCACACAACATCATTAGTCGTCTCAAGAGGCGACGTCTGTTAGTCTCGTGGAGGCTAGTGGCTCTTCCCAGACTCAGAGTGGGGGTCTGAAAGCTTAGGGAACGGGCTTTTGAGATTATCCGTCTGAGGGATAGACATCGGTAAATCCGAAGGATAATAGATGATTGGTACCACATACATAAGTCGTGTTTTTGTGTCGGGTCGCACGTACACGTTTTGTTGAGTTTATGTGTTGTTGAATATTATGCATTATATGCTAATTGGTAAATTAAATTGATTGTGTTTGATTTCTTTGAGTTGTTGAATATGGGAATTGGATTAAATGAATATATTATGTGGTTTATGCAAGAGTTGGAAAAAGAGTAAGATTCCTTTATTTAATGCTTTCAATTGCTCTAATTACATACTTTATATTTATTGGAATTCTTACCCTTCTGTTGGAAAATGCTTGCTACGGTATTGTTCAGGTATCGAAGATGGTAGTGCGCGACACTAGGACTTAGCAGATGCATTTAGGCGTGTAGTTCGTTACTTTTTGGTTATCGAGTCGATGCTCTGATTGTAACACTGGAGGTTTAGTGTCCGCGTTCGAACTCATATTCTGTATATGGATTATACTTGTATATAATCCGTCGTTTTGCTTATATGATGATGTATGTATATTATGACTTGGTAACATGAATGGTGTAGGAACCATATGGCTTAATGCCTTGAATTTTATATTTTGATTCCTCCTTTGGAGAAGATAATATTATTATGATTCCGTTGCGTTTGCACGAAAAAGAAAGTATATGTCACGGATGCATTATGTGTTTAAATGATTAAAGTGACAAATATGTCATGTCCGTTTTTCCTTGAAAATGTGAATTGATGTTGTGACACTCCTTCCGTGCAAAATTTATTTTCTCTGATATTATTTATATCGTTAATTCGGGGTTTATTAGAAGGGGTGTTACAATAGTGGTATCAGAGCAGGTCGGTCTGTCGGCCAAGTTGTTTATATGTTTACTCCCTTTTGGTATGCGACATGTGTGTGAAACACTATCGGTACTTGATTGTTTCCTTTTGTTGCCTGCAGAGGTACGTGTGAAGTAAGTGGGGGAGAAGTTGCTTCTCCGAAGTGTTATGCAAGAGGTTGGTTCAATATACTGCGGATTGTATGATGCAAGGGTTGCAGAGCAGCTGAGGCTTCAAGCAAGGTTATGTCTAAGTAACTTGAAGCGTAAGATTGAGGACACTGTTGTGGTTTGGTAATGATGGTTTATGCCACTGTCATGATTGTTGACTACCTACTGACAAATTGAGGAACTGATCACCCTTAATCTCTTGTTGATAGTAGTCGGGATCGTGTTGGATTGGATGGACTTATTGTGCCAGCTTGACAGTGTGTGAAATTAGTTGAGTCGGCAAGAAGAGAAGCGTTATGGTTTGTGTAACGAGAGATTTGGATCTTGGTGAGAGCAAGATAAAGGCATGTGACCTATTGGATGTAATTTTTTTTATGAAGTGTTTCATGATGAAGTAAGTGGAACGGTGTGAGAGTGCAAGGTGAAGTCTTAATGGGTTTTGTTACTAGAACTAGTTCGAATTCGAGGAATGCCTATAAGAGGTATGCTTCTAGATTGAGAAAGTTGAAGAGTCAACTTGAGGATTTGTTTGAGGAGAGGTTTCTTTGTTCGGATGAGTCGCTGTGGAATGTGCTTGTTATGTTGTTCGTGGAGAATGAAATTGTCGAGGTTGTGGGACACTTCAAATGAAAGGATTGGAATGAATGTTGAGGATAAGAATCTACTCTTGGGAAGTGATATTTGGAGGAATCAGTCGTTGAGAGCTGTTGTATTTAGTGAGTTTGATTTGAAGGTTGTTTATCGACAGTTCGTATGAAGGATGGAGAATATTCAAAAGGATGTTTGGGATAAGGTATAGTTATGACGAGTATTCGATTATATCCGTAGGATGACTAATACATCGTGCATGATTGTGGAATATATAAACAGTGCTCTCATGAGTAGTTGTAAGAGCTACAATTGTGTCTATGGATAATTGATTTTGGAATAAGCATTATGGATTGGCGATATTCCGAGTAGCCGTGAAGATTTGATTTGCACCTTGTGGAAGCTCCGAGAGGTTATTTCTGAGAAATAGAAGTTTCCTTGTTTTGGATGGTTTTTATATTGAATTCGATTGAAGACCTTTCATAAGTTGGTTTTGTTATGGATATTGTTGACTAGAGAGGTCGAGTTGTTATTTGGACTTCATAGTGAGAAGTGGATTATTATGAATTATGAAGAGATTAAGGAACACATTTATTTTTGTGGTGCTTACTTCGGTGCAGTGTACATAGATGTTTCATTTTTGACTTAAGGAGTGTTTTGGCGTAGAGCTGATAAGTGTAAATTGTGACTTGTAACAGCAGGGCTTTCATGAGAATATTTTGTCGGACATTTGAGTTAAAGTTTGATGCGGTTGCATTCGTTTAGAAACATGAAGATTTTAGTTGTATGTATGTAGGAACTATGAGAGATTGAGATTTGAATTGTTGGAAATGATTCGAAGTTGGGTATGGTTTGTGAAGAGACTGCATCTAATTGTGGGGATCATTAAGAGTATCGTAGATGATACTAAAGAAAGTCGGAAAAATCTGGTTTGAGGAATCAATGGATTTAAGAAGGTGAATTCAGAGTCATTTTGGAAGTACTTACTGAGATGTAAGTTTAGAGAGTCGAAGTGAAATCATGTACTTCTATAATATGGATTTTTCCGGTTATTGATAACCATGGTGGATTACTGGATTGTGATTAAGATAAGTTTTGGCGGTGAAGTATCTTGGGATGGCTTGGTAGCCTCAAGTACTTTAAGATGATCTATGGTTTATGAGGAAGAGTATTGTACTTGTGATAGCATTCGTGTTGGACTCGATAAGTATGACGTTGTGGTTCTGGACTTGAACTGTTTGGTTATTGCAAGAGTATGAGTTAACGTTAATCCCAAAGGAATAGGGTATGAGACTGCGACGATGGTTAAGATTTTCGAGAAAGTGATTTTTGGATTGGGTTCCTGTTTGGTAAGTTGAAGGTGATAATTGTATGTTTCAGATGTGTTTATTCGGACGATGAGATTGGAGTAAGTATTAAGCGGACGGAAATTGGATGTGAGGGTCGTAAGTTAGATAGTTGCAGGCTATCAGAGTGCGCAGTGGAAGCGTGAGGTATCACAAATCAGTTATGCGCAAGTGATTGGACGATTTGAGGTTTTGATTAATTACACTGGATGAGGAATCGAGGGGGTGCTACCGTAGTGATGGTAACGACCTTGTTGTGTCTGGAATCTCGGGTGAACCAGTGTGTTCTCGACTTGGTTATTCTTGGTGTCGTTAGTTTATTGACGAGTGCATGGTATGGGCCTTGCACCTCGGCATTGTGTTTTTGTTGGATCTTGATGTTAAGAAGATGTCTGCGTCTTTTGGTGTCTTTCGTATGTTACTTGGTGAAAGTGAGAGTTAGGTGGGCGGATACATGAGCAGGTTCAGTGTGGTTTGTCTCAGTCGTATTTTCGAGGGCGAAAATCTGTAAGTGGGGGAGAGTTGTAACAGCCCGAATTTAATTAATTAGTTAATTAAATTAAATAAGGATTAATTATTTAATTTAGATGAAGTTTGGTAATTAATCAGATCGTCGGTATCGTTTGAGAAGTGCTATCGATTTATCAAGTAGAGTTGAATTTTATTCGGTTAACCGGAGATTTAATGCGAGTCAGTTACCAGAGCAAAAATATTACAAATAATATTATTATTGGAATTTGACCGTTTGAATAAAGTCAGATTTAATCGGTTTAACCGGGAAATAGGATTCAATATAATAATATTTATCTTGATTAATTATATTTACTTAATCGGTAGTATACTACTCGGCCCGGTATGTGATTTCAAATAGTTTTAATTAATATTATTTATATTATTATTTTCTAAAAATGACCGGTTGATATTTATTTTGGTAAATCGTTAATTATTTAGTCGGTTATTCAGTCCGGTAGTCGATTATTTTGGTTTATTCAGTTTATCGAAAAATAATTATTTTTATATGGTAATATCGTATTTTGATGTGTATATATTATTATGTGTGTTAATTGATTAATTGATGATAATTAAATTATTAAAATATTTATTTAATTATATTAAGTTAGTTTAATTAAATAATAGGAATTAATTTTATTATATAAAATAACTAAACTATATATATGTTTACGTTAACTATGAGTATCTTTATAAGTATATAAGTTTTATAATATAATAATATATATTAGTTTTATAATATAATAATATAAGTTAGTTTTTATATTATATAATAAAGTAGTATAATAGGAAGTGAGGTTAATTTATAAAGTTAGAAAAAAAATCAGAAATTGTAAAATAGAGAGAAGTGAGAAAGAAAGTAGCAGAAGGAGAAGAAAGGGAGAAAAGCTAGAGTTGAAGAGAAGAGGAGAAATTTATGGAATCAAATCGAAGAGCTTGCTCCGGAGATTAATCGGTAAGGGTTTGACTTCCTCTAAACATCTAGTATATTTTTATTGCATTTGATTTCGTTTTTTTTTTGGTTTAGGCGGTAAAATTAGTTATTCGGAAATTAATGAAATTTGAGGGGGTAACTAAGTTAAACGCATAGGTAATTATGGTTGAGCTATTTTTTGATATTGCGACGTTTTCGGAGACCGATCAGGATTGTGTTGTTTCGAATTAGCCAGTTTAGACGGTAAAATTAGTTATCCGAAAATTAATGAAATTTGACGGGGTAACTAAGTTAAACGCGTAGGTAATTATGGTGGAGTTATTTTTTGAGACCGGAAAATGGTAAGGGAGAAATGGAGAATGTTATTATAATATTTATTTAATTATATTAAATTAGTTTAATAAAATATTAATTTTCATTATATATATATATATATATATATATATATATATATATATATATATATATATATATATATATATATATATATATATATATATATATATATATATATATATATATATATATATATATATATATATATATATATATATATATATATATATATATATATATATATATATATATATATATATATATATATATATATATATATATATATATATATATATATATATATATATATATATATATATATATATATATATATATATATATATATATATATATATATATATATATATATATATATATATATATATATATATATATATATATATATATATAACCGGTTACGGTTTACCGATAAAACTTGATATTTTGGTTTCGACCGAAGATGAATTAAATTGTAGGTGTGTTGTATTTCGAGATATTTGGTTAATTTCCGATTCCGGAAATAATGTGTTTGGTTTGTCGAGTTTGCGACTTTTTCGCTAGCCGACCGGAATTGTGTTCAATTAGGAATCGAAGTAGGTTAATACCGGAGATGTATTAGTGGATTAATAAATAATTAAAGATTAATCCGTTAATTTTGAATCGGCGATGAGTTTCTTAACTTAAGAGTAAGTGAAAATAGTATTGTTCGGTCCGATTAGCCAAATTAAGCGGTATAATTAGTTACCCGGAATTGGATGAAAATTTAGATGGTAGCTAAGTTGGATGTGTAGATTAATGTGGTGATGTCGGTTGTCGAAAATGCGGAATTTTACGAGAGTGACCGAAAATGGTGTTTAGGCTTGAATATTTATATTTTAAGAAAATATTTCAATACCGATTGTATTGTTTTGCGAGTACTTAGATAGGTAGCCGGATCGGTGTAAAACCTAATATTTAATTGATGAATTGTGAGAGTATTATTATGTGAATTTTTTTTGAATTAACATGAGATAGTAATGCATACTAGTGTTAATTGAATTTCCGGAATGTATTTGTTAAATGGAAATTGGTAAGAATGATGTATGTTTATGTAATTATGTTTTGATAATGATGAATGGTTTTATACTATGTGTATGTTGTGAATTGTTGAAGATGTGCTTAACATTTTATGCTTGAGTGCTAAATGTTTTATGTGATGTGATGAGATGATTATTTGATGCATTGTGTGCAATTGTTGATGAAAATTCATAGAGTTGAATTTGTTGGGTATGCATGTATATTAGGCTCAGAGTGGGGGTCTTAATTGCATGTATTATTGTTGAGTTTGCACACTGCATCATTAGTCGTGTCAAGAGGCGATGTATGTTAGTCTCGTGGTGGCTAGTGGCTCGTTCCAGACTCAGAGTGGGGGTCTGAAAGCTTAGGAAACGGGCTTTTAAGATTATCCGTATGAGGGATAGACATCGGTAAATCCGAAGGATAATAGATGATTGGTACCACATGCATAAGTCGTGTCGGGTTGCACATACACATTTTGTTGAGTTTATGTGTTGTTGAATATTATGCATTATGTGCTAATTGGTAAATGAAATTGATTGTGTTTGATTTCTTTGAGTTGTTGAATATGGGAATTGGATTAAATAAATATATTATGTGGTTTATGCAAGAGTTGGAAAAAGAGTAAGATTCCTTTATTTAATGCTTTCAATTGCTCTAATTACATACTTTATATTTATTGGAATTCTTACCCTTCTGTTGGAAAATGCTTGCTACGGCATTGTTCAGGTACCGAAGATGGTAGTGCGCGACACTAGGACTTAGCGGATTCATTTAGGCGTGTAGTCCGTTACTTTTTGGTTATCGAGTCGATGCTCTGATTGTAACATTGGGGGTTTAGTGTCCGCGTTCGAACTCATATTCTGTATATGGATTATACTTGTATATAATTCGTTGTTTTTCTTATATGATGATGTATGTATATTATGACTTGATAACATGAATGGTGTAGGAACCATATGGCTTAATGCCTTGAATTTTATATTTTGATTCCTCCTTTGGAGAAGATAATATTATTATGATTCCGTTGCGTTTGCACGAAAAAGAAAGTATATGTCATGGATGCATTATGTGTTTAAATGATTAAAGTGACAAATATGTCATGTCCGTTTTTCTTGAAAATATGAATTGATGTTGTGACACTCCTTGCGTGCAAAATTTATTTTCTCTGATATTATTTATATCATTAATTCAGGGTTTATTAGAAGGGGTGTTACACACCTCAATGTGACACCTAATGCTACTCTATTTAAGTTGAATATAGATGGGGTAATGATGAGGCCTTGCACCCTAAGTGTTCGAGCGTTTGATGGCTCAAGGAGGTCTGTGGAGGGAGAAGTAGACTTGCCTATCAAGATTGGTCCCCAAATCTTATATCTTTCATTCTATGTTATGGACATTCATCCATCCTATACTTGTCTTTTAGGTCGCCCATGGATCCATGTAGTAGGATCTGTGACATCCACTCTTCACCAACGCCTGAAACTAATTGTAAATGACAAATTTGTTGTAATTTATGGAGAAGAAGATGTAGTGATTAACAATCTGGAAACCTACCGTTATGTGGAAGTGGAAGGCGAAGTGCATGAGTTGCCCTTTCAAGCTCTTAATATTATTTCTGTTGACAGGTTTTTCGTCGTGGAAGGTAAGAAGTTTGAAGCACCGATGGCTTTGTTGAATGATGCTAAAGCCATCATGGAAGCTAGACCCCCCCATGATGGTTGGGGAAAATTGATTGAGGTACTTGAGAAGAAAGATCGTTGTGGTCTTGGATATCAGCCACCTTCCTCCGTGCAACCTAGTTTGGTTCCTATCAAAGGAAATCAAGTTCTCCCAATTTCTGAAGTGTTCATTGGTGTCGGTACCAGCAAAGAAGGACAAGTTCTTGCAGCAGATGACGAAGTTGACGATGAAGATGTTTCCAAATTTATCTATCAGATTGCACCAGACCAGGAGCTCAGTAATTGGACTGTCGTGGACATCCCTGAAGTTGTTTTCCTTGATGTGTAATTTTTTGTTTCCATTAAGTCATATGCCATGCCCAAGGCATAAATATAGCTTGTAGAAGTGACCCCTTATGTTTTAATTTCCATTTAAAATTGAATAAAAGTCACACTTTCGCATACAATTTTGTTCCCTGTCTTTTATTTTACTTTTTATTTTTCAAAATAAAATGGAAATGCTTTTCTTTTCATTTTATAAATATTTTCTTGCACTTTCTAAAATAAAACATAAAATCATCAATCATGCATATCCGCCTCGGATTCCATAAAAAATGACAGTGCTATGGTTCCTAATATCCTTGAGAATTTAGTTGACCACACTAACGAGGATAGTGGGGAAGATTGTGAAGTCCCTGAAGAACTGGAGAGACTCTTGAGACAGGAAGAGAAGGTCATCCAACCATGTCAAGAAGATATAGAAGTTATCAATCTCGGTACTGAAGAGGTAAAGAGAGAAGTCAAGATATGTGCTGCCTTGCAAAGTGAAGAAAAGAAGGGGTTGATTGAGTTGCTTCGAGAGTATGCTGACATTTTTGCCTGGTCGTCTGAAGACATGCCCGGTTTTTGTACCCCAAAATTTTCTCTCTCATTTCTCAAGATATTTCCTACAAATATCTTCAATGACTCACGTTTGCACAAGCATCAACTAGGTCAAATAATCTCCTCAACACTGATGCCTCAAATTAGGGTTTGAGTTTGTACAAAGGCAGTTGGATTTCTAATGTTTCAAATGACTTTCATGGATCATGATGGACCCTCGGGATTATTTCTATCAAGTTTCAAGCCTTGGATCATGATTTTTCGAGAAATTCATTTAAATTATCAAAAGGGCAAAATGGGCAAAATTAGGGTTTTGACCCGAAATGACCGAACTTTGATTTTTGACCTAATACTTGACTTATTGGTTGGAAGCATGATCTCAAGGATTCGAGCGCGTCATTTTGACCTAATTACATATTTCAATTCATCTCCTGAGATTAGTGGATTGATAGACGAAATTCGGTCAACTGGTGGAAAAAGTCAACTGTACACTAAAAAGTCAAACTTTGACTTTTTAACCATAATTGAGTCCCAAAATTCACATTTCATCAAGACATCCAAAATATGAAATTTGATCATAAAAAATCAAGAGAGTCAAAAATCCAACTTTGCAAGACTTGGAAAATTTTCTAAGTATTTTCTATACTTGTTAATTTCATTGCTTCATGACATCTTTTCACTACAATTCAAAATAATTCAAGATGTTACAAATAATTCAAGATGTTACAAATAATTACAAATCCTAAACTTTGTCTTGGTTGAAATTTTCCCTTTGACTCAAACCTTGCCACTATGCTGTCCACAAAACCAAACTTGTGTCATGCTACAAACAATGTTGTCCAAACTACTGTTGAACAAAGCCATATATGCTGCCAAATCCAAGCATGATGTACTGTCCGCATAACAACCCAAAACCATGTAAAAAACAGTTTGATGTACTGCTATGAAACAACCCTGCACCAAGCTGCTACAACACTCCAAAACTGCTGCAAAATAGCCTTACTATACTACCAACCCATTCCAAGCCTGCATTATCTCAGTCCCATATTTGCACCAAATTTGCATATGAGAGCTGCATCTAAAAATCTATGAAGATAGCATACCCAAACAGTTCAAATTGTTATTTTTTCCCCTCCCAAAATCCCAGCAAAACTCATCTACAAATAGACTGTTTTCACAACACACAAGGAGGTTGGCTTTTAGAGAGAAAAAGAGAGAATAGAAAAAACAACATTCTTTGTAAACTCTGCTGATTTCACAAAAGACCATTGCTCATACTCATCTTTATTCCCAGTCACAAAAACAGAACCTCAATCCATTTTACAAACTCTCCCATAAACCAAATACCTTATCACATAGAGATTGTTCAAACGCAAGAACAATTTCTGTAGTTCCATTATCTTCACCCTCCAAACACAAAAAAAATATTGTACAACTTGACTGAGTTGGCGTGATTCAATCGTTTGGAAAAGCTTCCTGAAGATTCATTGGAGCCATCACAACATCTTGAAAAGTATTCAAACTTAAAACACCAAGTGCAGTCTCAAGGTAAGTCTTCTTGACTTTTCATTTTTTCATACATCATTAATGATTTATTTTTGAAGATAAATTGTAGTAATCATTTCCCCTTTGAGCTAATCATTTGCTTGTTGTTTATGTTTATCAATCATATGCTATAAACTGACCTGTACAGACAATAAAACAATGTTTAAGGAAAAAACTGCAGCATGAGTCGACACATACTCACATGGGTCGACTCATTCTAATGAAAAAACTGGGTATGAGTCGACACATAGCCTTATGCATCGACTCATACTGTTATCTAGGCCCCAAAACAGAAGGATGAAAGGTGCATGAGTCGACACAAAACACGTATGTGTCGACACAAACAGGTGCATGATTTGACACATCCCATTATGCATCAACTCATATTGAGTTGGTTTGGTTTTACAGGGGCAAGGAAAGTTATGTGTCGATGCATAGCAGCATGTGTCAACACATAATAGTTCAAAATGCATTTTTCCTTTATTTTACACTATTTTTACATTTTATTCATTGTTATTCGATATGGTTGTAATATTTAAGTTTCTACTTCATCCTCATTTGTAAATTGTACCCCCACTCCCCTAATGATGTAATAGCTTAGGATTTTAATTTCTGCAATTTACCGCATTAATATAAATTGTTAGTAACTAGGGTGTGTATAGAAAGATAAAATCAACCGCTAAAAAACCCTAATCTCAAAGATAAAAATGCATGCAATCAAACACACTTCGCACACGTACACCTCTAGGGTAATCTCTCTTGTTGCCTCAGAAAATAGTCATGTCCCTCGAATATGGGCATTTTAGCAAAGACCCTCGATAAAAAAGATCATAGTCCCTCGATGTTGCCTTCGATAAATAATCTAGTCCCTTATGGAAATTGTTAAAACGTCTCATAAGTTTCCTTCTATGACTATACGATTGACCCATGCCCGTCCCTTCACATCCAATGATGGGGATTCTTACCAATGAATGGTAAGGTAGAAATATCTAAGGGAGGAGGAAAATAATAAAGACCTTTTGAGTAGGTAGGACACTCGTAGTTTCTTGCTCACAAACTAAAACCATTTCTGCACTCACACTTTCAAAACACCTTAAAAAACAAACATCTCTTTGAAATATTTTCAAAACCAACACTTTATATACATTCTTATAGAGACGAGAATCATTACAAAGTTTTCCGAAACAAAGGAATTTTCAAAATACTTTCAAAAACCCACCACAAATACATTTCAAACAAAGCATTTTTCAAAGTGATCTAGCAAGCAACTAAGATCCCGTAGATAACTACAGATGAAAATGGTGCTAACACCTTCCCTTTTCATAACCTACCCCCCGAACCAAGAAAATATCTCAAAAGGTCTTTCTTGTTCTGTTCACCCTTTCCTTTATTGGATAAAAGAAAAGTCGGTGGTGACTCTTACTATCCACAACAATTGCGATAAAACGCAAAACACCCAAGTCAGTTCTCCCACCGTATGACACTGGTTTAGATACTGATATAGTGATGCACAGATTACCGCTCAAGCCATAATGTCCTCTTATAAATCAGAATCCGCGAAGAACTAGACCCGACATGGCTTTGAAGATCAAAGAAGAAGTTCAGAAATAGCTTGATGCAAGCTTCTTATCTATGATAAATTATCTGCCATGGATTGTTAACATTGTGCCTATACCTAAGAAAGATGGTAAGGTACCTATGTGTGTTGACTACCGAGATTTGAATAGCGCAAACCTGAAGGATGATTTCTCGTTGCCTCATATTGATGTGTTGGTCGATAATACTGCTCAGTCTTCAGTGTTCTTCTTCATTGATGGATTATCGGGTTACAATCAGATAAAAATGGCTCTTGAAGACATGGACAAAACCGCTTTCACAACTCCTTGGGGTACCTTTTTCTATAAGGTCATGCCTTTTGGTCTCAAAAATGCTGGTGCAACATATCAGTGTGCTATGGTGACTCTCTTTTATGATATGATTCATAAAGAGATCAGGGTGTATATGGATGATATGATTGCAAAATCACAAACTGAGGAAGAACATCAGGTCCATTTGCAGAAGTTATTAAATCGTCTTTGGAAGTTTAGGTTAAGGCTTAATCCCAACTAGTGCACCTTTGGGGTTCGATCGGGCAAGTTACTTGGTTTTATCGTAGGTCAGCGAGGAATTGAAGTAGATCTCGACAAGGTAAGAGCAATACAGGGTATGCCAGAACCAAAAAATGAAAAAGAAGTATGTGGGTTCCTTGGGAGGTTGAATTACATATCCAGGTTCATTCTCATCTTACAGCTACCTGTGAAACCATATTTAAATTATTGAGTAAGAATCAAGACGTCTGTTGGGATGATAGTTGTCAAGAATCCATCGAGAAGATTAAACAGTACCTTCAGGATCCACCAATACTCATACCTCCAGTTCTAGGGAGACCACTCATTATGTATCTGACTGTGCTTGAAGGATCTATGGGTTGTGTGCTCGGATAACATGATGATACTGGACAAAAAGAATACGACATTTATTACCTGAGAAATTTTTTTACTGATTGTGAATCAAGGTATTCATTACTTGAGAAGACTTGTTGCGCTCTTACGGGGAAAGCTCTTCGTTTGAGGCAGTACATGTTGACATACTCTACACCTTTGATATATAAGATGGATCCGATAAAGTACATCTTCGAGAAACCAACACTTACAAGAAGATTTCCTCGGTGGAAAATGCTTTTATCTGAGTATGGCATCTCGTACGTCACATAAAAGGATATCAAAGGTATAATTCTTGCAGATCATCTTGCCCGCCAGCCATTGGAGGAGTATCAGTCAATGAAGTTCGATTTTCCAAACGAGGATGTTATGAAAATTAATGATAAAGAAGGACCCGAACCAAGGAGCGATGGACATTCACGTTCGATGATGCATCAAATGCCATAGGCCATGGTATTGGGGCAGTTCGGACTTCTCCACACAATACTCACATACCTTTCACGGCCAGGCTATGCTCTGATTGTACGAATAATGTTGCAGAATAAGAAGCTTGTGTAATGGGCCTTGAAGCAACCATTGATTTGAAGATCAAGATTCTTGAAGTTTATGGGGATTCTGCCTTAGTAATATACCAGGTACGAGGTGATTGGGATACATGACACCCTAATTTAGTTCCATATCAGGATTACATATTAGATATGTTGCCCGCTTTTGATAAGATAACCTTTGAGCATATTCCTAGAGAAGTAAATCAGTTGGCAGATGCTCTAGCTACTTTAGCGGCAATGTTTAAAGTCAGTTATCCAAATCATGCACCCAATATAAGAGTCCTTCGTTACAAGGAGCCAACACATGTTTTCCCTGCTCATTGTCTCACAAATGAAGACATGTCAGATGAAAAGCTGAGGTATTTTGACATAAAAAGATATCTTGAGAAGCAAGAGTATTCCGAGGGTGCTATAATTTGTGATATCCAAACCCTTAGAAGATTAGCATCCAAGTTTTTACTGTCAGGAGACATTCTGTACTAAAGAAACTATGATTCAGTTCTTCTCAGATGCATGGATAGACACGAAGCAGAATCCATCATACGAGAAATTCACGAGGGCTCTTTTGGGACTCATGCCAGTGGACATGTTATGGCCAATAAAATCTTACAAGCAGGTTATTTTTGGATGACGATGGAAAGTGATTATTGTGTGTATGCGGAGATGTGCCATAAATGTCAAGTTTACACAGACAGGATACATATTCCTTCCACTCCTTTGAATGTGATGACTTCACCATGGCCCTTTGCAATGTGGGGCATTGATATGATTGGACGGATTGAGCCAAGCGCTTCAAATGGACACGGGTTTATTCTCGTTGCTATTAACTACTTCACTAAGTGGGTAGAAGCAGATTCTTACAAGAATGTGACCAGGCAAGTCGTCACTCGCTTCATCAAAAAAGAAATCATATGTCGTTATGGAACTCCTAACAAGATCATCACGAATAACGGGTCGAATCTCAACAACAAAATGATGAAGGAGATTTGTGAAAAATTCAAGATTGAGCACCATAATTCATCAACATATCGGCCAAAGATGAATGGTTCAGTCAAAGCAGCTAACAAGAACATTAAGAAGATCGTCTGGAAAATAGTGAGAACATACAAGGATTGGCATGAGATGTTTCCCTCTGTTCTACACGGCTATCAAACTTATGTGCGTACTTCCACTGGGGAACTACTTTTTCGCTAGTTTGTGGTATGGATGTAGTGCTCCAAGTCAAAGTGGAAATTCCTTGACTAAGGTTTCTGGTGGATACTAAGCTTGATGAAGTTGAATGGATTCAAACGAGGCTCGATCAACTCAATCTCATTGAAGATAAGCGCCTAACAGTCATTTGTCATGGTCATTTGTATTAACAATGTCTCAAGAGAGCATTTGACAAGAAGATTCGACCTCGAGAGTTCCACACAGGTGACCCGGTCTTAAGGAAGATCCTCCCAATTCACTTTGATCCAAGACGCAAGTGGACTCCCAACTATGAGGGGCCATACATCTTGAAGAAAGATTTCTCGGGAGGTGCTATAATCCAGATAGACATAGATGTGGGAGATGTTCCACTTCCTGTCAATTCAGACTCAGTCAAAAATACTACACATAAAAAGACTCGTTAAGTTGAAAACCTGAAAGATCGGCTTAGGCAAAAGTTAGGGCTAAAAAAAAGAAAAACGAGTATAACCCGCTAAGTTGAAAACCCGAAAGGTCGGTCTAGGCAAAAATTGGTATCCTTGTGGATTGAAAACCAGAAAGGGCGATCCAAGCAAAAATTAGGGACTAAAAGCGAGAGACTACAGTCTGAAAACTCTTCAATAACAAGTATACACTCCTAACATTGGATGGATCAATTCAACTATTACCCTTCAAAAGCAAATCACTAGGACGACCAAGGATATGGGAACTATAGCAATATCAGTTTTAATGGAAGTTTGAGATTTTCTTATTTCCATTTTACCTGCTGTATTTTGTCTTTTCTTTGCAACTTCCTCATTTAGGAGTTGTTTCCATGTACGAAAGCCTATTCAGAGGCCAATCTCATTGATAAAAATTTGCCTTTCCACCAAAAAAAGTTTCTTTGTTATGTCCTTTTTACTTTATCTTTCGTATGTGAATTGTGATTTAAATTCTTTATTAAGCATTACATTGAAAACAATAAGGCAATAATATTCACAAGCTAAGATGTGAAACACGATGTTACATAGACATGAAGGCATCCCAATGGAGTTACATGGAATTCAAATGTTGTTTTTCTATGCAAGTAGCAGGTCGTAACAGTCACCTCGACCTAGCTTTTATCGTCATCACCCCTTGCAGACGGTCGAGCACACGGTTCTCCAACCTTGAGGCAACTTGGGGAATTTTATGAGATCCATGTCTCTACCCTGCCATCCATAAGAAGTATAGGATGTAAGGAAAACCATATCAACCTATTTCTCCCCAGCAAGACTACAAATCAATCCCCAGCAAGACTACAAATCAATCCCCAACAAGGCTATAACTCAATTCTCGAGTTTTCAAGCACCAATCCGTATTGGTATCTCAAGACAATGGGAAATGGGCCCTGATGAGCCTAATCATTTGCACTCTGCATATAATAATCATCACTGCATATTACATTGCATCCTTAAATGCGTAGCATATCCATTTAAATGGATCATTACGCTGTACACTTCAAAATGCATACGAAGCATAAGCCAGATTTGGTACCTTGCACAAAAGCCCAAATCAATCCTCAAAAAAGTAATACATCCCCACAGAGAATTTCATCCTCATAATTCCCAGTTGACACCCATCATTACACTACATAACTCAAAAATTCATGTGAGGCGTAGTCCATACGCAATTCCCAAATAAAAACAATGGTATGTCTCCATAGAGGATGTTATCCCCATAAATATCCATTTGATATCTACAACATATTTTCCAAGATAATTCCCGCAAAATACTTGCTTGTCAGTGTCATACAAGATATAAAATTAACCCTCAAATACCCGTTTGTGCCTCTCTTTCAAACACTCGACCGTGTTATTACTTTTTTTATTCTTGTCTGTATTTCGTTTCAATACTCGTCTGTATTAATTTCAAAACACTCGTCTATGTTGTCACATTTTGATACTCGTCCGTATCTCTTTTCAATACTCGTTCGTATTTATCTTCAAACACTCATCTGTGTCATTACTTTTCTGATACTCGTCTGTTTCTCATTTCAATACTCGTCCGTATTGATTTTCAAACACTCTTCCATGTAAATTCTTTTTTGATACTCGTCCGTATCTCGTTTCAATACTCGTCCGTATTGATTTTCAAACACTCGTTTGTGGTAATGTTTTTTGATACTCGTCTGTATCTCATTTCAATACTCGTTCATATTGATCTTCAAACACTCGTCCGTGTTATGACTTTTTTTAGACTCGTCTGCATCTCGTTTCAATACTCGTCCATATTAATTTTCAAACACTCGTCTGTGTTATTACTTTTTGATACTCGTCTGTATCTCATTTCAATACTCGTGTGTATTGATTTTAAACACTCATCCATGTTATTTTCATTTTGATACTCGTGCGTATCTCATTTCAATACTCATCCGTATTGATTTTAAAACACCCGTCCGTGTTAATGCTTTTTGATACTCGTCTGTATCTCGTTTCAACACTCATTCGTATTGATTTTAAACACTTGTCCATGTTATTACCTTTTTAATACTCGTTCGTATCTCGTTCCAATACTCGTATGTATGGATCTTCAAACACTTGTTCGTGTTAACCTTTTATTAATGATCATCTGTATCTTCCTCTGATAACTCGTCTGTGTAGATCCTTTCATTAAATCCCCGATAGATATCACAAATAATAACACTTACACCATCTCTCCAGGACAAATTTTAGGTTTGGTATTTAATCTTCTTCTATCTTAAATGATAAAAATGCTGACGCTAATCTCACTTCCATGTTTAAGATGATTAAATAGGGGCAGCTGTCATACCCCAAATTTGTCCTACCTTTTCGCTTTTATCTAGCTTAGGCTTTGCATTTCATTTACATCATTTTCATTAGGTCATTCACATATCATTCCTTCATTTAATAAGGCAGTGGATCAAAGCATCAGTGGTTGTGCCAACTAGGGTTAGGTTTTGGTTTGAGACTTCTACATTCTACAGTTGATTCCTCCTTGGGCAGTGGACACTGGAATCAGGTTTTGAAGTATGGTTATCATGAGTTTCTTTCTCGTCAAAGAGCTATTCTCCATCCAAACTCATCAGCACCAAGGATTAGAGTTTATTTCCCTACCCAAGGTCAAGGAATTAGGGTTTTATGGGACTAGAGTTTGTGTGTGATTTTCTTCTCTTATATAGTCACTACAAGGTTCCTTCAAGAGTGGCAAGATGCTAGGGTTTTTTAAATGTTTCAAAGGAGGATCTTGTGAGTTATTATTTGACTTATTTTTCAATACCTCAATCCATTTCTTTATCAAGAACTATTCAAGACATTTATCTTTATGTGGAAATCATTCATGATACAAAGATGATATGGTGATCAAAGCATGGTTATCATTCATTTTAATTGTCATAATCATCATCATCATCAAGACAAAAAGGATAAACAAGATTCGAGATCCATCCATTGTTTTCAAACAATATCCCATTCACTTTTCAAGTTTATCATGAACTCAAGAGCAAGTTTCATTCAAATTCTCAAGCTCATTCAAGATTCACAAATATTCAAGCACCAATTATCATTCCATTGTTTCAAGATTTAAAAAGATGCAAGGACTAATTGAAGATTTAAAACATTCAAGAAGAAATGACAAGTCTTTTAAGTTTGGGTTACAAAGAGTTTTAATCTAAAAAGGGTTACAAGAAATTCCTAAACCTATGCTAATCCTAATTTACAAGCCATGAAAAATCCTTCACCAATCTTCATGCTTCATTCAAATAATCCTATAGCAGCCCTATCTCTTCAGTTTGTAAAACCTTCAAAATTCCATCATCATGTTCAAAACATGCCCGAATAGGTTCATCTTTCCATCTTGCAATGATACCTGCTGCTGCCCAGTGAAAATCGGTGTAAAACCAACACAAGTCAGCTCACCAAAGCCTTTAGAAAACTTGCAAAAGTCATGAAGCAAACCAATCCATTCACTCCAAACTGCCTTGTATCAAGAATTAATAACCAAACCAAGTTCATTAGACTAGTTGAACACACAAACCTTAAACCTGCTGTCAAAATGACTTGTCCCTACCTTACACAAAACTCCAAAATCCCCTGTCCAAACCTGCAAAATCCTGCTACAAAACAACCCAAACGCATAGTCCAAATCAGTCCCTACTCCTACACCAATTCCTCTTGTCCAAATTTTCCAAAACCTGTTGTTTAAACAACAAAACAATATAGTCCAACATATATGCACAAAACAAACCCTGCAAAGACAACCTCATATGATGTCCCAAAACCTTCTATTGCTGTCTGAAATCAGTCCAAAAAACCTGCATAAACACCTGTCCAAATATACATCAAAATAGGAAAAACAAACTGCATAAAAAAGCTACAAATCAGCATACCACAAGTGTTTAAATTCACCAAACTTTCCCCCCAAAAACACCCAGTAATCCACCTATATAAACCATCTTCATATTACAGAACAACACAAGAGAAATCAGTAGAAGAAAACCTAAAAAACTCTGCTGCAAATTCAACCAAGAAATCTCTCTCAAACACATAAAAACCTCTACTACACCTTCTTCAACTATAAAACTCAAACACATATAAATTTTTTGTTTCTCTCCATAACCATACCAACAATCTGATAGAAAAATTCAAACCTAAACCTCTATTTCGTTGACCACAAAACCACCCAAAGTTCTACTCAGATTTCTCCACTCCCTAAACCTCAAAGCTGCATAGTTACTAACCTTACCATACTCAGAAAACTCATAAAATCCCTCCTCATAAATTTACTCTCAGCCACTTAACCACTCAACATAGTAACTCAACACAACTTCTCATAACAACGAAAAGAATAATAAAGAAGAATGCATTGGAAAAGAATTAAAGGATCAGAGAAAGCTTACCAGAAGTATCTTACGCTCCTAGGAAGCCATCAGGAAATCAACCGCTCCGGTTCAGATTCGAATTACTCCATAACACATCATCCTATCAACTTGCAATATCATGTAACAGCATAAGGAATCAACAACAATACATGTGACGGATAAAAGCCAAATCACAAAATCTGAAGCAAAAGAAGTTTGAGGGTTCGAACATTATACCTTAGCAATTTCTGGAGAAATCTCCTCTCCGTCGGTATTTTTCCGTTTTCAGATACTACCATAAACTTGTTCCTCTTTGTGATTGCCATTATTTTTTTTCATTTACATGTTGATTTTTCTGTTGAATCATTGAGAGCGTTTGGGAGATAAAACCTTGAGATTGTAGGAATTGAGTAAAAGTTTCGATTGAAAGTTGAGTTGTATTATCGCTATTGAATAGAGAACCGAGAGATACAATGAGCAATCTTTATTAATATTTATTATGAGGAGAAAGCAGAAGCATGAGTGAATGAGAAAGATATGAAGCGGTGGCAGGAGAAAGGGAAGGAGAATGAAGCGCTGGAATGATTAAGCAAGATAGAGAGAGAGACAGGTAAGTTTATTGGACACTTAAACATACCCAAAGAAACACTTAATCATTATTCAAACCCATTCCAAACATAACAAAAACACTCAACAAATCAAAGATCTCCTTAAAAGGGCATGTTATCTATGTTTTACCGCGATATTAGCCGTGCCAATTGCTAGAATGCATGCGTTAATGTCGCCCACTAAAAAACACCAACAAACCAACATTTTTTAGAAGAACTATGGTGTTCTAATTCCTTCACGGGATACGTAGGAAAAGGGTTGCGAGACCCTCACGAACGGACTAATAAAAAACCATTTCATTCCCCTTAGCAAATATAGTTATAGATAGACACACCCTTAGAAGTAAACAATTAAAATGGATCCCGTTGAGTACAACGAATGTGAGAGATGCAAATACCTTCCCCTTGCATAATCGACTTCCATACCCTCTTATTTGGTTGCAAGACCATCTTATCCATCCTCTTGGGGTTTTCTCAATATTTCCCCTTCCTTCGGGATAAATAATGTTCGGTGGCGGCTCTGTGTTTTTTTTCCGGTCGCTTCAGTCAACAACTCCAATAATCCATAAACAATGCCTCATCAATTTTAAAAAAAGAGTTATAATACTCTCACAATATTTCAAAGACAACAACGACTAAATTAGCAAAATAAATATTCATCTCCGATGTTACGTATTAGAGCAAGACCTGACTCAATCTATGCACCATGAGGCGCAACTCCATACCTCAAGCTACTCTAATCTTCATCACATCTGCATTACCCATGTGGAGGCAACATTCAAACAGAATGGATGATATATCATAACAATATAAACGAATATATGATAATGAATATACGATAGATATATCATGTAAGATTTCATCTTAATAATCATCAATTATAGTTCATAACAATTACACAGATACACACTTAACTATCATCATCCATCATACAACATAATTCAAACATACAACTCAATTTCATCGTTATATCCATAATTTGCAACTCAACATCATAATCGTATCAACAACAGGAAATTCAAAATCATCATCGTATTAACATTTCAACAATATGCAATGCGACTGACACTGATGCAAAATGCACGTGGTACCAATAAGGCAAAACCCTCAACTTAGTAATACCAACTTGGGACAACAACTTCATAACTCCAATACGGGCTATCGTAATAGGGAAAAACCCTCATCTTAATAATGCCAACTTAGGGCAACATCGTCATAACGCTAATACAAACCATCTTTAATGAATGCATGAGACATTGTCATGCAACAACAGAGTTTACATTGATTATTATTATTTATCAATGACACACCAGTACAGGCCATCATTATCATGCATACCATGTCCCTTAATCTAAACATTCATGCAACATCATCGTACTCAATCACAATACAAATCTCGTCAATTCCATCATCATATTCATAACTTCACAATTACATAAAACAACAGAATAAGCCAATACAATCCACCAAGCATATACCATTGTACATACATCATCACAAAATTGTCACATCAAGAAATCTCTTCATATTCATCATCATATTAGCAGCTTTGCAATTACAACACAACATCAGAATGAAAAAAAATCCATAAAATCATCGCATACTGTTTTCAAATCATTTTTTAGTAGAAAATATTTTTAGATTTTCGTAGGTTCGAACGATGCATCAAACGAATATCCGAGTCAAAAGTTATGAATTTTCAAAGATTTTCAAGAATCTACTAGTTTTAGTAAGGTACCCGGGTACCCATATTGTTAGACGATAGGACGTATCTAGAAGGGGTGGGGGTTGAATAGATACCGTGATTTCTAAAAGGAGTTTTTAAAGAAAACTTAAAATACAGTGAAAGCTACCCGGATACACTCGTCTAAAAACGATCCTCTATTGAAAAGACCAGATATGCGTAAAACTGAATGGAATGAATCAATGAGAATTATTAACACTTAATTCAATTATAATTGATCACTTATACTTTTTAACTGTTGTCAATTGGTCCGAATGAATTGTGTAGTATAAAACCCACAAATCTGCACTTTTGGATTTTTATCGAACACTTGGTGTGCGTAATCACACCAAGTCCAATCTATCTTAATTTGTAGTGTTAAAACCAATTATAGCAATCAAAGTGATTACTATAGTCCTTAGAAATAGTTCTATCACACTACAAATCCAGACAGTTGGAACCACAAGTGCAAATTCACAATTATAGCAAATAAACGGTAAAAGCCGAGAAAGAAAAATGACACACGATTTGTTTAGGCAGTTCCCCATATCGTCATTGCGTGGGGTACTCTGCCCCTAATTCTAGAATTTATAATTAGGATAATTGATATTATGATTGCAAAGTTTGTACAAGAGATAGAAAATAGTCACCACAATTCAAACCCAATATGTTGAATTGAAAACTAAGCTCCTCTCTTCCCTTGATTCGATTTGAACCAAGTATGTCACCAATCTTCGATAAACCTCCGGTAGTAGCTACCTTTTTGAGAACCCAAATAGTTTCTCAAACCCTCTGCTCGGCTGATTTGATCGCAAGATGGTGACCCCAATTCTTCCTTCACAATCCTCTGATTGTAGCTACCTTGTCGAGCGAACCCACGGTTCCTTAATCCCTTAAGCAAGGCTGAATTTGGATGAAGCAAAGAATTGTCAAAAAAAACCCAAATCCCAATGATCTTGGAGGAAAAAACCCTCAGATTTTATTCAAGAAAAACCCATAATTACTCAACCTGAACAAGATTGCAATCTTCTACTTCAGACGTTATCAACACATGCTCTGCACCTTGATCGACAAAAAATATTATGTGTAGTTGTCAATGGATGAGTGAGAGGTTGAAGATGATGAGTACCTTGTGTATCTATTTCACTTTTCTTGTTAAAAAATGATAGAAATTAACAAGATTATATACGTTATCTCAAGTAAAAACCCAAACTAACAAGCTGAAAAACAGATTTAACGAGCGAACGATTGACCTATGCCAGAAGGGAGACTCGACCTGAGCATTCCGGAGAGTTCCAGAAGATAAAGTGTGTGATCCATGCGTCGACCGCTCTAGGGCTATGCGTCGATGCATAGTTCCTAATAATTACTCCCAGGTTGAGTCGACCACACAGTCGATGTGAGCAAACCCGAGACTTCACCAAGGAGCAACTTTCAATCATGCGTTCGCTGGAGCTTTCTTTGAGTCGACTCAAAGCATAAAAATTTCCAAAAATACCAATTCTTGAATAATTTTCATGCTTCCTTGTCCACCATATCATCTAGAAACATTTCGAACATATAGTAGAAAGTTTTGACATCATTGAAAACCTTTTTGAAGGAACCTTGCCCTTACATACTCCCCCTTTTTGATGATGGCAAAACTTGTCCTTAGTACCAAGTATCAGAATCTTAATCTCAGAGATTTCTCCCCTATCTTTGTGCACCCTTTTGTTTCATTTCGTTTTGGCTTTCATGTCATATGTTCTTGGCTTCCAGATGCTTCTCCCCCTTTGACAATATCAAAAAGAGACAAAGAAATAGGTTAAAAATAAAAATAATTAATACAAGTAAGGTTAGACCATTATCTACTTTGGCAATCAATAACTATAACAAACAATCACATAAAGAGATTTTAGAGAAAGGTATAACAAAGGAAAAACATATAAATAGACACCAATTACATAGTTTAGTTACAAACTGGTGTTTAAAGAGAGACAAACACAAAGTAAGTCATAATCCAAAAATAATTAATCAACAAATACTAGCCAAAGTTTATGAAAATAACAAAGTACAAGACAAAAAAAAACATTAATTTTCATCACTCTCATTTCCTCCTTGTGGTGGTGGATTTGATGGTTGGTTAAAAGGGAAGTGTTGCATGAAATTGTTGGTGAAGTTGGTGAAGTTGGTGAAGTTGTTCGCTTGAGACTCCATCATCCCATATAAAGTATTGTATCATTGATCTTGAATGGTAGAGTATGCGGAAAATTGTTCACCGTGTACCCTGACATGGTTTGATAGAGTATTAAGTCTCTCATTTACAAGCGAAGAGTTATCCTCATGTTGAAGACGCATGTCAAGCAAGTTCGAAATGGTAGCATCATTTCCACCCGAAACTTCATCTTCATCCATGGCAACAACATTCTCACCTTCCTAATTTTCTTCATCATGTTCCTCGTCACTATCATCTCCTTCCTGCAAGCACACATTATCACTTCTTACCACATATCAATACCGTTGCTGACTCGCATCCCACTGGTGACCCATCATAGTCAATGTCTTATGAGTGAACTCTTGATCAGTTGATAATCCAATTAAGGGAAGACCTGAAACACCAATAGCGGCCTTGTTTAGGACATGTTGAATAAAGAAAGCATAGCCCAACACTGTTCCTCTACCCAAATCTTTCAGATTATATATTCTACTCGCAAATTAGTAAGGACAATTGATCCTCATTTTTTCGTTGATAGCATAGACCAAGTGCACCTCAACCTGATAAACCCTTGAGTATCCACCCCTCTTAAGGAGAATGATGCAAGATACAATCCACTACAGAATACGGTAAAGCGGTTTTAATGCACCCGTTATGACCGACTTTGAAAATAAGGTGCTATTCACAACACTTACAGAATACGGTCAAGCGGTTTTAATTGATTTTTAATTCATTTAATTAATTTAATTGTAGGAAAATATCAAGATATGATTTCCAAATCTTTTTGTGAAGCAAAAGTGGTCAACATATGCTAGAGATTTCATGTGCACATCAAGGGGAGCAAAATCTCCCAATTTGGCAAGGTTTTTCAATCAAAAAGATTGAAAAATATTTGATTGAAAATCAAATATTCCAACCATTATTCCATGGATTTTTGGACCAAGATTTACCCTAATTCCATTCAACTATATATGCATAACCTAAACCTAATGCCTCACACGTGAGATTGCTGCAAGAAAGCCATATGCCATATTGAAAAAAAGTCAAGAAAACTCAAAACTGTTTTCTCACTCCCAGGCCCTTTCAAAGCAATTTAAGCATTCTAATACATTGCTAGCATTCCCAGAAGCCTTTTGCAAATCAAATCAAGGGCTAACACTCAAAGAATACACAAGAACAGTGATACGGTTTGCTTAACTTTTTCAGAATCGAAACTCACATTTTATGCATCATTAACATGTTATAATCACTGCTTTGCATTGCTAACACCTTTCTGAAGCTAACGGTATAGGTGAATTGCATTATGGTGTCCTGAAACAGAAATCACCATTAATGGATTTTAGGGTTTCCAAGTTTCAAATTTAGGGCTTTGCTGCACAAGAAAAATCAGACCTTGAAAGACCTAGGGTTGAATTCGTCAAGGCCAGACGAATCAAACCCCATGCTCGCGAACAATTTATATGCATCAGGGACCTAATCGCTATTAATCATGCTTGCAGGTTGTGGGGGTTAAAAACCCCCGCTATTTGTTTTGTTTTGTTGCAGGCATAAGGAAGAAGACGATACGTGTTAGCGTGTGATTAGTCCATTCAAATGGCGCGCGTATTTTTGTTGGGTCCAACATAGTATTTATTTTCTTAATATAATATTTACTCTTTATTCTAAATACAAACGCGCTACACAGCTCAGATGGCCAAGGCATTAGCATGTAACCATTGGGACCTGGGTTCGATTCCCAGGTCCCCCAAAAGCTCTATATTATTTTTTCTAACATGATTGCATGCAGGCTTTCTAACGTGTCCTACCATGCACTCCCAGTAACATCATGCCATGTGTCTCATAATACCAATCCAATGGCCAAAAAGTGGATGACCACCATGCTCCTGGTCAAAGCCAACGTAGACAACCTCAAAAGTCCAAGCAGGCTTGCACGTTAATGGGCCTGAAATTTCCAGCAACACCTCCTAAGGGCCCAACACCCCCCCTGGTTAAATATTTTTCTTTTATTTTTCTTTTACTAATTTCTAACCATTATTATTATTATTTATTTAACTCACAAATTAATTAATTTTCATAATAAATTCAGACCATTAAAATGTAAATATTATTTATTTTTATAATTATTAATTTCACTTTAATTCATTATTTTGTAAATAAATGTAAATTAATTAATTTAGTTTTTTGAATTAGGTTAACTTTAATTTTTTACAAATATAAAACAAATAAATCTAGAATTAGGGTTTTCTTGACTTTTAATTTCTTTTCTTTTTATTTTCACTAAAACATTAAAAAACATAAAAAATACTTTTTTCTTTAATTAATTAATTAATTAGTTATTAGGTTTAATTTTAATTAATTGCAAAAAAGGACCAAATTCAATTCTTTTCTCAAAAAGGGTCAAAACCCTAAGGACATCCCGATTCAATTTCTTTTGCGCGCATTTTGTTATTTTGACCATATTTATGTAACTGTTTCCGAGGATGTAATAAATAATTAGGGATTTATCGCTTTCTTTAATTTCTCGCATTTTCTTTTTCAAAGGGTTATGTTTTTGGCGATGTAAATACCCGACGCCTTATAATAGCGTAGATTTAATTTTCCGCAATTTATTTCCCGCAAATTATTAAACTGTTAATTATGCATGACAAGACTTGTATGAAAAATAAAATCAACTCGTAGCTCACAAATGCATGTTCAAAGATAATTTAAACTGAAACAACACACATGCACATGCCACTCCTAGGGTACGCCTCACTTGGTTGCCTCGAGGTGGTCGTCAAGTATAGGGTGTTTTAGAGGTCGCCCTCCTGTCTAAAGATCCAGTTGCCTCGAAACGGTTGCCTCGAAAAAAAAAGGATCTAGGACATTAGGGTTACCGCTAAGGCGTCCTACCATTGCTTTGGTGACCACACATGTCCCAATAATCGAATTGACCCGAATAACTCCAACGACGGTGCTACCTACTTCTCAATAATGGGATAGTACTGTCTAAAGGACTCTTACACAGCCTAATTCCTTAGAGTAGGTAGATCTCTCCTGGGTACTTGCTCTTTCAAAAACAAAAACAACTTTTCGCACCTACACTTTCAAAAAGTTTTTCAAACAAATACTTCGTACACTCTTGAGGACGAATACAAGAGTTACCTAGAAGTTTTCAAAACAAACTTTTTCAAAACCCACAAACACAGGAAAAGCAAACAATTTTTGAAAACATAGTGAGCAAGTACCTAAGAGCCCGTGGATAACCACGGATAGAAAGGGTGCCAACACCTTCCCTTTCTATAATCTACCTCCCGAACCGAGAAACATCTCGAAAAGGAATTTTGCTGTGCTTTTGTCCTTTCCTTGTTGGAGAACATAAAAGACGGTGGCGACTCTTGCTTACCGCGACATTTCGCGAACCAGCATTTCAAAATAGTCAGTTTTATTTCCACCGATCACAGAACTGGTGACTCTGCTGGGGAATACTTTATAAGTGAGGTGTACCTTAGGATTAGACCACTCTTATGTTTTCAATTGTATGCTTTGTTTGCTTTATATTTGTGGGCTTGCATCGAAGTTTCATAGATCCTAACCCGGATCTGGGGAATACCCTTTAGGTAGCATAAGCTGTGAGGTACCTGTCTGGCGTAGACCGATACGGGTGAAGCAGTGGCTACGTTGGTGTGACACCTTGGTCTGTACCGATATCCCTTGTGTTGGAACGAGGAGAATATGGGTCTTCTGAGGAGTCATTAAGCACCAACCGACCTTAGAACCCTAAATGGACCCAACTTGGCCATAGAACAGTAGCAGTATGCTACACTCATTGAGGCTAAAATCGCGCGATGGTTCTGGCTGCAAGAAAAGATTGCGATGCTGGAGTTATGACCGATTGAGGGTAGTCAGTGATATCGAGATCCTCTAGAACCCGGTTACTATTTTCTAGGACATGTCTTAACCAACGAAACTGAAAGAGGGTAGTACCTAAAATTTATGCTGGCCTGAAATCTAAGGGCTCTTTTGTGTGACTTGTGTGCCTTCAAACCTGATTACTTGCATGTTCTTGTTATATGACACATGAGTTCCTTGCAGGTGTTATTTACAGTCCTTAATTTGGGCTTATAACAGGGTTTACTTACATCACTCCACGCATAGCATAACATCATACCATCATACCATTGCATACATCCGACATAAGGACTAACCCATTTCAAGGATCTCAAGGGTTTGTGATGCAGGTCAGGATGAGCCAAATGCCTAGCAAGGGGCAAAGAGGATTTATTTTCCTCTAGCCAAGGTTGTTCAGAAATCCAAGCACGATAACTTGAGTCAGGGGCTATGACCCACTCGATATGGTGAGCTTCGACTCTTGAAGAAGGACCCTCAACAACATGAAGTTCCTTCAATCAAGCCACCAGATTCAAATTCTAACGAGCTTCTCTATTTACCCCGCGAGATCCTTGAAAACATTGCATGCATACATACATATCATTGCATTACAGGTACCCTTTTTACAGGTCACTTATCTTCTTCGCTGTTTATTTCAGCAATCATCATGTCTACCGAACCTTCCGCTGAACAAGCTATCAAGGCCCTCCAGGCCCAGAATGCCCAGTTCCAGAAGTTGGTTATGAGCCTAGCCCAGGGTCAACAGGACTTAAAAAATCTGATTCTGAAAGAGAGGAAGAAGAAGAAGAAGAGGATTGTTTTGTTCAACACTAGACGCAGATCTAGGAATGAGAATGAGGCTGAGCTGACTACTTCATCTGTGGGCAAAGACAGTCCCCAAGAGAGAAGGGTTCCTAGTCCCGTGGTCTCCGACAATGAGATAGATTATAATGATGAATAGTATCCTCCTGCTGAGGATAAGTACAAACAGCTGGAGGACCGGTTAAGTGCTATGGAGATACAGAAAGTGCCCGGCCTGGACTTCGAAGATCTAGGTTTATCCTCTGGGGTAGTGATTCCTCATAAGTTCAAGGCTCCTGCTTTCGCAAAGTACGATGGAGCGTCCTGTCCTAAGCTGCATCTCAGATCATATGTAAGGAAGATCCAGCCCTACAAGGCAGACAAGAATTTGTGGATTCACTTCTTTCAGGACAATCTATCAGGGGCTCAACTCGAGTGGTTCTATCAGCTGGATGGGGCCAGTATCCACAATTGGGAAGACTTGGCTACTGCGTTCTATAAGCAGTATCAATATAATTCCGACCTCGCTCCTACGTGTACCCAACTCCAGGGTATGTCACTAGGCACGGGTGAAGGTTTTAAGGAGTATGCGCAAAAGTGGAGAGACCTTGCTGGAAGGGTGCAGCCACCTTTAACGGACCATGAACTCGTTGATATGTTCCTGGGGACCCTGTCTGGTCCGTTCTTCAACCATCTGATTGGAAATTCTTCTGCTGGGTTTACATATCTGATCTTGACGGGTGAGAGGATAGAAGCTGGTATCAAGTCTGGGAAGATACAAAAGGGTGACTCCTCGAACACTGAGAAGAAACCGCTCAAGAAAGAATCTAGTGTTGTCTATGGTTCAAGAGGGAAGAATAGGTCCGAACACCGCCAAGATGTCAACGCGGTGGTTATTTCAAAACCGGCCAGTGCACCTCAACATCGCAACCAACAAAGGGAAGAGAAACCTAAAAGGCAATTCACTCCCCTCAGCATGACCTTGTCCCAGATATTGCCACAATTGCTAGAGACCAATTTAGTAACTCTAAGGGACCCTCCTAAGAATCCCAACAAGACACCTTCAAGGTATAACCCCAACGCCCGCTGCGCTTATCATTCTGACAGCCCGGGGTATGCTACAGATGATTGTTGGACTCTGAGGAACAACGTTCAGGATCTAATCGATGCAAAGGAGGTCCAGTTCGAAGCGCCCGAGGCTCCCAATGTGATCGCTGCTGCCTTGCCAAAACATGGCTAGGATTGAAAAACTTTTGTTCATTCGAATGTTCAAGTTGTATCTTTCTTTGATTGTTCAAACATTTTATTCATGTCAAACGTTGTTATTTCATTAATGCATTACACGTGTCTGTTCTGAAGTAATTATGTTCACTATGCTTAAAACTGCTTTGATTTTTTGATGTTCAACTCTCGATTAATAATTCTAAGCCTCTTGAGGGAGGATGACGAAAACGATACCACGATCTTTACAGTATGCTTTTGAACAGACCCCGCTGATGAGGTACAGGCATTGTTTCAAACCCTAAACACTGGAGTTATAAGGAAGATAATCCCTCGTCAACCCCTTCGAGCCAAAGAAGTAGGAGTTTTTTCTTTTCAAAAATTAAAAACCCTTAATCATAACCCGGGGTAGGGTAGTTCTCTCAGTTGATCCAGGTGCACAATGGATGACATCAAAGGAGTCCTTTCAAAGCAAGAGACAGTGATGGTTCCGAATAATCATCAAGACAGGCAGTCGTTATCTTTCAAAAACAAAAGCCCACTAAGTCAAAACCTATGAAGGAGACTTATAAAACAGGGGCATCCCGCTGACTGTAATTACAAAAGAAACAGTTCAGGCAAAAAAAACAGGGATAACACAATAAAAAAGGAAGAGGTCCTACAAACCCTCAACAAAAAAAAATGACTGCCTGTTCAAAACAAACTGTCAGTATCCGAACCATCACCGGAATATCAGAGCAAAGACTCAAACAAGATCTGATGCACGATCAGCTGAGTTTAGGATCGTAGAACATCACGAAGAGCGGGTGGGTACAAATAAAATTTGAGCCTTTATCCTTTGTTTCTTAAACCGTGAACCAGGCCACGTTATAACCCTTAAAAAGTCCTAGTTGAAGCATGGGTTAGTTCGAAAGCATACTGGTACGAAAGGTATCCTGGCTCCTTAAGGCTCGCTGTAAAATCCTGAGTTGACATCACATTTTACAAAATTTGCTTGTTTTACTGAAAAATGCATTTTCAAAAACTTCAAGACAGACATAAGCTTTGCATTTTTAATATAACATTTTTTGCATATGACTATTTGGTTGAACAACATAGAAGTTCGCACGAAGAATATCTAGTGAACGAAAGCACTTCCAATCAAGGGGCATGGCATGATCTTTGTCCATCATTTGGGGCAGTTAAGTCAAGATTAAGAGAATCTCTCAAATGCCAAACAGCCAGGGGCAGATCTCCGTCTGAGTCACTTGGGGCATTGGACATGAATTCCAGCAACGACCCTTGCATGATCAAACATTTTCTGGTCGTATGGCAACGCTACTGACAGTGACAACTCCCTGCACTCTGAGAGTATTGACATAGTCGAAAAAATACTACGCATAATCAAAGACCTGCTAGGTCGACTGGCCTAGGAAAAAATAAGGGCTTCCCGGCGAACCAAAAGGGTTCGGGCAAAAATAAGGGATGAAAATGAAAAAATATGTACACCCGGCAAGTCAAAAACCTGAAAAGGCGGCTTGGGCAAAAATGGGTATCCCGGTGGACTGAAAACCCGAAAGGGCAGTCCAGGCAAAAGTTAGGGATCAAAAGCGTACGACTATGTCCCGTCATCTCGTCACTTGCCTACCAGAAGAGTTGTCAATCGGCAGTCATCAAGCACCTCCACAGGTACCTTCTCCCATAGAAGCTGGGGCAATGAGAATTGACCAAACTGTAAGCTGCTCTGACCTCTAGGTATAAGGTAGATTCGGCTGAAGAATTTGACCAAGATACCTTCACTCCCCACAGAGTAAGACAAATCAACAATACTCTCCCCGAGCAGAGTGGGTCTCCCGCCAGCCCCAAGAAGGCACAGTATTCCCCCAGCAAATCAGCAACACTCTCCCCAAGCAGAGTTAGCCTACTGTCAGCCTTAAGGAAGTTGGATATCCCCAGAAGATCTCAATATTCTCCAGCAGAGTATACAGATATTCCTCAACAAGCATCCCCGGCAGTCTTGATCTAAGATTGTTCCCCGGCGGAATACAGACACCCCAGTATAATCCAAAAGTATCCCCAGGAGAGTTGAATCAATCTCCCCAGTATATTCTAGAAGCTTATCCCCAGTAGATTCTAGAAGCTTGTCCCCCGCAGAGTGCAAAAGCATCTCCCCGGCTTTATTCAGAAGGTTATTCCCCACCAGAGCCTATAACTGGGTTATCCTCAGCAAATTACAACGGAAAGATCGTCCTCGACGAAGTTCTTCCTATCCCCCAGCGGAGTTCATCAAATTCCATCAACAAAACTAATCAACGGAATCCCCAGCGGAGTTATCATCAAATTCTCAGGGCAGTATCTCTTACCACAGAGTAATTCCCCGCAGAGTAATCTCTTCATCAAGTTTATTCCTCGATGGAGTCATCTTCTCCTACCGGTTTATTCTTGCAATCATCTTCCCCAGCAGAAACGAAGAACTCTACTCTTCAACATTAGCCCAGGATTCAACAAACTCCCGGCATCCGTCAAGGATTTATTTTCCTTGACGAAAATACATTCATAAACATCACATCTTCATACATTATGACATGCATACGCATCATACACCACAAATCTCATTTATTCTTGAGAACATCTTAATATCATGCAGTTCATACATCATGACATTGCATACAACTAAACTTTTCCTTTTCAGGAAAAGGTCAATCAAAAGATGATTACCATCTACCTTTGCAGTTCCAGATCAACACCTGTAACAAACCAGGAAAATTCTGTGGACGACTGATCATGGGTTAATACCTGAAACCAGACATGACAATTATCTACTTGATCATCATGAAGCAACCCTACACCGGTTCCTTCTCAAATTCAGATGTAGTTTTACACGGACTCATAATCAGGAAACCCTACACCGGTTCCCTCTCAATTTCAGATGAAGTTTTACACGAACTCATCATGAAGAACCCTACACCAGTTCCCTCCCATTTCCAAGATGTAGATTTACACGAGCTCATCATCAAGGTAACCCTACACAGGTTCCTCCTCCCCTCCAAGATGTAGTTTTACACGAACTCATCATCAGGCAACCCTACACCGGTTCCTTCTCAAATTCAGATGAAGTTTTACATGGACTCATCATCAAAGTAACCCTACACAGGTTCCTCTTCAGTTCCAAAATGATGTTTTACACAAACTCATCGTCAAAGTAACCTTACCCCGGTTCATCCAGAAGTCTTACATGGACTTATCTCAAGGTAACCTTACCCCGGTTCATCCAGAAGTCTTACACGGACTTATCTCATGGTAACCTTACCCCGGTTCCTCCGGAAGTTTTACACGAACTTATCCCGAAGTAACCTTACCCCGGTTCCTCCAGAAGTTTTACACGAACTTATCCCGAAGTAACCTTACACAGGTTTCCTTCTCAAACTCCAGACGTAGTTTTACACGGACTCGTCATCAGAAACCCTACACAGGTTTTATTTCTTCCAGGATGCAGTTTTACACGGACTCATCATGAGGCGACCCTACACCGGTTCCCTTTCTCTTTTCAGATGCAGTTTTACACGAACTCGTCATCAAGAAACTCTACACAAGTTCCCTTTCTCTTTCCAGATGCAGTTTCACACAGGCTCATCGTCAGTCAACCCTACATAGGTTTCCTTCTTTCCAAGATGCAGTTTTACACGAGCTCATCATCAGGCAACCCTACACAGGTTCCCTCGTTCAACTTACAAGATCACAATTCTACAGATAATCTCCAGATGGCATCTATAAGCCCATCCACCTACCAACAGTCTCCAAATGGCATCCATAAGCCCATTCACGACAAGATTCTGTCACATCTCCATATGGCATCTATAAGCCCATCCTCCTATCCATCATCTCTCCAAATGGCATCTGTAAGCCCATTCCCGACATCACATTGCTGATACCACACTATGTGAGTGCAAATTTCTGGGCACTCTAGTGTTCAATCATCTTCCACCTTCGGATCACAAAAGGCACGCAAGCCAATCTACATCCTCAGGTCTAAGAAGATTGAACAGGGGAAACTGTTGTACCCCAAAATTTTCCCTCCCATATTCTTCATGATTTGTCAAGAGTCATCTTCAAATGGCTCAAGATTTCTCAAAGGTTGCACATTCCAACTGCCTCCTAAGCCAGTCAAAATTAGGGTTTTGGTTCTTCCAAGGAATTTGAGGTTTTCAATGGTCCAATCAAGTCCCATAGGCCTATATACATTGCCAAGCATCTACATGTCAAGTTTCAAGACTCGCAACATCAAATTGCGCAGTCAAAAGTCCCATTTGCTTCACAGTCAACTGTAGGGGTAAAATTGTCATTTTGCAGTCAAAAGTCAGAATTTTTGGTCAACATCTTATTTTGAGTCCACAATCATCATTTGATCAAATCTTGATCATGATTCCACAAGGGTAGCTCAAAAATCATCAAGATGCAAAAGGTTACTATTTTTGGACAGCAGAAAAGTCAACTGTATCTTGACCAAGGCATAACTTTTTCATGGTTCATCAGAAAAATCCCATCCAATGCTCATTTTGAAGGGGATGACATTTCCTACAACTCATATTCACATTCCAAGTCCAAGAAATGCTCTCACAAAAAGTTATCAATTTCTACATTATAGGTCAATTTCAAAAGTCAACAAAAATGCACTTTAAGTCAAAGACCATAACTTGATATTGGTAAATCCAAATGACATGGGACAAAAGGCATTGGTTAGAGGACTTCAAGACCTTTCCAAAATGTCCAAGAACATGTTCATATGATCAAAATTGAGCAAGATATTCATTGGAGAAGTTGGGAAATTTTTGTGAATGTGCAAAAGTCAACTTTGCTCAAAATACATCATTTTTGCTAATGGGCCTCAAATTTCTTCTTGAAACATTGTCCAAGGCCTATGCACGACCCATTGAGCTTAAATTGAATTATTTTCTTATTTTTATTAATTAATTGGATTTTTAATTGATTTTTAATTCATTTAATTAATTTAATTGTAGGAAAATATCAAGATATGATTTCCAAATCTTTTTGTGAAGCAAAAGTGGTCAACATATGCTGGAGATTTCGTGTGCACATCAAGGGGACCAAAATCTCCCAATTTGGAAAGGTTTTTCAATCAAAAAGATTGAAAAATATTTGATTGAAAATCAAATATTCCAACCATTATTCCATGGATTTTTGGACCAAGATTTACCCTAATTCCATTCAGCTATATATGCATAACCTAAACCTAATGCCTCACACGTGAGATTGCTGCAAGAAAGCCATATGCCATATTGAAAAAAAGTCAAGAAAACTCAAAACTGTTTTCTCACTCCCAGGCCCTTCCAAAGCAATTTAAGGATTCTAATACATTGCTAGCATTCCCAGAAGCCTTTTGCAAATCAAATCAAGGGCTAACACTCAAAGAATACGCAAGAACAGTGATACAGTTTGCTTAACTTTTTCAGAATCGAAACTCACATTTTATGCATCATTAACATGTTATAATCATTGCTTTGCATTGCTAACACCTTTCTGAAGCTAACGGTATAGGTGAATTGCATTATGGTGTCCTGAAACAGAAATCACCATTAATGGACTTTAGGGTTTCCAAGTTTCAAATTTTGGGCTTTGCTGCACAAGAAAAATCAGACATTGAAAGACCTATGGTTGAATTTGTCAAGGCCAGACGAATCAAACCCCATGCTCGCGAATAATTTATATGCATCAGGGACCTAATCGCTATTAATCATGCTTGTAGGTTGTGGGGGTTAAAAACCCCCGCTATTTGTTTTGTTTTGTTGCAGGCATAAGGAAGAAGGCGATACGTGTTAGCGTGTGATTAGTCCATTCAAATGGCGTGCGTATTTTTGTTGGGTCCAACATAGTATTTATTTTCTTAATATAATATTTACTCTTTATTATAAATACAAACGCGCTACACATCTCAGATGGCCAAGGCATTAACATGTAACCATTGGGACCTGGGTTCGATTCCCAGGTCCCCCAAAAGCTCTATATTATTTTTTCTAACATGATTGCATGCAGGCTTTCTAATGTGTCCTACCATGCACTCGCAGCAACATCATGCCATGTGTCTCACAATACCAATCCAATGGCCAAAAAGTGGATGACCACCATGCTCCTGGTCAAAGCCAGCGTAGACAACCTCAAAAGTCCAAGCAGGCTTGCACGTTAATGGGCCTGAAATTTCCAGCAACACCTCCTAAGGGCCCAACACCCCCCCTGGTTAAATATTTTTCTTTTATTTTTCTTTTACTAATTTCTAACCATTATTATTATTATTTATTTAACTCACAAATTAATTAATTTTCATAATAAATTCAGACCATTAAAATGTAAATATTATTTATTTTTATAATTATTAATTTCACTTTAATTCATTATTTTGTAAATAAATGTAAATTAATTAATTTAGTTTTTTGAATTAGGTTAACTTTAATTTTTACAAATATAAAACAAATAAATCTAGAATTAGGGTTTTCTTGACTTTTAATTTCTTTTCTTTTTATTTTCACTAAAACATTAAAAAACATAAAAAATACTTTTTTCTTTAATTAATTAATTAATTAGTTATTAGGTTTAATTTTAATTAATTGCAAAAAAAGGACCAAATTCAATTCTTTTCTCAAAAAGGGTCAAAACCCTAAGGACGTCCCGATTCAATTTCTTTTGCGCGCATTTTGTTATTTTGACCATATTTATGTAACTGTTTCCGAGGATGTAATAGATAATTAGGGCTTTATCGCTTTCTTTAATTTCTCGCATTTTCTTTTTCAAAGGGTTATGTTTTTGGCAATGTAAATACCCGACGCCTTGTAATAGCGTAGATTCAATTTTCCGCAATTTATTTCCCACAAATTATTAAACTGTTAATTATGCATGACAAGACTTATATGAAAAATAAAATCAACTCGTAGCTCACAAATGCATGTTCAAAGATAATTTAAACTGAAACAACACACATGCACATGCCACTCCTAGGGTACGCCTCACTTGGTTGCCTCGAGGTGGTCGTCAAGTATAGGGTGTTTTAGAGGTCACCCTCCTGTCTAAAGATCCAGTTGCCTCGAAACGGTTGCCTCGAAAAAAAAAGGATCTAGGACATTAGGGTTACCTGTTGTACCCCAAAATTTGCCCTCCCATATTCTTCAAGATTTGCCAAGATCAATCTCCAGATGATTCAAAATCCCTCAAGGGTTGCACAGCCCAAGTGCCTCCTAACACAATCAAAATTAGGGTTAGGTTCTTGCAAAGAAATTGAGGTTTCCAAGGGTCCAATCAAGTCCCACATGCCTACATACATGGTCAAGCATCAATATGTCAAGGTTCAAGACTCACAGCATCAAATTGCACAGTCAAAAACCCTAAATGCTCCACAGTCAACTACAGGGGCAAAATGGTCATTTGACAGTCAAAAGTCAAAATTTTTGGTCAATATATTATTTTGAAGCCACAAACATCATTTGATCAATTCTTGATCATGATTCTCAAAGCATGGCTCAAAAAGTCCCAAGATGCAAAAGTTTCTATTTTTGGACAGTTGAAAAGTCAACAACAAATTGACCAGGGCATAACTTCTTCATGGTTTATCAGAAAAATCCCATCCAAAGCTCATTTTGAAGAGGATGACATTTCCTACAACTCATCTTCACACTCCAAGTCCAAGAAATGCTCTCACAAAAAGTTATCAATTTCAACATTATAGGTCATTTTCAAAAGTCAACAAAAAGGCACTTTAAGTCAAAGACCATAACTTGAGATTGATAAATCAAAATGACATGGGACCAAAGACATTGGTTAGAGGACTTCAAGACCTTTCCAAAATGTCCAAGAACATGATCATAGCTTCAAAATTGAGCAAGATATGCCTTGGAGAAGTTGGGAAATGTTTGGGAATTTTGAAAAGTCAACTTTGCTTCGAAAGCTTCAAAAATGCTAATGGGCCTCAAATTCTTCCTTGAAACATTACCCAAAGCATATGCACGACCCATTAAGCTCAAAGGGATTTATTTTCTTATTTTTAATTAATTAATTGAATTTTTATTCTTATTAATTCATTTAATTAAATTTAAATATGAGAAAAATATCAAATCATGGTTTTAAATCTTTTTTGTGCAGCAAATATATTCATGATATGCTAAAGATCTCGTGCACCATCTCAAGGGGACAAAATCATCCATATTTGGCATGATTGGCATGGAAAAAGATTGGATTTACATGATTGGAAATCAAATATCAAAATCATTAATTCATGGACTATGGGCTTTGTTTTTGACCTAGAATGCTTCCCATACATATGCAAGACTAAACCTAATTCACATATACACGAAAAACTGCTCAGAAAGGCATAACCAAGTTGCAACTTTTCATCAAATTTTTGGAATCTGAAATCATAGCTAGAGCACGATTCAAAGCCTAAAACCTATTCCAAACTCTTGCTGAGACTTCCTTGCACGTGTAGCAATCACTTTCCAGTCTCCATACTCCAAGAATTGGTAGAACAGAGTCACACTTTTCTTGAATATGTCCATAATCGTTTTTTCAATTTCCATGCATTATTCATGTTTTTTAATTGTTGATTTACACTAACAATGATGTTCTGAAGCGAATGGTACCATTTAATTGAGCTAACGATGCTTGTATCCAAATATGCCATGGATGAAACCTAGGGTTTCAGAAGCTCCAAATTAGGGGTTCTCACATATGGAAAAATTGGCCCTTAAAACCTATGCCATTGAATTCGTGGTATCAAGACGAAGCAAACTAACACCTCGCGCCCTTTTTATATTGATCCAGATCCTATTCGCTATTTTTGCAGGCTTCACTTAGTGGGGGTTTAAAACCCCCGCTACTTGTTTATATTGCAGGGATAAAGAGGAAGAAGACGCATGTGTGTCTTCATGTGGTTGGACAATTCAAATAACTCAGCGCGCTTTCTGCTTTATACCACTAACGTTTTTTTTCTTTTATAATAATCATTCTTCATTATATTAACAAATGCGCGCATTAGCTCAGTTGGTGGATGACGTGCCTTGTGAACACTGAGACCTGGGTTCGATTCCCAGGTCCCGCCACATGTTTCATATTTTTTCTTCTAACGTGTTTCCATGCAGTGCACGCCCCAAAGTCCATCATACGTCCTCACGTGCTAGCTTGCCACACACTCACGTTGATTAATCCAATGGCGAGATAATGCAGTCCATGGTACACGCTAGTCAACCACACGCACTCAAACTGGAAAAGTCAAACAGGCTTTGATTCAATGGGCCAAATTTCTCACAAAAAACCTCCTAAATGGGCCAGACACCCCTCCATGTTTGTATTCTTTTTTTAATTTTCTTTTCTTTTCTAAATTCTTTTCAATTATTCTTTTTAATTGTTTTATTTAATTCACCTAAAATAATTTTCATAATAAAAAAAATCAGAAACTAAAATATGTTTAATTAATATTTAATTCACCATTAATTTATTTTGTAAATAAACTCTAACAATTAATTAGATTAATTTAGGTTTCAAAACTTTAATATTTTTCTTAATAAATTAAAATAGGTAGAATTAGGTTTTTTTTTAACATTCTCATCTTTTTCTTAAAATAAATTTTTCTCATTTATTTATTATTGTAATTACTATTTAATTTTGTAAATACACATGTAAATAATTAATTAGCATAAATTAGGTTAACTTTAATATTTTCTTAATAATTAAAATAATTTAGAATTAGGGTTTCTCTTGATTTTTAATTTTCTTTATTTTCATAAATACCAAAAAACATAAAAAAAAAACAAGTTCTTTTATTTAATTAAATAATTAATTAGATTTTTAATTCAATTTAATTTCAAAAGGGTCAAAACCCTCGGACGTCCTAACTCTTATTCTTTCGCGCATTTTATTTTATTTTCGAATATTATGTAACTGTTCAAGGCTTGTAATAGTAATTAGGAATTTATTTACTTTCCGCATTTTTATTAAAACGGGTCTTTGTAATTTGACGATGTATAGACCCGCGCCTTGTAATAGCGTAGGATTTTACTTTCCGCATTTAAATTTCCGCACTTTTAAATGCTAATTGCATGAAAGAACGTATGGCTAATTAAAAACAAGCGTAGCTCACAAATGCCATGATCAAAGATAAAGCTTAATTGAAAACAACACACAAATTCACACACCACTCTTAGGGTACGCCTCACCTGTTGCCTTACCTTTGAAACGTGGTCGTCGAGTATAGGACGTTTTAGTAAGTCCTTATGTCCATGATCCAGTTGCCTCGAAACGGTTGCCTCGGATTAAAAAGGATCAATGGCATAAGGGTAGCTTCTAAGGTGTCCTACTGTTGCTCTGGTGACCACACTGTCCCTACAAACGAATTGACCCGAACACCTCCAATGGTGGTGCTACCTACCTCTCAATGGTGGGATGGCACTATCTTAAGGACATTTACACAGCCTAATTCCTTAGGGTAGGTAGATGACTCATAGATACTTGCTCTCTTAAAAAAAAAATCAAAACTCTTTTCACACCGACACTTTCAAAAAAGCTTTCAAAACAATTTTTTTTAAACACTCTTGAGGACTGATACAAGAGTCATTCTGAAATCTTTAAACGAAACTTTTCCAAACCCACTCACAATTGAAAAACAAACATTTTGAAAACATAAGAGCAAGTATCTAAGAGCCTGTGGATAACCACGGATAGAAAGGGTGCTAACACCTTCCCTTTCTATAAATCTACCTCCCGAACCGAGAGACATCTCAAAGAAGGAATTTTGCTGTGCTTTTGTCCTGTCCATGTTGGATAAAATAAAAGACGGTGGCGACTCTTGCTTGCCGCGACATACGCGATCCAACGTTAAACAGTCAGTTCTAAATCCACCGATCACAGAACTGGCGACTCTGCTGGGGACTCGTTTAAAGTGAGGTGTACCTTAGGACTAAGATCACTTATGTTTTCAATTGTCTGAACTGTTTGCTTTATTATTGTGGGTATTGTCTCGGGAGTTCTATAGATCCTAACCCGGATCTGGGGGTTACCTTCTTAGAAAGTAGCAACAAGGATGTGAGGGAACTGTGCGGGGTATACCGACATGGTTGAAGCAGTCTGCTACGTTGATGTGGCACTTTGGTGTGTACCGGTAACCCTTGAGTCCAGTCAAAGAGAGTACGGGGCCGCCGCGTGGTGTCGTGAAGCATCAACTGACCTTAGGAACCTTAATTGAACCATCTTGGCCTCTTTAGGGTAGTGAGATAACTGACTTTGGTGCAGTCCGAGGTTGGTTGATACTCGATACTACACTCAATTGAGGGTTGTTTTCTTGGAATATTTCGGCCGCCAGTTCAGTGGCTAAATCGAAACGATGAACAATGAAAGCAATCCAATGATATTGGGACCCTTAGAACCCGGTTACTTCTGAGAGGACACGTTGAGCCCACCAACTTCAAGAGGGTAATACCCAGACCCCATGCTGGCCTAAACTCTAAGGGCTCTCTTGTGTGACTTGTGTGCCTTCCAACTTGACTATTTGCATGCTTGTTATCTGACACTTGAGTTTCTTGCAGGTTTTGTTTACGGTCCTTATTTGGGACTCATAACAGGGTTTACCTACATTACCCCATGCATAGCATACCATCATACCATTGAATGCATCCTGCATAAAGACTAACCCGTTTCAAGGATCTCAAGGGCTTGGGATGCAGGTCATGATGAACCAACTGTCCAACAAGGGGCAAAGGGGATTTATTTTCCTCTAGCCAAGGTTGTCAGGGGCTATGACCCACTGGATATGGTGAGCCTTTGACCCTTGAAGAAGGAATCTCAACAACATGAAGCCACCAGATTCAAGTTCTAACAAATTTTCTTGTCTACCCCGCGAGGTCCTTGAAAACATCGCATGTATACATACACATCATTGCATTACAGGTACCCTTTTGACAGGTCACTTACCTTCTTCGCTGTTTATTTCAGCAGTCATCATGAATCCTGAATCATCCACTAAGCAATCCATCAAGGCCCTCCAGGCTCAGAACGCCCAGTTCCAGGAGTTGATTAAGAGTCTAGCCCAAGGTCAACATGATTTGAAGACTCTGCTCTCTAAGAAGAAGAAGAAGAAGAGAACGGTGTTGTTCAACCCGAGACGCAAATCTGGGAGTGGATCACTAAATGAAGTTGAGCAGACTACCCCATATGTTGGAAAGGATAGCCCCCATGAGAGAGCGGTTCCTAGTCCAGTGGTCTCCGACAACGAGACATAGTTTAATGATGAACAGTACCCTCCAGCTGAGGACAGGTATAAATAGCTAGAAGACCGGCTAAGTGCTATGGAGATACAAAAAGTGCCCGGCCTGGACTTCGAATATCTAGGTCTGTCTCCTGGGGTAGTGATCCCGCATAAATTCAAGGCACCTGCCTTTGCAAAGTACGACGGGGCATCCTGTCCTAAGCTGCATCTCAGGTCTTACATAAGGAGGATCCAGCCCTACACGGCTGACAAGAATTTATGGATTCACTTCTTCCAGGATAGTCTATCAGAAACTCAACTCGACTGGTTCTATCAACTGAATGGAGCCAACATCCGCAGCTGGGAGGACTTGGCCACTGCATTCTACAAGCAGTACCAGTACAATGCCGACCTTGCTCCCACGCGCACTCAGCTTCAGGGAATGTCTATGGGTGCAGGCGAAGGCTTTAAAGAATATGCGCAAAAGTGGAGAGACCTTGCTGGGAGGGTGCAGCCACCTCTAACCGACCGTGAGCTTGTGGACATGTTCTTGGGGACCCTGTCTGGACCTTTCTTCAACCATTTGATTGGGAATTCTTCGGCTGGGTTTACAGATTTGATCTTGACTGGGGAAAGAGTTGAAGCTGGTATCAAGGCTGGGAAGATTCAAGAGGCCGCACCTTTTGACACTCACAAAAATCCTTACACGGGGAAGAAAGAGTCTAATGCTGCATACAGTCAAAAGAGTCGTCGTGACCAACATGCAGGGGCAGTCATGATCTCTGGTTCTGCACCACGCCGCCAACCACAAAAGGGAAATCAGCGAGGGCCAGATGAGCCTAGGAGACAGTTCACCAACATCAATATGCCGTTGTCACAAGCACTGCAGCACATGTTGAAAATGAATCTGATTGCGGTGATCAACCCTCCTGCAAATCCCAAGACCTCCTCTCCAAACTACAACCCAAAAGCGAGGTGTGCTTACCATTCTGATAGCCCGGGGCACGATACTGAGGATTGTTGGGCGCTGAAATACAAGATTCAGAACATGATTGATGCTAAAGAGATCGAATTCGAGCTTCTTGAGACTCCTAATGTGATCACTGCTCCTTTGCCAAAACATGGCTAGGATTGAAAAACTTTTTGTTCATTCGAATGTTCAAATTGTAATTTTCTTTGATTGTTCAAACATTTTTATTCATGTCAAACGTTGTTATTTCATTAATGCATTACATATGTCTGTTTTGAAGCAATATATTCGCATTCGCTATATTCAACTGCTTTCATTTTTTGATGTCAACTCTCGATTAATAATTCTAAGCCTCTTGAGGGAGGATGACGAAAACGATACCACGATCTTTACAGTATGCTTTTGAACAGACCCCGCTGATGAGGTACAGGCATTGTTTCAATTCCTAAACACTGGAGTAATAAGGAAGATAATCCCTCGTCAACCCCTTTGAGCCAAAGAAGTAGGAGTTTTTTTTTTCTTCGAAAATTAAAACCCTTTATCATAACCTGGGACAGGGTAGTTCTCTCAGCTGATCCAGATGCACAATGAACGACATCAAAGAAGTCCTTCCAAAGCAAAAACAGTGATGGTTCCTATAATCATAAAGACAGGTAGTCATCATTTCTCAAAAAGCCCAATAAGTCAAAACCTATGAAGGAGACTTACAAAACTGGGGCATCCCGCTGACTGTAAATACAAAAAGAAACAGTTCTGGCAAAAAACAGGGATAACGAAATCAAAAAAGAAAGGAGGTCCTACAAACCCTCAACACAAAAAGAAATGACTGCCTATTCAAAATAAGTTTTCAATATCCGAATCATCACTGGTATATCAAAGCAAAGGCTCAAACAAGGTCTAACGCACGATTAGCTGAGTGTAGGTTTGAAGAACATCACGAAGAGCGGGTGGGTACAAATAAAGTTCGAGCCTTTATCCTTTGTTTTCTTAAACCGTGAACCAGGCCACGTCATAACCTTTAAAAGTCCTAGCTGAAGCATGGGTTAGTTCGAAAGCATACTGCTACGAAAGGTATCCTGACTCCTTAAGGCTTGCGGTAAAATACTGAGTTGACATCACATTTTACAAAAATTTGCTTGAGTTACTAAAAAATGCATTTTCAAATTTCTTTTTTCAAAACAGACATAAGCTTTGCATTTCTAATATAACATTGCTTGCATATGACTAGTTGTTTGAACAGCAGAGAAATTCGCACGACGAACGTCTAATGAACAAGAGTGCCTCCAATCAAGGGGCATGGCATGAGCATTGTCCATAGTCTGGGGCAGTCAAGTCAAGATTCAGAGAATCTCTCAAATGCCAAGATAACCAGGGGCAAATCTTCGCCTGAGTCACTTGGGGCATGGGACATGAATTCCAGCTATGAATCTTGCCTGATCAAACGAAGACCTTCTGGTGGCATGGCAACACAACAACAGGGGCATCTCCCTACATTCCAAGAATGAAGACATAGTCGAAAATATACTACGCATGATAAAAGACCCGCTAGGTTGACATACCTAGGAAAAAATTAGGGCCTCCCGGCGAACCAAAAGGGTTCGGGCAAAATGAGGGATGAAATAAAAAAATATGTACACCCGGCAAGTCGAAAACCCGAAAGGGCGGCTTGGGCAAAAATGGGTATCCCGGTGGACTGAAAACCCGAAAGGGCGGTCCAAGCAAAAGTTAGGGATCAAAGCGTATGACTATGTCCTGTCATCTTACCAGAAGGAAGATTTGTCAATCAGCAGTTATCGAGACCTCAACAGGTACCTTTTCTCCATCAGAAATTGGGGCAATACGAGTTGTCTAAGCAATCTAATTGCTCTGTTCACCAAGGTACCAAGGTAAGTTCGGCCGAAGAATGTAACCGAGATGCCTTAATTCCCCAGAGAGTGAGCCAGCAAGTCAACGATACTCTCCCCAAGCAGAGTTAGTCCACTATCAGCCTTATGGAAGTTGGATTATCCCCCAGCAAATATCTCCAACAAGTTTATTCCTCAGCGGAGTATACAAACATTCTTAACAAGCATCCCCGGCAGTCTTGATCTAAGATTGTTCCCCGGCGGTATACAGACATTCAGTGGAGCCATTTCCCCAGTACATCTCAAAAAATTTCCCCAGGAGAGTCCAGTCCAAAAGTTTCCCCAGGAAAGTGGAATCCACCTCCCCAGCAGGAAGCTTATCCTCAGTAGATTCTGGAAGCTTATCCCCTGCAAGGCACGAACACATCCCCCGGATTTATTCAGAAGGTTATTTCCCCACCAGGATATAACGGGGTTATCCTCAGCCAAAAAACCACGGAAAGATCGTCCCCGGCGAAGTCTTCCTGTCCCCCAGCGGAGTTCATCAACTCCTTCAACATAACACGTCAACGGTATCCCCGACGGAGTTATCACCAACCTTAGCAAAATATTTTCTCTCCCCATAGAGTTCACTCCCCGCAGAGTAATCTATGCGCCAAGTTTATTCCCCAACGGAGTCATCTTCTCCTACCAGTATTCTTACAAACCATCATCCCCAGCGGAAACGAGAACACTATTCTTCACCATCAAGCCCAGGATTTAACTTCCCGGCATTCGTCAAGGGTTTATTTTCCCAGATGAGAATACATTCATAAACATCACATCTTCATACATTATAGCATGCATACGCATCATACAACACAAATCTCATTTATTTTTGAGAACATCTTAAAATCATGCAGTTCAGGCATCATGAAATTGCATACAACTAATACTTTGCCTTTTCAGAGAAAAAGTCAATCAAAAGATGATTACCATCTACCTCTACAGTTCCAGATCAACATTGGTAACAAGCCAGGAAAATTCTGTAGACGACTGATCGTGGGTTAATATCCGAAACCAAACAGGACAATTATCTACTTGATCACCCTCGGGCAACCCTACACCGGTTCCTTCTCAATTTTCGGAAGAAGTCTTACACGGACTTATCACCAAAGTAACCCTACACCGGTTCCTTTTATTTCAGAGGAAGTCTTACACGGACTTATCTCAAGATGACCTTACCCCGGTTCATCCAGAAGTTTTACACGAACTTATCCTGCAGTAACCTTACCCCGGTTCCTCCGGAAGTCTTACACGGACTTATCTCAAGATGACCTTACCCTGGCTCATCCAGAAGTTTTACACGAACTTATCCTGCAGTAACCTTACCCCGGTTCCTCCAAAAGTCTTACACGGACTTATCACCGAAGTAACCTTACCCCGGTTCCTCCAGAAGTTTTACACGAACTTATCCCAAAAAAACCCTACACAGGTTCTCTCTTCCCAAAGATGCAGTTTTACACGGACTCGTCATCAGAAACCCTACCCAGGTTTTACTTCTTCCAGGATGCAGTTTCACACGGACTCATCGTCAAAGTAACCCCACACAGGTTCCCTTCTCAAACTCTGGACGTAGTTTTACACGGACTCATCGTCAAAGTAACCCCACACAGGTTCCCTTCTCAAACTCCAGACGTAGTTTTACACGGACTCATCATCAGTAAACCCCACACCGGTTTCCTTTTAAGCTCTAGATGCGGTTTTACACGAGCTCGTCATCAATCAACCCTACACAGGTGCCCTTCTTTCCAAGATACAGTTTTACACGAGCTCATCACTAGGCAACCCTACATAGGTTCCCTCTTTCAACTTACAAAAATTACCTATCAACGGTCGCAACTAAAGATCCGATTCCTGTATCTCGCCAGGGTGTATCTGTTGACGACTATATTCCAGACTCGATTCCTGTATCTTGCCAGGGCACATCTGAAGAGTTCGAAGATCTGATTCCTGTATCTTGCTAGGGTGTATCTGTTGACGACTATTCTCCGGACTCGATTCCTGTATCTTGCCAGGGCACGTCTGAAGAGTTCGAAGATCCGATTCCTATATCTTGCCAGGGTGTATCTGTTGACGACTATATTCCAGACTCGATTCCTGTATCTTGCCAGGGCACGTCTGAAGAGTTCGAAGATCTGATTCCTGTATCCAGCCAGGGCACATCTACATAAAGAGTTTAAAGATCAACTCCTGTAACAGGCCAGGTAATTATTTTCTTTCTCAGGTACGCAAGTCCTCGCTAAGGAATCTCTTACGCGATCAACACCTAGATGGCATCCGTAAGCCCATCCACATACCAACAGTCTCCAAATGGCATCTATAAGCCCATTCCCGACAAGGTCCTGTCACGTCTCCAGATGGCATCTATAAGCCCATTCTCCTATCCATCATCTCTCCAAATGGCATCTGTAAGCCCATTCCCGCTATCACACTGCTGATACTCTACTATGTGAGTGCAAATTTCTGGGCACTCTAGTGTTCAATCATCTTCCACCTTCGGATTACGAAAGGCACGCAAGCCAATCTACATCCTCGGTCTAAGAAGATTGAACAGGGGCAACTGTTGTACCCCAAAATTTTCCCTCCCATATTCTTCAATATTTGCCAAGATCAATCTCCAGATGATTCAAAATCCCTCAAGGGTTGCACAGTCCAAGTGCCTCATAACACAGTCAAAATTAGGGTTTTGGTTCTTGCAAAGAAATTGAGGTTTCCAAGGGTCCAATCAAGTCCCACATGCCTACATACATGGTCAAGCATCCATATGTCAAGTTTCAAGACTCACATCATCAAATTGCACAGTCAAAAACCCTAAATGCTTCACAGTCAACTGCAGGGGCAAAATGGTCATTTGACAGTCAAAATTCAAAAATTTTGGTCAACATCTTATTTTGAAGCCACAAACATCATTTGATCAATTCTTGATCATGATTCTCAAAGCATGGCTCAAAAAGTCTCAAGATGCAAAAGTTTCTATTTTTGGACAGTTGAAAAGTCAACTGCAAATTGACCAGGGCATAACTTCTTCATGGTTTATCAGAAAAATCCCATCCAAAGCTCATTTTGAAGAGGATTACATTTCCTACAACTCATCTTCACACTCCAAGTCCAAGAAATGCTCTCACAAAAAGTTATCAATTTCAACATTATAGGTCATTTTCAAAAGTCAACAAAAAGACACTTTAAGTCAAAGACCATAACTTGAAATTGATAAATCAAAATGACATGGGACCAAAGACATTGGTTAGAGGACTTCAAGAACTTTCCAAAATGTCCAAGAACATGATCATAGCTTCAAAATTGAGCAAGATATGCCTTGGAGAAGTTGGGAAATTTTTGGGAATTTTGAAAAGTCAACTTTGCTTCGAAAGCTTCAAAAATGCTAATGGGCCTCAAATTCTTCCTTGAAACATTACCCAAAGCATATGCACGACCCATTAAGCTCAAAGGGATTTATTTTCTTATTTTAATTAATTAATTGAATTTTTATTCTTATTAATTCATTTAATTAAATTTAAATATGAGAAAAATATCAAATCATGGTTTTAAATCTTTTTTGTGCAGCAAATATATTCATGATATGCAAAAGATCTCGTGCACCATCTCAAGGGGACAAAATCATCCATATTTGGCATGATTGGCATGGAAAAAGATTGGATTTACATGATTGGAAATCAAATATCAAAATCATTAATTCATGGACTATGGGCTTTGTTTTTGACCTAGAATGCTTCCCATACATATGCAAGACTAAACCTAATTCACATATACACGAAAAACTGCTCAGAAAGGCATAACCAAGTTGCAACTTTTCATCAAATTTTTGGAATCTGAAATCATAGCTAGAGCACGATTCAAAGCCTAAAACCTATTCCAAACTCTTGCTGAGACTTCCTTGAACGTGTAGCAATCACTTTCCAGTCTCCATACTCCAAGAATTGGTAGAACAGAGTCACACTTTTCTTGAATATGTCCATAATCGTTTTTTCAATTTCCATGCGTTATTCATGTTTTTTAATTGTTGATTTACACTAACAATGATGTTCTGAAGCGAATGGTACCATTTAATTGAGCTAACGATGCTTGTATCCAAATATGCCATGGATGAAACCTAGGGTTTCAGAAGCTCCAAATTAGGGGTTCTCACATATGGAAAAATTGGCCCTTAAAACCTATGCCATTGAATTCGTGGTATCAAGACGAAGCAAACTAACACCTCGCGCCCTTTTTATATTGATCCAGATCCTATTCGCTATTTTTGCAGGCTTCACTTAGTGGGGGTTTAAAACCCCCGCTACTTGTTTATATTGCAGGGATAAAGAGGAAGAAGACGCATGCGTGTCTTCATGTGGTTGGACAATTCAAATAACTCAGCGCGCTTTCTGCTTTATACCACTAACGCTTGTTTTCTTTTATAATAATCATTCTTCATTATATTAACAAATGCGCGCATTAGCTCAGTTGGTGGATGACGTGCCTTGTGAACACTGGGACCTGGGTTCGATTCCCAGGTCCCCCCACATGTTTCATATTTTTTTCTTCTAACGTGTTTCCATGCAGTGCACGCCCCAAAGTCCATCATACGTCCTCACGTGCTAGCTTGCCACACACTCACGTTGATTAATCCAATGGCCAGATAATGCAGTCCATGGTACACGCTAGTCAACCATACGCACTCAAACTGGAAAAGTCAAACAGGCTTTGATTCAATGGGCCAAATTTCTCACAAAAAACCTCCTAAATGGGCCAGACACCCCTCCTTGTTTGTATTCTTTTTTTAATTTTCTTTTCTTTTCTAAATTCTTTTCAATTATTCTTTTTAATTGTTTTATTTAATTCACCTAAAATAATTTTCACAATAAAAAAAATCAGAAACTAAAATATGTTTAATTAATATTTAATTCACCATTAATTTATTTTGTAAATAAACTCTAACAATTAATTAGATTAATTTAGGTTTCAAAACTTTAATATTTTTCTTAATAAATTAAAATAGGTAGAATTAGGGTTTTTTTAACATTCTCATCTTTTTCTTAAAATAAAATTTTCTCATTTATTTATTATCGTAATTACTATTTAATTTTGTAAATACACATGTAAATAATTAATTAGCATAAATTAGGTTAACTTTAATATTTTCTTAATAATTAAAATAATTTAGAATTAGGGTTTCTCTTGATTTTTAATTTTCTTTATTTTCATAAATACCAAAAAACATTAAAAAAAAAAGTTCTTTTATTTAATTAAATAATTAATTAGATTTTTAATTCAATTTAATTTCAAAAGGGTCAAAACCCTCGGACGTCCCAACTCTTATTCTTTCGCGCATTTTATTTTATTTTCGAATATTATGTAACTGCTCAAGGCTTGTAATAGTAATTAGGAATTTATTTACTTTCCGCATTTTTATTAAAATGGGTCTTTGTAATTTGACGATGTATAGACCCGCGCCTTGTAATAGCGTAGGATTTTACTTTCCGCATTTAAATTTCCGCACTTTTAAATTCTAATTGCATGAAAGAATGTATGGCTAATTAAAAACAAGCGTAGCTCACAAATGCCATGATCAAAGATAAAGCTTAATTGAAAACAACACACAAATTCACACACCACTCTTAGGGTACGCATCACCTGTTGCCTTACCTTCGAAACGTGGTCGTCGAGTATAGGACGTTTTAGTAAGTCCTTATGTCCATGATCCAGTTGCCTCGAAACGGTTGCCTCGGATTAAAAAGGATCAATGGCATAAGGGTAGCTTCTAAGGTGTCCTACTGTTGCTCTGGTGACCACACTGTCCCTACAAACGAATTGACCCGAACACCTCCAATGGTGGTGCTACCTACCTCTCAATGATGGGATGGCACTACCTTAAGGACATTTACACAGCCTAATTCCTTAGGGTAGGTAGATGACTCATAGATACTTGCTCTCTTAAAAAAAAACAAATCAAAACTCTTTTCACACTGACACTTTCAAAAAAGCTTTCAAATTTTTTTTTTTTCAAACACTCTTGAGGACTGATACAAGAGTCATTCTGAAATCTTTAAACGAAACTTTTCCAAACCCACTCACAATTGAAAAGCAAACATTTTGAAAACATAAGAGCAAGTATCTAAGAGCCCGTGGATAACCACGGATAGAAAGGGTGTAACACCTTCCCTTTCTATAAATCTACCTCCCGAACCGAGAGACATCTCAAAGAAGGAATTTTGCTGTGCTTTTGTCCTGTCCATGTTGGATAAAATAAAAGACGATGGCGACTCTTGCTTACCGCGACATACGCGATCCAGCGTTAAACAGTCAGTTCTAAATCCACCGATCACATTACCGCTAAGGCGTCCTACCATTGCTTTGGTGACCACACATGTCCCGATAATCGAATTGACCCGAATAACTCCAACGACGGTGCTACCTACTTCTCAATAGTGGGATAGTACTGTCTAAAGGACTCTTACACAGCCTAATTCCTTAGAGTAGGTAGGTCTCTTCTGGGTACTTGCTCTTTCAAAAACAAAAACAACTTTTCGCACCTACACTTTCAAAAAGTTTTTCAAACAAATACTTCATACACTCTTGAGGACGGATACAAGAGTTACCTAGAAGTTTTCAAAACAAACTTTTTCAAAACCCACAAACACAGGAAAAGCAAACAATTTTTGAAAACATAGTGAGCAAGTACCTAAGAGCCCGTGGATAACCACGGATAGAAAGGGTGCTAACACCTTCCCTTTCTATAATCTACCTCCCGAACCGAGAAACATCTCGAAAAGGAATTTTGCTGTGCTTTTGTCCTTTCCTTGTTGGAGAACATAAAAGACGGTGGCGACTCTTGCTTACCGCGATATTTCACGAACTAGCATTTCAAAACAGTCAGTTCTATTTCCACCGATCACACCATCCATGGTTATCCATGGGCTCTTAGTTACTTGTTTTAGATCACTTGCCTTTGCTTTTCAATTGTTTGAAATGGTGCTTTGTGTGTGCGGTTTTGAAAATGTTTTGAAAAAAGATGCCTTGTCGAGGAAACCTTTGTAATGATTCTTGTTTGAATGTATACAAAGGTGTATGTCTTTTTGAAAGGTTTTCAATGTTTTGAAAGTTGTTTTGAAATTGTGTTGTGGAGTGTGTTTTAAAAAAATAGCAGGGATGTTTTCCAAGATTTTTGATCAAGTAACTAAGAGTTGTCTACCCTATTTTACTCAAAGATATTTCTTATGTTTTTAACCCTTTTAACAGTGTTGTTTCACCATTGTATTTGGTGAACAACCTTGTGTTAGGATGTTAACGAGACAGGCGTGGGTCATCGTATGACCATGATAGCAATGTTGTGAAATGACTTAGCACTTTTCTGTAGGGACTAAGATCATTTTTAAAGGCAACTTTGATAGAGTCATCGAGGGACTATGATCTTTTTTCAATTCGTTTGTGCTAAGACATCCCACATGCATAACATGGCCATTTTTGTAAGGCAACAAGTGGAATTACCCTAAGGGTGCATGTGTGTAAGTGTGTTTGATTGCATGCATTTTGTCTTTGATTTTTGGGTTGTCTACTTGTTGATTTTATCTTGCCATACACACCTATTTACTAGCATTTGTATAAAGCAATAAAAATGTAGCAAATAAATATCCTACACTATTACAACCATATTGAAGTGCAGAAGAATATAAAGGAAAAAATAAGATAAAAAGAAGAAAAAATGAGCTCCTTCAATTTGGGCAGGAGCAGCCTTCGATTTGCATTATGTTGGCCTCCTTCGATTGGGGCTGGCAACAACAAAGTCACGTCTTTCGATTAGGCTTTGACACCAGTCAGGTCATGTACTTCGATTGGAGGCTGGCACCAGCATGGGAGTGCCTTTCGTCTGAGCCTGGACTTAGTGCAAGTGTGCCTCTGGCTGGGCCTTTTCTGCCTTGTTGCCTTCTTCGATTGGGCCAGTGAAATCAGTGTGAGCGTGTCTCTGGCTGGGCCTAGAAGTCAGTATGGAAACCAAAGGCTTCGTTTCATACTCCTGGTTGTCTCTTTTGTTCGACCTGGAGAAAGAGGATAAAAGCCAGAAGCTTCATTTCCTATTTCCTGTTTCCTGTTTCTTTCATTTAAAGCATTAAATGGCAACATGGCCTGAGGCCATGCTAGTAATTTGTTTGGTAAACAGCTTAACAGTTAAAGCAAGTTCAGGTAAACAGAAGGCAAAATGAAAGGGTTAGCTCTGAAAAATATGTTAGAAATGTGGAAACGAAAGGAACAATGGTATGTACAATGTTTCAAACGAAAAGGAATTGTATTTACATGTTATGAAACGAAAAGTTCAAAGGTAAGAATAACTTACCTTGCTTCAGGCCTTGAATGGATGTGGGACCTTGAGTGGAGGCCCAGGATGCTGGATTCAAAAGAGTGGAAAAAGCACGTGTGATGCTTCTTCGATTTCAAAGGAGACTGAAGTGTTGTTGTTCTCCAGAATCGAAGGAGATGAATGTGATTCTGGGTTTTTTGTGATTTCTCAAGTGTTGATAAACTTGAGAGTTTTTGTTTGTGTTTGAGAAAATTTGGGGGATTCGTTCTTCTGGTCCAAAAATCCTCCCAGCTTTGTAAATGTTCCTCTATTTATAGAGAAAGAATGGACATGTTGTCCAAAGCCATCCTTGCAAATAAATGATAAAATAATGTAACGTGAGAGCACATGTGGGGGCCTCTTGGAAGTTGGGGTGCAGAAAATAATAAAATAAAGCCCAGCTGGAAAGTAAATGTCCACTTGTGCCACAAAAGCAAGATGAATGGTTCAGATGGGGTTGCTTCCTTCTGAAGGAAAATAGGCGTAAGGCTCAAGACAAACCTTCCTAAAAGTTAGTAATGTGCTATTAAGTGCAAGTGGTCTTAGACAACAAATGGGTACAGGCCTAAAAAAGGAAGACACGTGGCCTAGCCTATGGGTCTAAATGTTCAACTTGATCTTTTGAGTCGAATCCTCCATCTTTCTACACCTTTCGACCAGAATAGGACAACACGACATTCGTTTTCACCAGCTGTGTGTCCTTCGAATGGACCAACTGTGTGTTCTTAGAATGACCCTTTTCAGAAGGTTATTAACTTCTGAATCGAAAGAAGCTTTTAGAAGATATTTGACTTTTGAATTGAAGAAAACTACCAGAAAGCCTTTCCCTCAGTCGAAGCTTGTGGTTGAAACAAGCATATTACCCAATCGAAGCCTGGGTCGAAGCAAACGTATTTCCCAATCAAAAGTCCATGTTCGAAGGAAGCAATGTTGCCTAATCGAAGCATGTGGATCGAAAAAAACATAAAGGGAGTTATTTCCTTTTAGCGTGAGGGAGGTTCCTGGCTTCTGAGTCGAAGGGTATTCCCAAGTTGCATTCGAAGGAGGCTTTTGCTAAAAACAAAGGATGTAATCCAAGTTGCATTCGAAGGAGGCTCTTGCTCAACTGAAGTTTTCATCCAGGCACACAGAAGGTGAGTGCCCAAATGAAGACTTGCCTTGCAGGGGGTACATGTGACTAGTAGGTCATGGCCTTCGATTGCAAGCATGCAGGCAGCAAAAGACACAAACGAAACCTGCAACGGGAAGTCACATGCCCAGGCGAAAGAGGCACGCTAGCATCCACTTTGAGAAATCGAAGGAGGCCAAGAGTCAATCGAAGGATGTAGAATCGAAGGAGACCTGTTTTCCTCCAAATTTGTCAAAATGTTATTTTTCTATTTTCTCCCTTTTTGACAGTTTCCTTTTAATTTTGGTACTGGAAAATCCCAATGCACTTGTGCAAGCTAAAATCCCGAGAATCTTTATGAGAAAAGCCTTGAGAATTGAGAGGGAAAATTTTGGGGTACAACAGCTGCCCCTGTTCAATCTTCTTACACCTGAAGAGTTAGATTGGCAAATCTTCCATTTGTGACTTGAAGGTGGAAGATGATTGAACACTAGAGTGCCTGAAAATTTTCACTCGGTGATGTGATGGCAGAGGGAATGGGCTTAAAGATGCCATTTGGAGAGGTGATAGAATCCTGTTGGAGATGGGCTTTTAGATGCCATCCAAGAATTCCTGTTGAATTGTAATTTTGTAAGTTGAAAGAAGGAACCTGTGTAGGGTTGCCTGATGATGAGTCCGTGTAAAACTGCATCTTGGAAGGAAGGAACCTGTGTAGGGTTGACTGATGATGAGTCTATGTGAAACTACATCTTGGAAGGAAGGAACCTGTGTAGGGTTGACTGATGATGAGTCCGTGTGAAACTGCATCTTGGAAGGAAGGAACCTGTGTAGGGTTGCCTGATGACGAGTCCGTGTGAAACTGCATCTTGGAAGGAAGGAACCTGTGTAGGATTGCCTGATGATGAGTCCATGTGAAACTGCATCTTGGAAGGAAGGAACCTGTGTAGGGTTGCTTGATGATGAGTCAGTGTGAAACTGCATCTCGGAAGGAAAGAACCTGTGTAGGGTTTCCTGATGATGAGTCCGTGTGAAAATGCATCTTGGAAGGAAGGAACCTGTGTAGGGTTGCTTGATGATGAGTCCGTGTGAAACTGCATCTTGGAAGGAAGGAACCTGTGTAGGATTGCCTGATGATGAGTCCGTGTGAAACTGCATCTTGGAAGGAAGGAACCTGTGTAGGGTTGCTTGATGATGAGTCCGTGTGAAACTGCATCTTGGAAGGAAGGAACCTGTGTAGGATTGCCTGATGATGAGTTCGTGTAAAACTGCATCTTGGAAAGAGAAGGAACCGGTGTAGGGTTGCCTGATGAAGAGTCCGTGTAAAACTTCATCTGAAATTGAAGGAAGGAACTTGTGTAGGGTTGCTTCATGATGAGTCCGTGTAAAACTGCATCTTGAATTGAGAAGGAACCTGTGTAGGGTTTCCTGATGATGAGTCCGTGTAAAACTTCATCTGAAATTGAGAAGGAACCTGTGTAGGGTTGCTTCATGATGGTCAAGTAGATAATTGTCCTGTCTGGTTTCAGGTATTAATCTGGAACTTGAAAAGGTTGATGGTAGCCATCTGCTGATTGACCTTTTTCTAAAAAAGGTAAAACGTTAGTTATATGCAATGTCATGATGTATGAAATGCACGATGTCATGATTTTCTCAAAGTAAATGAGATTGCGTTGTATGCACTTATCATGTATGTAAATAGGATGTATGAAATGCGAAATGTTAATGAATGTACTTTTGTCTGGGAAAATAAATCCTTGACAAATGCCGGGGAGTCGTTAAATCCTGGGCTGCTGTTGAAGAGTATGTGTTTCTTTAATCTTTGCTTGGAATGTTTCCACCGGGGATTCCTATTTTGTTGTTTGAGGAGAAACTTTTCTGGGGAATATTGAAAACTCTGTGGGGAGAATGTTTATTCTTGCTTGGGAAAAGAGTTCAGGAGTCTCGGTTGTCCGTTGCTCTACTGGGGAGTCGAAATTGAACTGATATCTGGTTGGGTCCAGGTTTCACAGTAACTTGCTGGGGATTGTAGAGTAGTCTACTGAGGAAGAGTAGTTGTGGTCCTTTGATTTGTAGTGGTCGGAGAGGAAAACTCAAGTTTGGGAATCCTACCGTTTGTTGGGGAAATAAACCCTGTTGCTGGTCTGCTAGAGAGGTGACATCTTTGTTGGGGGAAGTCCTCGAGGATTCTTGAGGTTGATTCAGCTGGGGAAAGGGGGTTAGAGATTATACTCTTGCTGGGGAATCATCCTATGAGAAGGACTTTGGGGAGACTTGTCATTGCCCCTAGTGGAGAATGTTTGTGGCATTGCCAAAAAGTTTGATTGTACGCAACCCTTTGTTGGGATTGACGCTCAATGTCCCAAGTGACGGAGATGGAGACTTGCCCCTGGTTACTCTGCACTTCTTCAGAGATTTCTTGGAATCTTGACTGGACTGCCCCAGGTGTGCTGGATAGTGACATGTCAAGTCCCCCTGTTGATAGGAGATTCGTCAATGGAAGTGTCATCCTTTTTGAAGTGATTTTGTTCACTGAGAGGGCTTTCGTTCACTGGATATTCATTGTGTGAATTTCTCCGCTGTTAAACAAATAGCCATATGCAAACAAAGATATTCAAGTAATGCAAAGTTTATGTTTGTCTTGAAGTTTTTTTTTTGAAAATGCGTTTTAGCGAGTAAAGGAATTTTGTAAGAAAATTCAAACTCAGGATTTAGAGCAAAGCCTTACAGGAGTCAAGATACCTTTTGTAACAGTATGCTTTCGAACTAACCCATGCTTCAATTAGGACTTTTGAAGGGTTGTAACGTGGCTTGGTTCACGGTTTAAGAAACAAAGGATAAAGGCTCAAAGTATATTTGTACCCACCCGCTCTTCGTGATATTCTTCAATCCTAAACTCAGTTAATTGTGGATCAAACTCTATTCGAATTTGGAACGACGTTTTTGGTGATGGTTCACACAAGTTGAATTTGTTGGAAGGCAGTCATTTTTGCAACATTTTTCATGTTGTTGAGGATTTGTGGCGACCTCGTTCTTTTGATTTGTTATCCCTAACTTTTTCCTGACTGTTCCTGTTTTCGAGATTACAGTCAGCGGGATGCCCCAAATTTCTTAAGCCTCCTTTGTAGGTTTTGGCTTAGTGGGCTATTCCTTTTTTTGAGAGATAATGACTGCCTATGAGATAAGGAACCACCACTGTCTTTTGATTCCAGAGGAATGCTTTTGATGTCGTTCGTTGTATTACGAACTGAGAGTTTGCGACTTCAATGCACATCTTTTGAATTAACTGAGTGACTACGCTGCCCCAGGTTTAAAGGTTTCAATTTGTGTTTAAAACAGAAAACTTCTACTTCTTTGGCTCGAAGGGGTTGACTAGGGATTATCTTCCTTATAACTCCAGTGTTTAGGATTTGAAATAAACACCTGTACATCGTCAGCAAGGTCTGTTCAATAGCATACTGTTATGAGATTATGGCATTGTTTCTTCATCCTCCCTCTAAAGGCTTGTAACTTTTAGCAAGAGTTAAATGTCATAAAGAGAGTAAAAAGCACAGTTTAAATGTAATGAAAATGAGTGGATCAAATCAAGACAAACATATGCAATGCATTAATGAAACAAAGTTTGACATTAATAGATAATTGTTTGAATAACAAAAGGAATTACAACTTGAAAATTCAAATGAAACAAAGACGCTCTCAATGATTTGCCAAAGGAGCATTGATTATGCTGGAGTCTCCGGAGGACCAAACTCAATCTCCTTGGCATCAATCAAATTCTGAATCTTGTACTTCAATGCCCAACAATCGTTAGTATCATGCACGGGACTGTCAGAATGATAAGTGCATGTTGCATTAGGATTGTAGTTAGGAGAAGAAGTCTTGGGGTTTGGATGAGGTCCTATAAATGCAATCAGATTCATCCTCAACAAGTGTTGCAGCGCTTGAGACAGCGACATGTTGATGTTGGTGAACTGTCTTTTAGGCTTGTCTGGCCTTTGTTGATTTCCCTTTTGCTGTTGTCGGTGTGACGCAGAACTAGAGATCAGGACTGCCCCTACGTGTTGGTCACGACGACTCTTTTGACTGTACACAGCATTGGACTCTTTCTTCCCACTGTAAGGCTTTTTTTGAGCATCATAAGGTGTAGCTTCTTGAATCTTCCCACTTTTGATGCCAGCTTCGACCCTTTCGTCGGTCAGTATTAGCTCGGTGAACCCGGCTGAAGAGCTTCCGATCAAGTGTTTGAAGAAAGGCCCTGTCAAAGTTCCCATGAAGATGTCAATCAGCTCCCTGTCAGTTAAAGGGGGTTGCACTCTACCAGCCAGATCTCTCCACTTTTGATCGTATCCTTTGAAGCTCTCGTTGGAACCCATGGTCATGTTCTGCAATTACACACGAGTTGGTGCAAGATCAGCGTTATATTGATACTATTTGTAAAAAGCAACAGCTAAATCCTCCCAGGTGTGGATGCGAGAACTCTCCAATTGATAAAACCCTCGAGTTGAGTCCCTACCAAGCTTTCTTGGAAGAAATGGATCCAAAGCTTTGGATCAGTTGTGTATGGTTGAATCTTGCGGACATAAGACTTTAAGTGCATCTTAGGGCAAGAAACTCCATCGTACAGGGAAAAGGTATGGACTTTGAACTTTGGAGGGATGACCACTCCAGAAACCAAACCCATGTCTCCTAAATCCAAGCCAGGTACTTATTGAATCTCCATAGCACTGAGGCGATCCTCCAACTATTTGTATTTGTCATCAGCGGGAGGATATTGTTCCTCGGAGTAGTCAACTTCTACTTCATCAATCTCCAAATTGTGGTCTTCTTCAAGACTATCCCCTATGTTGGATGAAGTTGAAAGATCTAGGGTTTTAGGTCTTCTTCTCAAGTTTAAGACGCCTACTGACTTCTTGGACTTTTTCTTCTTTTCTTTGAGAAGGAGAGCTTTCAGGTCCTCTTGCCCTTTACCCATAGCCAAAAGCATTTGTTGGAACTGAGCGTTTTGAGCTTGGAGATCTTTCACCGTTTGTTCCATATCCATCTTACTGAAATAAACAGTAGGAAGATAAGGAGACCTGTATGGGAGAAACCTGTCATGATGCAATGCATGATATGTGGATGCATGTTTCCAAGAATCTCGCGGGGTAAACACAAGAAAATGTTAGAGGTTGAACTTCGATCAACATCTTTGATTGGAGAACTTTGTATCGGTGGATGTCTTTCCACGAGAATCAAGCTCACCATGTCAAGTGGGGCATAGCCTCTGATTCAAGTTGTTGCACTTGATTTTTGACGGTGTTTGTTTAGAGTATAACCCTATTGCCCCTTGGTAGACATCTGGTTCAACGTGACCCTGCATCGAAAGACCCTCGAGATCCTTTAAATGGTTATTGAAAATGCTATGGTATGATGTTATGATGTTATGTACTTGTATGCAAAAGTAAGCAAGTGTATATACAGACAGTCATATTCACACAGAGCAAACAAGTCCTTAGGTTTAGGCTTGCATGGAGTTTAGGCATTACCCTCTTTCAGTTTAGTTAGTTTAAACCTGTCCTAAAAATAGTAACCGGGTTCTAGAGGACCTCAATATCACTGACTACCCTCAATTGGTCATAATTCCAGTTTAGCAACCTTTTCTTGCGGCCGGAATCATCGCAAGAGTTTAGTCTCAATGAGTGTAGCATACTGCTACTGTTCTATGGCCAAGTTGGTCAATTTAAGGATCTAAGGTAAGTTGGTGCTTAATGACTCCTTAGAAGACCCATATTCTCCTCGTTCCAACACAAGGGATATCGGTACAGACCAAGGTGTCACACCAACCTAGCTACTGCTTCATCCGTGTCGGTCTACTCCGGACAAATCCCTCACAGTTTATTGCTACTTACCTAAAAAAGGTACCCCCAAATCCGGGTGTAGGATTTACAAAAAACCCAAACAAGGAACCCAAAAAGTAAAGCAATCAAAGTAATCAAAGTAAGCATGTAAAGGTGATCTAAAGCCCTAAGGTAACCCCACTTTTAGAAATAATCCCCAGCAGAGTCGCCAGTTCTGTGATACGGTGGGAGAACTGACTTGGGATTTTGCGTTTGTGTTCGCAAATGTTTCGGTTTAGCAAGAGTCGCCACCGACTTTTTATTTTATCCTAAGGAAAGGTCAAAAAGCACAGGAAAGACCTTTGAGATGTTTTCGTGGGTTCGGGGGGTAGATTATGAAAAGGGAAGGTGCTAGCACCCTTTCCATCCATGGTTATCCATGGGCTCTTAGTTACTTGTTTTAGATCACTTGCCTTTGCTTTTCAATTGTTTGAAATGGTGCTTTGTGTGTGCGGTTTTGAAAAAAGATGCCTTGTCTAGGCAACCTTTGTAATGATTCTTGTTTGAATGTATACAAAGGTGTATGTCTTTTTGAAAGGTTTTCAATGTTTTGAAAGTTGTTTTGAAATTGTGTTATGGAGTGTGTTTTAAAAAAATAGCAGGGATGTTTTGCAAGATTTTTGATCAAGTAACTAAGAGTTGTCTACCCTATTTTACTCAAAGATATTTCTTATGTTTTTAACCCTTTTAACAGTGTTGTTTCACCATTGTATTTGGTGAACAACCTTGTGTTAGGATGTTAACGGGACAGGCACGGGTCATCGTATGACCATGATAGCAATGTTGTGAAATGACTTAGCACTTTTCTGTAGGGACTAAGATCATTTTGAAAGGCAACTTTGATAGCGTCATCGAGGGACTATGATCTTTTTTCAATTCGTTTGTGCTAAGACATCCCACATGCATAACATGGCCATTTTTGTAAGGCAACAAGTGGAATTACCCTAAGGGTGCATGTGTGCAAGTGTGTTTGATTGCATGCATTTTGTCTTTGATTTTTGGGTTGTCTACTTGTTGATTTTATCTTGCCATACACACCTATTTACTAGCATTTGTATAAAGCAATAAAAATTTAGCAAATAAATATCCTACACTATTACAACCATATTGAAGTGCAGAAGAATATAAAGGAAAAAATAAGATAAAAAGAAGAAAAAATGAGCTCCTTCGATTTGGGCAGGAGCAGCCTTCGATTTGCATTATGTTAGCCTCCTTCGATTGGGGCTGGCAACAACAAAGTCACGTCTTTCGATTAGGCTTTGACACCAGTCAGGTCATGTACTTCGATTGGAGGCTGGCACCAGCATGGGAGTGCCTTTCGTCTGAGCCTGGACTTAGTGCAAGTGTGCCTCTGGCTGGGCCTTTTCTGCCTTGTTGCCTTCTTCGATTGGGCCAGTGAAATCAGTGTGAGCGTGTCTCTGGATGAGCCTGGAAGTCAGTGTGGAAACCAAAGGCTTCGTTTCATACTCCTGGTTGTCTCTTTCATTCGACCTGGAGAAAGAGGATAGAAGCCAGAAGCTTTGTTTCCTATTTCCTGTTTGCTGTTTCTTTCATTTAAAGAATTAAATGGCAACATGGCCTGAGGCCATGCTAGTAATTTGTTTGGTAAACAATTTAACAGTTAAAGCAAGTTCAGGTAAACAGAAGGCAAAATGAAAGGGTTAGCTCTGAAATATATGTTAGAAATGTGGAAACGAAAGGAACAATGGTATGTACAATGTTTCAAACGAAAAGGAATTGTATTTACATGTTATGAAACGAAAAGTTCAAAGGTAAGAATAACTTACCTTGCTTCAGGCCTTGAATGGATGTGGGACCTTGAGTGGAGGCCCAGGATGCTAGATTTAAAAGAGGGGAAAAAGCACGTGTGATGCTTCTTCAATTTCAAAGGAGACTGAAGTGTTGTTGTTCTCCAGAATCGAAGGAGATGAATGTGATTCTGGGCTTTTTGTGATTTCTCAAGTGTTGATGAACTTGAAAGTTTTTGTTTGTGTTTGAGAAAATTTGGGGGATTCGTTCCTCTGGTCCAAAAATCCTCCCAGCTTTGTAAATGTTCCTCTATTTATAGAGAAAGAATGGACATGTTGTCCAAAGCCAGCCTTGCAAATAAATGATAAAATAATGTAACGTGAGAGCCTCTTGGCAGTTGGGGTGCAGAAAATAATAAAATAAAGCCCAGCTGGAAAGTAAATGTCCACTTGTGCCACAAAAGCAAGATGAATGGTTCAGATGGGGTTTCTTCCTTCTGAAGGAAAATAGGCGCAAGACTCAAGACAGACCTTCCTAAAAGGTAGTATTGTGCTATTAAGTGCAAGTGGTCTTAGACAACAAATGGGTACAAGCCTAAAAAAGGATGACACATGGCCTAGTCTATGGGTCTAAATGTTCAACTTGATCTTTTGAGTCGAATCCTCCATCTTTCTACACCTTTCGACCAGACTAGGACAACACGACATTCGTTTTCACCAGCTGTGTGTCCTTCGAATGGACCAACTGTGTGTTCTTCGAATGGCCCTTTTCAGAAGGTTATTAATTTCTGAATCGAAAGAAGCTTTTAGAAGATATTTGACTTTTGAATTGAAGAAAACCACCAGGAAGCCTTTCCCTCAGTCGAAGCTTATGGTTGAAACAAGCATATTGCCCAATCGAAGCCTGGGTCGAAGCAAACATATTTCCCAATCGAAAGTCCGTGTTCGAAGGAAGCAATGTTGCCCAATCGAAGCATGTGGATCGAAACAAACATAAAGGTAGTCATTGCCTTTTAGCGTGAGGGAGGTTCCTGGCTTCTGAGTCGAAGGGTGTGATCGGTGGATCTGGAACTGACTGTTTGACGCTGGTTCGCGAAATGTCGCGGTAAGCAAGAGTCGCCACCGTCTTTTATTTTCTCCAACATGGACAGGACAAAAGTACAACAAAATACCTTATGAGATTATCTCTCGGTTCGGGAGGTAGATTTATAGAAAGGGAATGTGTTAGCACCCTTTCTATCCATGGTTATCCATGGGCTCTTAGATACTTGCTCATTTGTGTTTTCAAAAGTGTTTTCTTTTCAATTGTGAGTGAGTTTGAAAAATTTTCGTTTAAAATTTCAGAATGACTCTTGTATCAGTCCTCAAGAGTGTTTGAAAAATTGTTTTGAAAGCTTTTTGAAAAGTGTCGGTGTGAAAAGATTTTTGTTTTCTTTTTTAGAAATAGAGCAAGTATCTACGAGTCATCTACCTACCCTAAGGAATTAGGCTGTGTAAATGTCCTTTAGATAGTGCCATCCCACCATTGAGAGGTAGGTAGCACCACCGTTGGAGGTGTTCGGGTCAATTCGTTTTTAGGGACAGTGTGGTCACCAGAGCAACAGTAGGACACCTTAAAAGCTACCCCTGTGCCATAGATCATGGACATAAGGACTTACTAAAACGTCCTATACTCGACGACCACGTTTCGAGGGCAAGGCAACAGTGAGGCGTACCCTAAGAGTGGTGTGTGAATTTGTGTGTTGTTTTCAGTTAATATTTGTCTTTTATCATGCCTTTGGTGAGCTACGCATTGTTTTTAATTTAGGCCATTCATTCTTTCATGCAAAGTTAGCAGTTTAAAAAGTGCGGAAATCAAAGTGCGGAAAGTAAAATCCTACGCTATTACAAGGCGCGGGTCTATACATCGCCAAATTAACAAAGACCCTTTTTTTTAATAAAATGCGGAAAGTAAATAAATTTCCTAATTACTATTACAAGGCTTGAGCAATTACATAATATTTGGAAGAAAATAAATAAGAATAAGTGCGCGAAAAGAAATTAGAATCGGGTGTTCGAGGGCGTTGGACCCTTTTGAGAAATTAAATAAAATTAAAAAGCTAATTAATTATTTAATTAAGAAAAGAAATTGTTTTTTATGTTTTTTTGTATTTAATGAAAATAAAGAAAATTAATTAACATTAGAAGTTAAATAAAACCCTAGTTCTAAGGTGTTTTTAATTATTTGCGAAAGATATTCAAGTTTAACCTAATTTACCCTAATTAATTAATTACATGATTATTTACAAAATTAATTAATAATTAATAATAATGATAATAAGAATAAATTATTTATTAAAAAAAATAAAAATGCTAAAAAACCTAATTTCTACATATTTTAGTTATTTAAGAAAGGATTAAAATTGAAAACCTAATTTTACTAAATTAATGGTTTAAAGATTTATTTACAAAAATATTAATGAATTAAATATTAAATAAACATATTTTGATTTTTCTGGTTTTATTATGAAAATTAATTTTATGGTGAAAAGAACTAATTAAAACATTAAAAAGAATTTAAAGAAAATAAAATAAAGATAAAAAATAATGCAAACCATGGGGGGGTATCAGGCCCTTTTGGAGGTTTATTGAGAAATCTGGCCCCAAGAATAAAGCCCTTTTTTTGACTTTCAGGAATTATGTGTGGAAGGGTTGACTAGTGTGCATGGAGATCTTCACGTTCTGGCCATCAGATTGAAGCTCCTGGACACTTGGCAGGCTTGAGCGTTGGGACATATGGTGGTATTTTGAACGAACGCTGCATGGAAGCATGTTAATGGAAAAATTATGAAATATATAAGGGGACCTGGGAATCGAAACCAGGTCCCAGTACCTGCATGATAACTCACCAACCAGTTGAACTAGCGCGTTTCTTTGTTAGTATAATGGGACATAATTATTATAATAGAAAAACAATATTATGCTGTAGTAATCAAAAAAATGCGCCAGTATTCAAACTGACCAACCACACTCAGACACGCTGCCTTCTTCTTTGTTTGCCTGAGAAATAGAAAATAGACAGCGGGGGTTTTAAACCCCCACTAAATGGAACCTGCAAATAATAGTGAATACGCCCATGGTTAATATAAATTGAGCGCGAATAGTCCAATCGTTTCGTCTTGAGGTCACGATTTTATCTGCACCGGTTTGAAGGTCTAATTTTACACCCTATGCAAAGCCCCAATTTTGGAACTCTGAAACCCTAAAATACGCCAATGGTGAATCATGATACAGGCATTGTCAGTTCAATCAAAGGGTACCAATAGCTTCAGAACATTCATATTAGTATAAATCAAACATTAAAAATCATGAATCATGCATGGAACTTAAAACACGATTATGAAAAATTTGGAAAAGAAAGCAGTTCTGTTCTACCAATTCTCTGTACGTAGAGGCTTGGTTTCGATTGCAAAAGCTTCCTCGATGTCTCAGCAATGCTTTGGAACGCTTTTGAAGCTTTGAAACACCTTCTAACTAGGTTTTCAGTTTTCAATATTTTGTCAAAAAAATGCAATGTTGTTCTATGGTTTTGAGCGCAGCTTTTTTGGCTGTATTAGGTTAGCTTTGCATATGTATGTGGATGGAATTAGGTCAAGAAAACCAGCCCATAATCCATGCATTGATGATTTGGAGATTTGATTTTCAATGATATCAATTTCAATCTTTTTGCCATGAAACTATTGCCAATCATGAGAGATATTGCCTTTTTGAATGTGAAACGAAATCCTTAGCACATAATGAATGAATTCTCTGCACAAAAAGATTTGAAAGATATTATTTGATATTTTTTCATATTTAAATTTAATTAAGTGAATTAATAATAATAAAAATTCAAATAATTAATCAAAAATAAGAAAATACATCCCTTTGAGGTCAATGGGTCGTGCATAGCCTTTGGGTAATGATTCATGAAAGAAATTGAGGCCCACTAGCATTTTTTAGGCCTTTTGTGCAAAGTTGATTTTTCAAAATTCCCAAAAATTTCCCAACTTCTACAAGGCATATCTTGCTCAATTTTTAAGCTTTGATCATGTTCTTGGATATTTTGGAAAGGTCTTGAAGTCCTGTAACCAATTTCTTTGGTCCCATGTCATTTTGATTTACCGATCTCAAGTTATGGTCTTTGACTTAAAGTGCCTTTTTGTTGACTTTTGAAAATGACCTATAATGTTGAAATTGATAACTTTTTGTGAGAGCATTTCTTGGACTTGAAGTGTGAAGATGAGTTGTAGGAAATTTCATTCTCTTCAAAATGAGCTTTGGATGAGATTTTTCTGATAAACCATGAAGAAGTTATGCCCTAGTCAATTTGTAGTTGACATTTTCAACTGTCCAAAAATGGAAACGTTTGCATCTTGAGACTTTTTGAGCCATGCCTTGAGAATCATGATAAAGAATTGATCAAATGATGTTTGTGGCTTCAAAATAAGATGTTGACCAAAAGTTTTGACTTTTGACTGTCAAATGACCATTTTGCCCCTGTAGTCGACTGTGAAGCATTTAGGGTTTTTGACTGTGCAATTTGATGATGTGAGTCTTGAAACTTGGCATATGGATGCTTGACAATGTTTATAGGCATGTGAGACTTGATTGGACCCTTGGAAACTTCAATTTCTTTGCCAGAACCAAAACCCTAATTTTGACTGTGTTAGGAGGCATTTGGACTGTGCAATCCTTGAGAGATTTTGAAGCTTGATCTTGGAAAATCTTGAAGAATATGGGAGGGCAAATTTTGGGGTACAACATTTGCCCCTGTTCAATCTTCTTAGACCTGAGGATGTAGATTGGCTGGCGTGCCATTCGTAATCCGAAGGTGGAAGATGATTGAACACTAGAGTGCCCAGAAATTTGCACTCACATAGTAGAGTGTCAGCAGTATGATGGTGGGAATGGGCTTACAGATGCCATTTGGAGATTGATGGATAGGAAGATGGGCTTATAAATTCCATCTGGAAGTGCGACTGAACTTTGTTGGGAATGGGCTTATAGATGCCATTTGGAGACTGTTGGTATGTGGATGGGCTTATAGATGCCATCGGGAGGTTGTTGATCGCGTAAGAGATTCTTTAGCGAGAATTTGCGTACCTGAAAAAGAAAGATAATTACCTGGCCTGTTACAGGAGTTGATCTTCAAACTCTTTATGTAGATGTGCCCTGGCTGGATACAGGAATCGAATCTTTAAACTCTTCAGACGTGCCCTGGCAAGATACAGGAATCGAGTCCGGAGAATACAGTCGTCAACAGATACACCCTGGAAAGATACAGGAATCGGATCTTCGAACTCTTCAGACGTGCCCTGGCAAGATACAAGAATCGAGTTTGGTAATGTTGGTCGTCAACAGGTACACCCTGGCGAGATACAAGAATCGGATCTTCGAACCCTTCAGACGTGCCCTGGCAAGATACAGGAATCGAGTCTGGTACTGTTAGTCGTCAACGGATACACCCTAGCAAGATACAGGAATCGGATCCTCAAACTCTTCAGACGTACCCTGGCGAGATACAGGAATCGAGTCTGGAGAATACAGTCGTCAACAGATACACCCTGGCAAGATACATGAATCGGATTCTCAAACTCTTTAGACGTGCCCTAGCAAGATACATGAATCGAGTCTGGTACTGTTAGTCATCAACGGATACACCCTGGCAAGATACAGGAATCAGATCCTCAAACTCTTTAGACGTGCCCTTGCGAGATACAGGAATCGAGTCTGGTACTGTTAGTCGTCAACGGATACACCCTGGAAAGATACAGGAATCGGATCCTCAAACTCTTCAGACGTGCCCTGGCAAGATACAGGAATCGAGTCTGGTAATGTTGGTCGTCAACGGATACACCCTGGCAAGATACAGGAATCGGATCTTCGAACCCTTCAGACGTGCCCTGGCAAGATACAGGAATCGAGTCTGGTACTGTTAGTCGTCAACGGATACACCCTGGCAAGATACAGGAATCGGATCCTCAAACTCTTCAGACGTGCCCTGGCGAGATACAGGAATCGAGTCTGGTAATGGTAGTCGTCAACGGATACACCCTGGCAAGATACAGGAATCAGATCTTTAGTTGCGACCTTTAATAGTAATCATCTTTGTATTAACCTTTGTCCTGAAAAGACAAAACGTTAGTTGTATGCGATGTCATGTTGTATGACATGCACGATGTGTTCAGAATGAATGAGACTGTATGTTCATGGTGCGTATATGCATGCTATAATGTATGAAGATGCGATGTTCATGAATGTATTTTCGTCTAGGAAAGTAAATCCTTGACGAATGCCGGGAAGTTAAATCTTGGGCTGATGTTTGAAGAATAGAGTTTTGTTTCCGCTGGGGGATGATGATTGCAAGAATACCGGTAGGAGAAGATGACTCCGTTGGGGAATAAAATTGGCGAATAGATTACTCTGCGGGGAGGTAACTCTGTGGGGAAAGAGAGGTACTTTGCTGAGATATTGATGATAACTCCGTTGGGGACATCGTTGATGTATTATTGGAAGAATTGATGAACTCCGCTGGGGGATAGGAAGACTTTGTCGGGGACGATCTTTCCGTGGTAATTGGCTGAGGATAACCCAGTTATATCCTGGCAAGGAAATAACCTTTGAATAAAACCGAGAGACGCGTTCGTACTCTGCGGATGACAAACTTCTAGAATCTACTGGGGATAAGCTTCCTGCTGGGGAGATGGATTGAACTCTCCTGGGGAAATCTTCAGACTGGACTCTCCTGGGGAAATTTTTTGAGGTTGCACTGGGGAATTTTTGAACTGTACGGGGGAAGTGGCTCCACTGAATGTCTGGTATACCGCCGGGGAACAATCTTAGACCAAGACTGCCGGGGATGCTTGTTAAGAATGTCTGTGTACTCCGCTGAGGAATGTTGCTATCTGCTGGAGGATACCCAACTTCCTTAAGGCTGACAGGATAACTCTGCTTGGGGAGAGTGCATTGACTTGCTGGCTCACTCTCTGGGGACTTAAGATATCTTGGTTATGTTCTTCAGCTGAACCTACCTTGGTACCTTGGTGGACAGAGCAATTAGATTGCTTGGACAACTCATTATTGCCCCTGTTTCTAGTGTTACCTGTAATTAATCCTTTGTTTCGCATGCAATTATTTATGAGTTAGAAATCATTGTCAAATGCATATATCACAAATTGAACCTTGGACGTCCTTCGCAAAACAAAACAGAAAAGGAAAAACAATTGGCAATTTTAGCGGAAAAGTGAATTTATATTGATTTTTGAATTTGCCTGTAAATAGGCGTTTATGTACAAGAGGCTGACGTCCTAGTAAGAGAACGCCGCCGAAAAAAAGAATTTATACAATTTGTGAAAAGGGAAAACAAAACAGCTATGTGAAAAGAATAATCCCACTGGGTTCCAACTCTGCTATCGCCTTTATATCTTTGAGCGTCTCATCACTTTGCTGCTCAATTGACGATGAAGCTGATTGATCGATGCCGTCTGAACTTGATGTTGATACCGGATTCTGGATGCAAAGTGATCCAATGAGACATAGTATTACGCTTTAATCCCTAACTTTTGCCTGGACCGACCTTTCGGGTTTTCAGTCCACCGGGATACCCATTTTTGCCCAAGCCACCTTTTCAGGTTTTCGACTTGCCGGGTGTACAGATTTTTTTTCATTTCATCCCTCATTTTGCCCGAACCCTTTTGTTTCCCCGGGAAGCCCTAATTTTTGCCTAGGTATGTCAACCTAACGGGTCTTTTATCATGCGTAGTATCTTTTTACTATGTCTGCATTGGCGGGATGAGGAAGGTCGTCACCATCCATGGTGGTCAGAATCATGGCTCCTCTTGAGAACACATGTTTAACCACAAATGGCCCTTCGTATGTGGGGGTCCATTTGCCCCTGGGATCACTCTGAGGAAGGATGATGCGTTTGATTACCAGATCCCCAACTTGATACTCTTGTGGTCTGACTTTCTTGTTAAATGCCCTGATCATCCGTTTTTGGTACGTCTGACCATGACAGATAGCAGTGAGTCTCTTTTCGTCAATTAGATTTAGCTGATCAAGTCGAGTTTGGATCCAATCATCTTCACTCAGATCTGCATCCTTCATTATCCGGAGAGAGGGTATCTGCACTTCGATCGGTAAGACTGCCTCCATGCCGTAGACCAAGGAAAAGGGAGTTGCCCCGGTTGACGTCCTTGCTGAGGTACGGTAGCCGTGAAGAGCAAACGGTAACATCTCGTGCCAATATTTATAGGTCACTGTCATCTTCTGCACAATCTTCTTGATATTCTTATTAGCTGCTTCTACAGCCCCATTCATCTTCGATCGGTAAGGAGAAGAGTTGTGGTGCTGCATCTTAAATTGCTCGCAGAGCTCAGTGATCATCTTGTTATTGAGATTGGTACCGTTGTCTGTAATGATCCTTTCCGGGACGCCGTATCGACAGATCAGGTTATGCCGAATGAACCGTGCCACAACATTCTTGGTTACTGTAGCGTAAGAAGCTGCTTCAACCCACTTCGTAAAGTAATCAATCGCCACCAGGATGAAGCGATGCCCATTGGATGCCGTAGGTTTAATCTCGCCGATCATATCTATGCCCCACATTGCAAACGGACAAGGTGCTGTCAAGACATTCAAGGGAACCGAAGGAACATGCACCTTATCTGTATAAATCTGGCATTTATGACATGTCCGAGAATGTTGGTAACAGTCAGCTTCCATTGTGGACCAGAAATATCCTGCCCGAAGGATCTTCTTTGCCATGGTATGTCCACTGGAATGTGTTCCGAAGGTACCTTCATGTAGCTCTGCCATGATCCTTTCTGCTTCAGCTTTTTCCACACAACGCAGTAAGGTCGAATCATGGTTTCGCTTGTATAGAATGCCATTGCTGAGGAAGAACTTCGCTGCAAACCTTCTCAGAAACTTCTTGTCGTTGACAGATGCACCTTCAGGGTATTCTTGAGCTTCCAAGTATCTTTTCACCTCATAGTACCAGGGTTTTTCAGTCACTACCTCAGCCTCAAGATCACAACAGTATGCCGGTTCGTCCAGTTTCCAGATAATGACTCGGGGAGCCTCATTGTCCCATTTGACTTTGAACATGGAAGACATCATAGCTAACGCGTCCGCCAACTGATTCTCCTCTCTTGGGAAATGTTCAAAAGTTATCTCTGTGAAATGGGGGATCAATGTCAACACACACTCTTTGTAAGGAATAAGATTCGGATGTTTCGTATCCCACTCGCCTTTGATCTGATTGATCACGAGAGCAGAATCTCCGAAGACACTCAGAAACTTGATCCTTAAGTCAATCGCAGCTTGGAGACCCATGATACACGCCTCATACTCCGCCATGTTGTTGGTGCAGTTGAAACATAGCCGGGCAGTGAGTGGAGTATGAGTGCCTTGAGGGGATATGATCACAGCGCCGATGCCGTTACCCAAAGCGTTGGAGGCTCCGTCAAAGTGCATAGACCATCGGGATCCTTCCTCAGGTCCTTCATCCGGTCTAGGTACTTCACAATCAGTCACTATCATGATGCTCTCGTCAGGGAACTCAAAGTTCATTGATTGGTAGTCATCTACTGCCTGGTGTGCCAAATGGTCTGCCAATACACTTCCTTTGATAGCTTTCTGAGTCGTGTACTGGATGTCGTATTCTGTCAAGATCATCTGCCCTCTTGCTATTCTCCCAGACAGAGCAGGCTTTTCGAATATGTACTTTATCGGATCCATCTTTGAAATCAACAGAGTAGTGTGAGTCAGCATATACTGTCTCAGCCGGCGAGCAGCCCATACCAAAGCGCAGTAAGTTTTCTCGAGCAGTGAGTATCGGGTCTCACAGTCGGTAAACTTTTTGCTAAGGTAATAAATGGCGTGCTCTTTTCGACCAGACTCGTCATGCTGCCCCAGCACACACCCCATTGAGCTGTCAAGTATAGTATCAGAGGTCTCCCTTCAACCGGTGGCATAAGGATGGGTGGTTCTTGGAGATACTCTTTGATTCTGTCAAAAGCAGCCTGGCATTCATCGTTCCAATGTACTACCTGATCTTTCTTCAGCAGCTTGAAGATTGGTTCACAGGTAGCAGTTAGGTGCGAGATGAATCGGGCAATGTAATTCAGTCGTCCTAGAAAGCCTCTGACTTCTTTCTCTGTCTTGGGAACTGGCATCTCTTGAATGGCTTTAATTTTGGAAGGGTCCACTTGAATACCCTTGTCGCTTACGACGAAGCCTAGCAACTTTCCAGATCTTACCCCGAAGGTGCACTTGTTCGGGTTCAACCTCAGCTTGTACAGTTTCAAACGGTCAAACAGTTTCTGCATATGGTCAAGGTGTTCCTCCTTAGTTTGGGACCTTGCGATCATATCGTCAACATACACTTCAATCTCATGATGGATCATGTCATGAAATAAAGCAACCATGGCACGTTGGTAGGTTGCCCCAGCATTTTTCAACCCGAATGGCATGACCTTGTAGCAGAAGGTGCCCTACTGAGTAACAAAGGTAGTCTTTTCCATGTCTTCAGGAGCCATCTTGATTTGATTGTAACCTGAAAAACCATCCATGAAGGAGAACACCTTGTGCTGAGTAGTATTGTCAACCAGAACGTCAATGTGAGGTAGGGGGAAGTCATCCTTGGGGCTGGCCCTGTTCAGATCCCTGTAGTCAACACACATTCTGACCTTACCATCTTTCTTCGGTACCGGCACCACATTGGCAACCCACTGAGGGTAAGAAGTCACCGCTAGAAACCCGACATCGAATTGCTTCATAACCTCAGCTTTGATCTTCTCGGACATCTCTGGACGCATGCGGCGGACCTTTTGCTTAACCGGAGGGCAGTCTTCCTTAGTAGGCAAGTGATGGACCACAATGTCGGTATCCAACCCGGGCATGTCTTCGTAGGACCAGGCAAAGATCTCCACATAATCATGCAACATCTGAGTCAACCGTTGTTTCACGCTGAGCTCCAGATTGGCACCAATCTTAACTTCCTTTCTATCTGCCTCAGTACCCAGATTTATCGTTTCCACTGGCTCTTCATGTGGCTGAATTGCCCTCTCTTCCTGGAGTAACAGTCTTGCAAGCTCGCCAGGCACTTCGCAATCATCTTCACCTTCGTCTTCGGCTAAGTTGATCGGATTTTTGAAGTCATAACTGGCAGTAGCAGAGTCGTTACCAGTGAGATCCAGAGTGGATTGAAACCTGTATGGGTGAGTGTGTGTAAATATGGCTGTTTTGCAATATATAAAGAAAGAAAGAAAGAAAGGGAGCACAAGATTTGAAATGCGAAAAACGTCCAATGTCTTTATTCATGATATATGTAAATGACAGTTATAAGCCCTCACAAATGAAGCCACGATGCCCCGGGTAAGACACCGGGCCATAAAGTTTTAGTTTATTGTTTATTACAAATTAAAAACAAAGGAGTTCATTACTGCGTAACAAAAGTAACAGGTATGTTGTCTTTTGCAGTCCAATTGCTAGGTCCACTGTCGGCCGTCGGATAAATCCAGCTGTTGAACTCAGATTCTTCCACTTCGTCATCATCCCTGATAGCATTCACTCCATGGTCAGGCAGGGGAGCTGTCACTACATTGGGTTTCTCAGGTGCCTCAAATTGTACCTCCTTCGCATCAATAAGGTCTTGAACCTCATTCCTTAGGGCCCAGCAGTCGTCAGTAGAATGCCCCGGGCTATCAGAGTGATAAGCACAGTGGGCATTTGGATTATACTTCGGAGATGCAGTATTCACAACCTTCGGAGCCTCTCTGACGGTTACCAAGTTGGTCGATAGCAATTGCGGCAAGATTTGTGACAAGGTCATACTAAGCCGAGTGTATTCCCTTCTGGGTCTCTCACCCCTTGGTTGGTTAGGTTGCCGAGGAGCGGCAACAGGCTTAGCAATTACCACCGCGTTGACAGCTTGGCGGTGCTCTGGTTTATCTTGCCTCCTAGGCCCATACACAGCACTGGCCTCCTTTTTGAAAGGCTTCTTCTCAGAACTTGAGGACGCACCCTTCTGAATTTTACCTGATTTCATACCAGCCTCGATCCTTTCCCCAGTCAGAATGAGATCTGTGAACCCTGCAGATGAATTGCCAATAAGATGATTGAAAAACGGCCCGGATAGGGTCCCCAAAAACATATCTACCAATTCACGGTCTGTTAATGGTGGCTGCACCCTGCCAGCCAGGTCCCTCCATTTCTGCGCATACTCTTTAAAACCTTCTCCCGATCCTAGCGACATACCCTGGAGTTGGGTACGTGTAGGAGCGAGGTCGGCATTATATTGATACTGCTTGTAAAAAGCAGTATCCAACTCCTCCCAGTTACGAACCTTGGTTCCATCCAGCTGATAGAACCATTCGAGACGAGTCCCTGAAAAACTCTCCTGGAAGAAGTGGATCCACAAGTTCTTGTCCACAGTATACGGCTGAATCTTCCGCACATAAGATCTGAGATGTAGCTTAGGGCAGGACGCCCCGTCATACTTGGCGAAAGATGGTGCTTTGAACTTGTATGGGATGACCACACCAGAAGATAGACCCAAGTCTCCGAAATCCAAACCAGGCACTTGTTGAATTTCCATGGCATTCAGACGGTCTTCCAACTGCTTGTATCTGTCTTCAGCTGGAGGATACTGCTCCTCATTAAAATCAGTCTCGTTGTCAGAGACCACCAGACTTGGAGCCCTTCCCCCTTGGGGACTGCCTTTGCCTACAGAAGAACCAGCTGGATCAACAACCTCATTCTGCAGGGTGTTACCAAACCTCCGGCCCGTGTTGAATAGAACAATTCTCTTCTTCTTCTTCTTGACCAGCAGAGCCTTCAGCTCCTCTTGACCTTGAGCCAAACCCATGATCAACTCTTGAAATTGGGCGTTCTGAGCCTGAAGGTCCTTGATAGACTGCTCGGTAGATGATTCAGGGTTCATGATGCTGAAATAAACAGCGAAGAACATTAAGCAACCTGAAAAGGAGAGTACATGTGATGCACATAATGAATGGAATGCGTATGATTTATGTTTTCAAAGACAATCGGGAATCAACTTTGTAAACAAAAAGGAACACACTTCATTAGATTCAACCTTGAAATTTAAATTGTTCAACATATTGCCCTTAGGCGTTACATAAAAATGGAAATACTAAAAAGGGAAATAAAACTGTAAAAGAACATCCAAAGCTCATCATTGATCCCAGGGTCTCCTCTTCTCAGTACGGATGTAGTCATTCAAAGCTCGCTCGTTCTCCAACTGCTTTGTCAGCCTCTGGATCTTCAATTCCCGCTCGTTGAACTTTTCCCGATAAGAATCCCGTTCTTCTCGCAGTTGCGCCCAAGACCTCTTTAGCATATCATAATCAGTAGGTATCTGAGGAGGGAGGACAGTTGGAGGAGCCCCATCTCTATCAGGATATTCAAGAATGACGGGTCTGACAGCTTCATATGGCATACCTAACTTCTGAGCACGGATGCAGACCCATTTGTAGTAGGCTTCCATAGGTAGAGAAGTCTTTGGTCCCAACTCTTGTGGGTCAGCTTTGTGAATTCTGTCCCAAGCCTTGATGAACCTACGACGCAGCTCGTCACTATCCACCTGAAACTGAAAACTGATGTGAGGCACCAACATCTCATGAGGCCCTGCTCTTCTGGCTCTTCCAAACTGTCGGAGAGCTAGACATGGATTATAAGAGATTCCTCCTTGGGTACCAATCAAAGGAACATTAGGATATTCTCTGCAACGATCAATAACAGTTACCTCATCCAAACCTCTGAAAGTCCAAATGATGTCCTTATCAGTGAGAGACATTAACTTATGAGCCCAACCTCTTCCTTCTTTGTTCTTCAGCACGAACTTAGGGAGGTGCGAAATAAACCACCTCACTAACAAAGGAATACAACACCACAGAGTTCCTCGTCTTCGGGCAGTACGAGCATAAAGTTGTTGCAGGCACTACAAGAAAAAAAGAGATTTACGACACATAAATTGCGACAGTTCCCACAAAACCGTCCTTATTCCTGAATTGCGACAGTTGTCACGACGGTTAGGCTCAACCGTCATAGATTTTCAAGCATTATTCCTGAATTGCGACAGTTGTCACGACGGTTAGACTACTTTTTTTTATTCTTTTACTTTCCCACTTTTTTTCAGCAACACAATATCATAATATCAACACAATATCATAATATTTTCAGCAACTAATATTTATTATTAAATTATAAACAAAATACAACAAATAAAAATATAAAAAAACAAAATAGGAGTAACAAACAAAATTGAAAGAGGATTAGGTTTTGTGAAAGAGCTTTTTATCCGATTGAAGCAAAGAACCACCGCCGGAAGTACGATGTTGCGCCTAGAATGGTGAAGCTTCCATTCTTCGATTCGACTCAATCTTCTTCATCTTCTGCGCGATCTTTGTATCATCCGAATATCAAGGTATATAAATTATTGATTCAATCTTCTTCTACTTCTTTTCAATTTTCTTTCGATTTTACCGTGGTGATGTGTTTCGGTTGAAGTTGCAGAATCAGTTGCATTGATGAAGATGATGAACGAATGAAGTTATTGATTCAGTGAAGATGCATTGAGGACGATTGAAAAACGGAAGGTGATGATGCTGTTTTGAGATAACCAGAAGGTGAGTTTTTCTTTCTTTCTGTGAATCTCCTTCTGAGTTTTTTGTGTGATTTTCTGATTGAATGAATCGTGAGCCAAGTGAGAGAGTGAAAGTTTTGTATGATGTAAAGGACTTGTGATGATAATGGTTTTGTAATGCTTGTGAACAACTTGTAATGAACATGATAGACTACGGTGGCTCCATATTCAGAATTTCAACCGCCGGTCACTGCAATTTGAGTGTTCATTCAGTATATTAAATCCATCCTCTTTGTCGAGAAAGGGTCTTGATGTTCATACTGTCCATCTCCATAGGCTACTGATGCGCTTTCAACATTTAGAGTCTTTATCCTTATGTGGTTGTACGGAGCTCAATGATTCAAGATTAACCCGTCTGCTAAGCTATGGTTCGAATTTACAGAAACTTAATCTAGATTGTTGTTTGAAAGTTACTGATTACGGGCTATCCCTGGTTGCTTCTGGTTGTCCCTCATTGACGTCAATTAGTCTCTATCGGTGTATCAACATTTATGATGACGGATTAGAGACTTTAGCCACTGCTTGTTTATCTTTGAAATGCATAAACCTCTCGTACTGCTCATAAATATCCGACAAAGGGTTGAAAGCTCTTACTCAGAGGTGTCGTCAGCTTCAGGTAGTTAACATATCACACTGTGAGAGTATAAGAGGTGTTGGCTTCAAAGGGTGTTCAAAATCTCTCACACATGTAGAGGCTTGGTCTTGTAAGCTCAACCCAGAAGGGGTGACGGGAATAATTAGTGGCGGTGGTATAGAGTATCTAGACGTATCTTGTTTAAGTTGGTATCCCTTAGGAGATACCTTGCTTGGAATAAGATTGTCCTCAAACCTCAAAGTCCTTAACTTTCGAATGTGCAGATCTGTTTCCGATACTTCTATTGTTGCAATAGCCATGGGATGTACACTACTTGAAGAATGGAACTTAGCATTATGTCATGAGGTGAGGATATCTGGATGGCAAGCAGTGGGGTTATATTGTCAGAATTTGAAGAGACTGCATGTTAATCGATGCCGTAATCTCAATGATAATGGCCTGCAGGCATTACGAGACGGTTGCAGAAGTCTCTCGGTTTTGTACTTGAATGGTTGTGTTCACGTGACTCCTTTTGCATTAGAGTTATTCAAGTCTCACAGAGCAAATGTTTGTATAAAGGATGAAGAGGTAATGTGCATCAATCCTTACTCCCCATTCAGATGATACTGACTGGTACAAAATTGTCATCTCCCTAGAGAAAGGTCTGCATTCAGCTGAGTATTTACCAGTTGTTTCAAAAGGTCTTTATTTGTGTATAAAATGTATTTTAAAACTCGGGGTTGCTTCTAGTTATACATTACTTAGATGCTACCTGGTATAGATTTTCACCTGTCATAAATATTTACACATAATTCTGGTATTGAATTCGATAGAGGTACATTAGTATTGTAATTTGTCATTTATATCACGTAATGATCTCAATACATAATGTCACTTTGAGGACAAGTATGCATTTTCCAAAGATGTTCTTGATTACAAAAAAGATTGTTAACTATGTAGTTCTTGATTTGTTTAATCCGATAGCAAGCTGAAGTGTTGTGTCTGGACATTAAACAAGCTTCACACTAGTCTGTGTTACAATTTTCTATGAATAACAAAGCATCAAATAGTTCACGTTTTAAGTTGTTGCAACATTAGAGCTAAACTTGTCAAATAGGGACTATGTCCAACTTCATTATATGTAAAAACAAGTTCTGTCAAATCTCAAAAAAGGTAAAATTCAACATTTATAAAATGATATTGAATATAGTAAGTTCCCGACATGTTCCATTGATTCATTGATTCTATCCAAATGCACAACTTTCTTTAGATCGTTGTTCCACAATCTTTCCCTTATTTGCTTAGTATCATTATCAACAAAGAACATGAACGTCTATCCCATACCAAGTTGGATTCAAATTAAATTTGAATTTGACTTGAAATTTAAATTTAAAGCAAAACTCCATTTTGACATAAAAACAAGATATAATCATTTGATTGTAATGTGGATCTGTGACTCAAATTCAAGTGTTCTTGGTTCAAAGAAGTGGAAGTGAAATAATAAAAAACTGCACATGAAACACAACTGCAAGATTAACGCAAGATTTGATGATTTGTTTTTCAGGTTTGTTGAAAATCTGGTAAAATGCTGGTACTATTTGAAACGCCGGCGGGTTTTGCCCTTTTCAAAGTTCTCAATGAAGGAAAGCTTTCTGAAGTTCAGGTGATTATCATTATTATTATCGTTTAAACTGTTCATAGTATAAATCTATCAGTTTTTTTTATATTTTTTGTTATTTATTGGTTGTATTTTCAGTTTTTGAAGGAAAAATGATTTTGATTTTAGTTGTAATTGTTGAAAAATTATGCGAAGTCTAAAAGGAAAATACTTTTAAGAAGTGATATGGAATCCATGTTTGGACATAGTATCCAAGAACAAGACCACCAAATGCAGAATCTTCACACATCTTGCAAGTCACTCTCATTAGTGATATCTACTTCCACAGCCTTCTAGCCCACTATACCGGAAAAGCATTATGTCCACTTGCAAAACCAAGTTGAATCATCCAAATTCTTTTTCAGGTATCTACCATCATAATATCCACAAACTTTTGCTTTGATAAATTAGTAACTTACAAACTTTGTTATAATTGTATTGGTGCCGCACGAATATTCTACTGGTTTTATTAGTGAAGAACATAGGAATTTATAAGATATGGTTTAGGCATCATGTAAAAGTAATCATATGGAATCATAGATTCATTAGATGGATCATGTACTCATACCCCACTCCATGTATTCGGTCTTCAATGTCAAGACAACATCAATTAATATAAAAATTACTTTAATTTTAAATATATGTAGGTTAATTATCATGAAAGTTGGTTAAATGGTTAACATCTTAAAACTTAAATTAATGAATATCTAAATAAAGAGAATAATAATTATATGGCTCAGCGTCTAGTCACATAACAAGATGGAATAAAGAGTCATGCTATCAAGTTCTAAACAAGGGAAGAACAAGATAATGAAAAGTAATAACAGTGTAACATATGTAACAAAAATAAAGTTGAGTTAAGATCATTGTAGTTATAAAAATAGAACAAGAAAATCACATAAGCTATCACTTATTCACATATTAAAAATATTGAAGTTTTGCTTGTACAGAACAAGTAACGTCACAAATTTTGTACTCTTTACAAGTTCATACATATGCTTAAGGGCTTTGTGCTTGAGCCAATGAGTGATAAATCTAAAAAGGTTTAGTTCCTGAAGGTGAGTCGAATACTTAAGCACAGTCGAACAATGACTGAAAATACTTTACAAGAGATGAGAATATTATGTTGTTAACATTAAACTTCAAATGCTAATCTTTACGATGAAATCATTTTGGTTATGAAGGAAAAATTAATTGTGCTCCTTCAAATATTAGGATGTTATTGAAAATTAAAATAATTATTTTTGAGATACAATATTTATAGGACATTAAACCCCATAATACAAACGATTTGGGTAAAGGAAGACAAATGCCAATACACTACGGCTCTAACAAACACAATTACTTCACAGTTTCATCGCCTATTGCGTAAGACATATATGCCATAATGTAATAAACATGTTAAAAATAGTTGCAATTGTTAATTCGTGACATTTTTTTCTGAACAAGCTCATGTTGTTTGGCAAGAAATTCAGAACACAGCTTCCTCAAGCTGTAGGCGCTGCTTATTCGCTTAAAATGGACGGAAAAAGTGCTTGTGCAGTCACTTTTTGTGGAGATGGAAGTACTAGTGAGGTTAGTAATGATGAATATGAGCCAACAATCTCTCTTAAGAACGTAATTATAGAATAACGCATCATTATGCTTCTAGCTGATATTTGAAATATTGTAGGGAGATTTTCATGCTGCTTTGAACTTTGCAGCAGTAATGGAGGCACCAGTTGTTTTCATATGTCGTAACAACGGATGGGCCATTAGTACCCCTGTCGAAGAACAATTTCGAAGTACTCTATACAAATTCTTCCTACTTAAGTTGTTTATTCAAACAGACTCTATATAATTTTCTCAAGTCTATATGATTGACTTCGGTGTTTTGATTAGGTGATGGCATTGTGGTGAAAGGTCAAGCTTATGGGATATGGAGTATGAGAGTAGATGGAAATGATGCTCTTGCCGTTTATAGTGCAGTTCATACTGCACGCGAAATTGCTATAAAAGAACAAAGACCAGTTTTGATTAGTTTTTGAAGGAAAAATGATTTTGATTTTAGTTGTAATTGTTGAAAAGTTTGTATCTTGTATGTTTATGATCTCTGAGATATATACTTGTCCTATTCCTATTTAATTTTTTTAGGGTTTATGAGGTTTCTTTCATGAATTTTGTAGAATATTGTAACATTTTTTGTAATTCTCTCAAGTTGTAGCAAACCAATGTAAATATTAAAATGAAATTTGGCCTTTGATGATATTTGAATTTTTCATGTTTATTGGTAAAATTTGCACTTCTTTTTACCTTTGATCACATTTTTTTGATATTATTGATGATTATTTGATATTAAATGTTTTTATTGTAATTAACTTTATTATGTTGAAAAGTGATAGAAAATAAAATAAAATACTATAAATAAAAAAATATTAAAGTAAATAATAATTTAAATATAATAGTAAAATATTATTATATTTAAAATTATTTTACTAAATAATAATTTAAATAAAAATATTATTTGAAATTTATAAATCAGATTACGACGGTTAAAACCGTCGCAATTTCTAACCTACGGCGGTAGAATAACCGTCGCAAACAACAACAAAAACAAAAACTAAAGTCAAATTCACGACGGTATATAACCGTCGCTATCTGTTGTGCGTGACAGTTTTGCAACCGTCGCGAAATAGGCTGGGGACGCACGATTCTGCGACGGTACTTCTACCGTCGTAGATTGTAAATTGCGACGGTTTTAACCGTCGTAATCAGCCAAAATAACCGTCCCAATCTATCATTTTTCTTGTAGTGAGGATGTCACCCAAGAGAGTGGGCACAGGGTTCCGAGACATGAAGATCCTTATGGCAGTGACATTAATGAAGTTATCAGGATTAGGAAACAAAACTAGACCATAGATTAAGAGAGCCAGGATGTCTTCATACGCCCTAAAGTCCAAGTCATTCCAGAAACTGTTAGCCTTACCAATCAGAAACTTGGCCAAGAAACCCTTAACTTTGCTTCTAGTCACCCAGTTGTCCATTACCTCCTTGTGGGTCAAGGGCAGAGCTGCAGCAATCTCCTCAAGCCTAAGAGTCTTTTCCCAACCAGTGTAGGGAGTCTGATCCAAGATAGGGATGCCAAGCAAATCAGAGAACTCTTCCAGGGTAGGGACCAGCTGGAAGTCTTGAAAGGTGAAGCACTGGTATAGAAGGTCATATAACTGGGTCAGGACACTCATCAGCTGTTGGTCCCACTTTGCTGTGACTAAACTGAGAAGAGAACCATGCCTCTGGGTGAAGGAAGTAGTGTTTGGAATTCTGCTAACCAATTCTTCAAGCAACTCAGGTGGGTGAACAAAATTGAACCGGATAGTGTTCCTTCGCATAGGCATCATGATGTCCTACAAAACAGAGCAAAGGTGAAACCCTCTTGTCTTTGAAATGGTCAGTCCTTATGCAGGATGCATCAATGTTTATGATGGCATGATGTTATGATAAAGCACACCACAAATATTCACAAAGGCAAACATGATAAGGCACACAAGTCACACAAAGAGCCCTTAGAGTTTAGGCCAGCATGGGATCTAGGTATTACCCTCTTTCAGTTTGTTGGTTAAGACCTGTCCTATCAGAAGTTACCGGGTTCTAGAGGATCCCAATATCACTGACTACCCTCAATCGGTCATAACTACAACATCGCAATCTTTTCTTGCGGCCAGAACCATCGCGAGAGTTTAGCCTCAATGGGCGTAGCATACTGCTACTGTTCTATTGGCCAAGTTGGGTCATTTAAGGTTCTAAGGTCGGTTGGTGCTTAATGACTCCTCAGAAGACCCATATTCTCCTCGTTGCGACACAAAGGATATCGGTACAGACCAAGGTGCCACACTAACGTAGCCACTGCTTCACCCGTGTCGGTCTACGCCGGACAGGTCCCTCACAGCTTATGCTACCTAACAGGGTATCCCCAGATCCTGGTTAGGATCTATGTACCTCCGATGCAGCCCACAATAATAAAGCAAACAAGCACAACAATTGAAAACACAAGTGATCTTAGTCCTAAGGTACACTTCACTCAAAAAGTGTCCCCAGTTATGTGATCGGTGGATCTGGAACTGACTGTTTGACGCTGGTTCGCGAAATGTCGCGGTAAGCAAGAGTCGCCACCGTCTTTTATTTTCTCCAACATGGACAAGACAAAAGCACAGCAAAATTCCTTATGAGATTATCTCTCGGTTCGGGAGGTAGATTTATAGAAAGGGAAGGTGTTAGCATCCTTTCTATCCATGGTTATCCATGGGCTCTTAGATACTTGCTCATTTGTGTTTTCAAAAGTGTTTGCTTTTCAATTGTGAGTGAGTTTGAAAAAGTTTCATTTAAAATTTCAGAATGATTCTTGTATCAGTCCTCAAGAGTGTTTGAAAAATTGTTTTGAAAGCTTTTTGAAAAGTGTCGGTGTGAAAAGATTTTTGTTTTCTTTTTTAGAAATAGAGCAAGTATCTACGAGTCATCTACCTACCCTAAGGAATTAGGCTGTGTAAATGTCCTTTAGATAGTGCCATCCCACCATTGAGAGGTAGGTAGCACCACCGTTGGAGGTGTTCGGGTCAATTCGTTTTTAGGGACAGTGTGGTCACCAGAGTAAAAGTAGGACACCTTAGAAGCTACCCCTATGCCATAGATCATGGACATAAGGACTTACTAAAACGTCCTATACTCGACGACCACGTTTCGAGGGCAAGGCAACAGTGAGGCGTACCCTAAGAGTGGTGTGTGAATTTGTGTGTTGTTTTCAGTTAATATTTGTCTTTTATCATGCCTTTGGTGAGCTACGCATTGTTTTTAATTTAGGCCATTCATTCTTTCATGCAAAGTTAGCAGTTTAAAAAGTGCGGAAATCAAAGTGCGGAAAGTAAAATCCTACGCTATTACAAGGCGCGGGTCTATACATCGCCAAATTAACAAAGACCCGTTTTTTAATAAAATGCGGAAAGTAAATAAATTTCCTAATTACTATTACAAGGCTTGAGCAATTACATAATATTTGGAAGAAAATAAATAAGAATAAGTGCGCGAAAAGAAATTAGAATCGGGTGTTCGAGGGCGTTGGACCCTTTTGAGAAATTAAATAAAATTAAAAAGCTAATTAATTATTTAATTAAGAAAAGAAATTGTTTTTTATGTTTTTTTGTATTTAATGAAAATAAAGAAAATTAATTAACATTAGAAGTTAAATAAAACCCTAGTTCTAAGGTGTTTTTAATTATTTGTGAAAGATATTCAAGTTTAACCTAATTTACCCTAATTAATTAATTACATGTTTATTTACAAAATTAATTAATAATTAATAATAATGGTAATAAGAAAAAATTATTTATTAAAAAAAAAAATGCTAAAAAACCTAATTTCTACATATTTTAGTTATTTAAGAAAGGGTTAAAATTGAAAACCTAATTTTACTAAATTAATGGTTTAAAGATTTATTTACAAAAATATTAATGAATTAAATATTAAATAAACATATTTTGATTTTTCTGGTTTTATTATGAAAATTAATTTTATGGTGAAAAGAACTAATTAAAACATTAAAAAGAATTTAAAGAAAATAAAATAAAGATAAAAAATAATGCAAACCATGGGGGGGGGGGTATCAGGCCCTTTTGGAGGTTTATTGAGAAATCTGGCCCAAGAATAAAGCCCTTTTTTTGACTTTCAGGAATTATGTGTGGAAGGGTTGACTAGTGTGCATGGTGATCTTCACGTTCTGGCCATCAGATTGAAGCTCCTGGACACTTGGCAGGCTTGAGCGTTGGGACATATGGTGGTCTTTTGAACGAACGCTGCATGGAAGCATGTTAATGGAAAATTATGAAATATATAAGGGGACCTGGGAATCGAACCCAGGTCCCAGTACCTGCATGACAACTCACCAACCAGTTGAACTAGCGCGTTTCTTTGTTAGTATAATGGGACATAATTATTATAATAGAAAAACAATATTATGCTGTAGTAATCAAAAAAACACGCCAGTATTCAAACTGACCAACCACACTCAGACACGCTGCCTTCTTCTTCGTTTGCCTGAGAAATAGAAAATAGATAGCGGGGGTTTTAAACCCCCACTAAATGGAACCTGCAAATAATAGCGAATACGCCCATGGTTAATATAAATTGAGCGCGAATAGTCCAATCGTTTCGTCTTGAGGTCACGATTTTATCTGCACCGGTTTGAAGGTCTAATTTTACACCCTATGCAAAGCCCCAATTTTGGAACTTTGAAACCCTAAAATATGCCAATGGTGAATCACGATACAGGCATTGTCAGTTCAATCAAAGGGTACCAATAGCTTCAGAACATTCATATTAGTATAAATCAACCATTAAAAATCATGAATCATTCATGGAACTTAAAACACGATTATGAAAAATTTGGAAAAGAAAGCAGTTTTGTTCTACCAATTCTCTGTACGTAGAGGCTTGGTTTCGATTGCAAAAGCTTTCTCGATGTCTCAGCAATGCTTTGGAACGCTTTTGAAGCTTTAAAACACCTTCTAACTAGGTTTTCAGTTTTCAATATTTTGTCAAAAAAATGCAATGTTGTTCTATGGTTTTGAGCACAGCTTTTTTGTCTGTATTAGGTTAGCTTTGCATATGTATGTGGATGGAATTAGGTCAAGAAAACCAGCCCATAATCCATGCATTGATGATTTGGAGATTTGATTTTCAATGATATCAATTTCAATCTTTTTGCCATGAAACTATTGCCAATCATGAGAGATATTGCCTTTTTGAATGTGAAACGAAATCCTTAGCACATAATGAATGAATTCTCTGCACAAAAAGATTTGAAAGATATTATTTGATATTTTTTCATATTTAAATTTAATTAAGTGAATTAATAATAATAAAAATTCAAATAATTAATCAAAAATAAGAAAATACATCCCTTTGAGGTCAATGGGTCGTGCATAGCCTTTGGGTAATGATTCATGAAAGAAATTGAGGCCCACTAGCATTTTTTAGGCCTTTTGTGCAAAGTTGACTTTTCAAAATTCCCAAACATTTCCCAACTTCTACAAGGCATATCTTGCTCAATATTTAAGCTTTGATCATGTTCTTGGACATTTTGGAAAGTTCTTGAAGTCCTCTAACCAATTTCTTTGGTCCCATGTCATTTTGATTTACCAATCTCAAGTTATGGTCTTTGACTTAAAGTGCCTTTTTGTTGACTTTTGAAAATGACCTATAATGTTGAAATTGATAACTTTTTGTGAGAGCATTTCTTGGACTTTAAGTGTGAAGATGAGTTGTAGGAAATGTCATTTTCTTCAAAATGAGCTTTGGATGGGATTTTTCTGATAAACCATGAAGAAGTTATGCCCTGGTCAATTTGCAGTTGACTTTTTCAACTGTCCAAAAATGGAAACTTTTGCATCTTGAGACTTTTTGAGCCATGCCTTGAGAATCATGATAAAGAATTGATCAAATGATGTTTGTGGCTTCAAAATAAGATGTTGACCAAAAGTTTTGACTTTTGACTGTCAAATGACCATTTTGCCCCTACAGTCGACTGTGAAGTATTTAGGGGTTTTGATTGTGTAATTTGATGCTGTGACTCTTGAAACTTGGCATATGGATGCTTGACAATGTTTATAGGCATGTGAGACTTGATTGGACCCTTGGAAACTTCAATTTCTTTTCCAGAACCAAAACCCTAATTTTGACTGTGTTAGCAGGCATTTGGACTGTGCAATCCTTGAGAGATTTTGAAGCTTGATCTTGGCAAATCTTGAAGAATATGGGAGGGAAAATTTTTGGGTACAACAAAGGGTATTCCAAAGTTGCATTCGAAGGAGGCTTTTGCTAAAAATGAAGGATGTAATCCAAGTTGCATTCGAAGGAGGCTCTTGCTCAACTGAAGTTTTCATCCAGGCACACAGAAGGTGAGTGCCCAAACGAAGACTTGCATTGCAGGGGGTACATGTGACCAGTAGGTCATGGCCTTCGATTGCAAGCATGCAGGCAGCAAAAGACACAAACGAAACCTGCAACGGGAAGTCACATGCCCAGGCGAAAGAGGCACGCTAGCAGCCACTTTGATAAATCGAAGGAGGCCAAGAGTCAATCGAAGGATGTAGAATCGAAGGAGACCTGTTTTCCTCCAAATTTTTCAAAATGTTATTTTTCTATTTTCTCCCTTTTTGACAGTTTCCTTTTAATTTTGGTACTGGAAAATACCAATGCACTTGTGCAAGCTAAAATCCTGAGAATCTTTATGAGAAAAGCCTTGAGAATTGAGAGGGCAAATTTTGGGGTACAACACCTTTCCTCTTGAAAATCCATGTTCTAACAAAAACTTACTAAGGAGTTCATACCAATCCCTAGGGGCTTGTTTGAGACCATATAAGGCACATTTTATTTTATAAACATGATTAGGATACTCAAAGTTTTCAAATCCGGGAGGTTGAGATGCATAAACCTATTCATTAATATAGCCATTTAGAAAAGCACTCATAACATCATTTGATATAATTTAAAATTTTGTGAACATGCAAAGGCAAGCAAAAGGCGTATATCCTCGAGTCGGACGACCGGTGCATAAGTTTCCTCATAGTCGATGCCCTCCTCTTGGTTATACCCTTGAGCAACAAGGCGAGCCTTGTTGTGAGTTATTATTCAGTTTTCTTCCAATTTGTTCCTAAACACCCATTTAGTGCTGATTACACGATGGTCTCGTGGAGGAGGGACAAGGTCCCAAACCTTATTTCTCTTAAATTGGTTTAGCTCATCTTTCATAACTAAAAACTAATTTTCATCGAGTAAAGCGTCTTTGGAGTTTTTAGGCTCAATTTGTGAGACAAAAGCAAAATGATAACAAAAGTTACTTATCTTGGACCGTGTAGTGACTCCTTTTGTGATATCTCCAAGGATATTGTCGATGGGATGATACTTGATATATTTACATTCCAATGGGAGATCATTTTCATCGCTTTTAACATCCAGATCTTTAAGTATTCTCTCCGAAGATACACCTGCACCATCAAACACAATAACTTTTCTGACCGATCTCAGACAATATTCATCAAAAAACACATGCACAAACTCCTTAACAATTTGTAACCTTTTATTAAATACCCTATAAGCTTCACTAAATTGAGAGTATCTGAGAAAGATACCTTCATCTACTTTTGAATCAAACTTACAAAGATTTTCCTTTCCATTGTTCAATACAAAACATTTACATCCGAAAACGTGAAGATGCGAAATATTCGGCTTTCTTCCTTTTAGTAGTTCATACAGAGGTTTGTTTATAATTGGACAAATTAGGATCCTATTCAAAACATATCAATCCGTACTTATGGCATTGGCCCAAAAAAACTTAGGAAGGGCATGTTCAGTGATCATAGTTCTTCCGAGTTCTTCTAAAACACAGTTCTGTCATTCCACTACTCCATTTTGTTAGGGAGTACGTGGTGCAGAAAAATTATGATTAATGCCATGTTTTTCACAAATTTCCTCAAAGAGATGGTTTTCAAATTCACCCCCGTGATCGCTTCGGATTGTAACAATGTTAGTGTTTAACTTATTTTAGAACATATTAGAAAAAAAATTTAAACACAAAAAGAGTGTCACTTTTGCTAGCCAAGAAAATTGTCCAACAAAATCTAGAGAAGTCATCTACTATAACAAAACCATAATAATTACCACCTAGACTTTTTATTCTAGATGGTCCAAAAAGATCCATGTGGAGAAGTTCAAGTGGTTTTGTTGTAGAGATAATCTTTTTAGATTTAAAATAAATTTTTGTTTGTTTGCCCATTTGTCATGCATCACATTAGTGATCTTTAGAAAAATTTATTTTGGGTAAACCAACAACTAGATCTTTTGATACAATTTTGTTTATCAAGTCAAAATTGACATGCGCTAATCGCCTATGCCAAAGCCATGAGTCTTCACTCATGGAAACAAGACATTTAGCGCCGGTCAAAGATACTTCATTCAAGTCAATCATATATACATTATTAACCCTCAAGCCTTTAAACACATTATCCTTATCACTATTTTCAATTAAGCAACAATCTTTTGAAAAAGAAACTTTATATCCTTTGCGCATAATTGACTAATACTAATGAGATTATGTTTAAGACCCTCAACTAAAAGGACATCTGAGATAATAGTAGAAGAGGGATTACCTACACTACCTTTTCCGAGTATAGCTCCCTTGTTGTTATCACCATAGGTTACAAAGCCTTTCTTCTTAGCCACAAAGTCAAAGAATGGGGAAATGTCACCCGTCATATGTCTTGAGCACCCACTGTCGAGAAACCATCTTCTCTTTGTAGTCTTAAGAAATTCCACCTACAAAATCAAATAAGGGAAATAGATACCCATTTTTATCGGGTCCTTGTGTATGAGTGAAACATGGGTTGCCTTTGGGAGACCATTTGAAAATGCCTTTAGGTACCAAGAATCTTCTAAATCGACATTTTTTAATGGTGTGTCCCTCCTTGCAACAATATAGACAAGCTAATTCTTGATAGGAGTTACTTTTTCTTTATTGATCTCTTATTTGATAAGTATATTTTTATAAGGATTAATCATACTTTTTCTAAAGTTTGATCGATCAATAGAAAATGTAACTTTGAGTTGTAAAGACTTGTCTAATTTGGCTTGAAGAATTATAGCCTCTCTTTTCCAAATGTGACAAGTTTCACATCCATGCCAATTTTTCCAAGAGGTCTTGTCAATTTCATCTTTGTCTTTTATACTCTCTATCATGGATGCCTTGAGAGTTTCCAACTCCTTTTCTGATTCAGAAACTTTATACTCAAGGTATTTGAAAATACTTTTATTTGAGGCTAAGGGTTTGAAAGCTTCCTTAGCCTCATGATATAGAGTATTAAAGGAATTTAATAATTCAATATAATACATATCATCAACATAATCATATTTAGAATGACTTACATTCTTTTTCTTTTTGTGATGCGCCATAAGACACAAGTTTGCCATTTACTCTTCATCACTAGAGTAATCTTTGCTTGATGAATCACCATTACTATCCCAAGCAATGTAAGTTGTTCTAAATTTGTTTGGCTTCTTTTGAAACATGTCTCTTACTTTGTCTTTCTTGAACAATGGATAATCTGGTTTGTAATGACCGGGTTTTCCACAATTGTAACAAGATCCTTTAGACTTATCTCTCTTGCTTTAAAAAGGTTTGTTTGGCTTAGCTTTCCTTCTATAGTCAATGAGATTCTTATCTGAATGTTGGATTTCATTCTCATCTCCATCACTTGAGTTACTTCCACTAGAATTTATGGTGGAAGACTTGGAACTTGAAGCCCTTAACACGATGGACTTCTTCTCTGTGTCCCTCAACTTTTCTTTCTTCTCTTTCTTTTCATGCTTATTTAGATTTGTGAACTCTTGCTCATGTTCTTGAAGCTTACCAAACAATGTTGTAAGTTCCAATATAGTTAGATGATTGGCTTCCTTGATTATCGTGACCTTAGGTTTCCATTCCCTATTAAGACATCTCAAAATCTTATTAATATCAACAACATTGGAATTAATATGACCAAGTGTGTGTAAGCGATTTATTATGTGAGAAAATCTATTTTGCATGTCCGCAATGGTTTCACCATGCTTCATGTGAAAGAGATCAAACTCTTGAGTTAATGTGTTAATCCTTGCTAATTTTACATTGTTTGTACCCTCATGGGTAAATTTTAAAGCTTCCCACACTGCCTTAGCGGTAGCACAATGTGAGACATGAAAGTATTCATCAACTCCAAGAGCTGATATGAGTATGTTTTTAGCTTTCCAGTCATAAGCATAGTTTTTCTCATCTTTTTCATCCCATTGTGCTTCTGGTTTAGGCACAACGGCACCCGCATTGGTTAACATAATTATGGCCATAGGACCTTCTTCTATGACTTTCCAAATTTTTCTATCAACAAAATTGATATGAACACACATACAATCTTTCCAATAGCTATAGTTTTCACCGGTGAAAATAGGTTCTCTATTGTACGCCCCTTTTAGATCGTTCTCCATTGTCTAAAGAGTTATATGTGAAGCACTAGATGAACTGGTGCTCTGATACCACTTGTTAGACGATATGACGTATCTAGAAGGGGGGGGGGGTTAAATAAATACCATGATTTCTAAAAGGAGTTTTTAAAGAAAACTTAAAACACAGTGAAAGCTACCCGGATACACTCGTCTAAAAACGATCCTCTATTGAAAAGACCGGATATGCGTAAAACCGAATGGAATGAATCAATGATAATTATTAACACTTAATTCAATTATAATTGAGCACTTATACTTTTTAACTGTTGTCAATTACTCCCAATGAATTATTGAGTATAAAACCCACAAATTTGCACTTTTGGACTTTTATTGAACACTTGGTGTGCGTAATCACACCAAGTCAAATCTATCTTAATTTTTAGTGTTAAAACCAATTATAGCAATGAAAGTGATTACTATAGTCCTTAGCAATAGTTCTATCATACTACAAATCCAGACACTTGGAACCACACGTGCAAATTCACAAATTATACAAATAAACGGTAAAAGACGAGAAAGAAAAATGACACACGATTTGTTTAGGCAGTTCCCCCTGTCGTCCTCACGTGGGGTACTCAGCCCCTAATTCTAGAATTTAGAATTAGGATAATTGCTATTATGATTGCAAAGTTTGTACAAGAGATAGAAAATAGTCACCATAATTTAAACCCAATATGTTAAATTGAAAACTAAGCTCCTCTCTTCCCTTGATTCGATTTGAACCAAGTATGTCACCAATCTTAGATAAACCTCCGGTTGTAGCTACCTTGTTGAGAACCCAAACCGTTTCTCAAACCCTATGCTCGGCTGATTTGATCGCAAGATGGTAACCCCAATTCTTCCTTCACAATCCTTCGATTGTAGCTACCTTGTCGAGCGAACCCATGATTCCTCAATCCCTTAAGCACAACTGAATTTAGATGAAGCAAAGAATTGTCAAAACCCCCTAAATTCCAATGATCTTGGAGGACAAAACCCTAAGGTTTTATTCAAGAAAAACCCATAATTACTCAACCCGAACAAGATCGCAATCTTCTACTTCAGATGCTATCAACACACGCTCCTCACCTTGATCGACAAAAGTTATTATGTGTAGTTTCCAATGGATGAGTGAGAGGTTGAAGATAATGAGTACCTTGTGTATCTATTTCACTTTTCTTGTTAAAAAAATGATAGAACCTAACAAGATTATATATGTTATCTCAAGTGAAAACCCAAACTAACAAGCTGAAAAACAGATTTAATGAGAGAACGGTCGACCTATGCCATAAGGGGGACTCGACCTGAGCATTCCCGAGAGTGAAAGAAGACAAAGTGCGTGATCCATGCATCGACCACTCCAGGACTATGTGTCGACGCATAGTTCCTAAAAATTAATTCCAGGTTGAGTTTACCACACAGTCGACATGAGCAAGCCCGAGACTTCCCCAAGGAGCAACTTTCAATCATGCATCGACCGAAGCTTTCTTTGAGTCGACTAAAAGCATAGAAATTATAAAAAATACCAATTCTTGAAGACTTTTCATGCTTCCTTGTCCACCATATCATCTAGCAACATTTCCAACATATAGTGGAAAGTTTTGACATCATTGAAACCCTTATTGAAGGAACCTTTCCCTCACACCTATATGGTAACCGGTTACCCCTTGTCAAAACGGAAAAAAACGTTATTTTCGAATGGCAATCGGGTACCCATATATGGTAATCGATTCCCACTGTTCCAAAATCCAAAAAAAACATATTTGCATGTTACAAAAAGCAATTATTTGTCCGATAAACATGTCTAACTTCCACCTACTATACCGTTAATGTTTATAATTGATCTTCCAATATTCATACCTCAATACCAACCATTTTAATTCACACAAAAACACAATTAAGCACTTAAAATAAGTGATTATTTCATCCAAATCAAAAATCATTGTTATAGAAATTACACCCAAACATCACCCATAAATCAACTTCATTTATACAACATCAAATGCAAAAATTTCACACCTATTCATCATCAACAATTGTCACATAGATAAATCACATTAAACACCAAATTCTCATAAAGATGAACATATATTTATATAACCTAACTCTACCATAACCCATCATCATACAAACCCTTATAGAGTTATAACCCCACCCTTACCTTAGGTTTTGAGTTCTCTTCCCTGCTTCAATGGAGTCTTCCCTTTAGCCCTAAGTTCTTCCTCTTCTTTTCTGCTTCTCACTTCTCGATCTATTTTCTCGTGTTCTCACTTTTTTTGTTTTCTAATAACATATCTTATACCTCTAAATTCATATTTTTATCTTTCCCTTCCTTATTTTAATTATTTAATTACTAATATTATAAATAACTTGTATCTATAATAATAATAATAATAATAATAATAATAATAATAATAATAATAAAATGATTACTAGTCTTCTCACCAGACCTCCATGGTTCTATGGTTTCAGTTATACACCCTTAACACCTAAGCGTCTATAATTTCTAAGATATCTCATCATCAACAAATGCATCACATCACATCATAAAATCTATCAACTCATATAAATACACGCATCGACTAATTCACCATAATTCATATATTCACCAATAATCACTGATATTCATACTAATTTATTAAATAATTAATCTAGATTTTTAGGGTGTTACACTCTCCCCCACTTAAAAGATTTTCGTCCTCGAAAATTACCTATTGCAAACAACTCCGGATACGACTCTCGCATCCCACCCTATAGCTCCAACGTCATGTTTGGAAATATTTCAAATACTACTATCCAACATTATATATCGTCAACTACAATAGTCCAACAAGATGCATTACTACCGAGTTATGAATGCACATATCCATTTTTCTCCTTGTCCCATCACCCTGCGATATAAGATCTATTACTTTACAATATTATCTGCGCTTAAACCGGAACACAACGAGGTATTTTCAGTCACTATAAGTAACACTTCTCTAATTTCTCTTCATAAGAAAAATATGCTCACCCTCGAGTCCTTGCCATAGGAAATGACACAACAACATAGCTTAAGGACACAGAGTCTCATGACATGAACATCATCTATATTATCACATCACACGATAATATCGTCCTAATAACATCAACACAACCTTAGTGCCACCATGCTATATCCCAAAAATCGATCATGCAATTCAATACATCTATTGAAATGGTGATAAGACGAATAATACAAATAACCTTTCACCTAACAATTCCATCATGGAATTTCCAATAGTTTACATTATCCGACAACTTATAATGTTTAATCTTTGACTCCAAAGTCATGCCCGTATAACAAACCGCTTCACACTACACTTCCATTACGTTACTCTGATCATCTATCTTAAGACCATGTCTTTATTTTGATTTCCAACAACCATCATATCCAAAAATTTCACATCTATCTTCAGACTCTTCAATGTAACCACCAGAAAAGCATTGTTCACTTTTTTACATCCTCAACCGTCTATTTTGCGGCGTTAGCTCGCATACCAACTCAAGTCTCTAAACTGCTTAATAAATCTCAACTCATCCATAGCAAATTTTTTCATTAGGTTCACACAAAATGGCGAACAATTATCCTCTTGATAAAACATCAATCACTTTACACACCATCAAGCTAGTAAGATACGTCTATCCAATCCATTAATATCCCATATACTATCAACAAGAGATTAAGGGTTATTAGTTCCTTAATTTTTCAATAGGTAGGTGGTAACTCTAATGGTGGCATAAATCATTGTTACCCAACTATAATAGCGTCTTTCACCTTGTGCTCAAGGTTACCTAAGCATAATGTCCAACAATCTCTCCAAGGCTTACAAACATTTTTCTTAATCTCCTTCATTTCTACATCGTCAATGATACATAAATTCCAAAACTCCATTTCACAGTCTCCCTTATGCGCACGCAGCACAACACAATTGCTAAGTATATTCTAATACAGGAAAACTACTACACCAAGTATGATCCAAATCGTCTTATTCCAAAATAAGTCTTTATCCAGTTAGAAGATTTTGACCACATCAATGAATCCTTACTCTTTCCTTTAATATCACATATGGATCTCATTCTAATCACAATCTCAATGCTACCTTCACTGTAATCATGCTTAATCGGCATAAGTTGCATTTATATGCACTTATCTAATACATTCACATCTTTACTAATGTCAAACATTTAATTCCCTTAATTCATTCACTAACAACTTATCTCACTTGACCTCATCTCAAGACAGCTGCAATAATAACCAGTTAATTCCTGAAAAGTTCTATCTCATAACCAATTTCTGAGTCTCTCGATATAAACCTGAATTTACTTTGAATAGATTCCACAAATATCTTCATTCAAAATAGCATGTTCAAGAAAATTCACCTCTTCAAATCATGATCTACATCCTGACCTCCTAACATACGTTTACTTCCCTTTCGACACTGTAACAATAGTCACGACATTGAACACTTCCTTTTTCTGACTCAGACTAAAACAATTCCCTCAATACACACCCAGGCATGGCAAATAAACCCGCTCCCGCTGGGCCCCAGCCGCCTCCGTCCCGAAACTAGCAGGGAAAACCCGGTTTAACCGGGGGCGAGTGCGAGTGCAGGGAAAATACGGTTTTTATTTACGGATGCGGGTGCAGGGGATGGTGATGCTAGTACACGTCCTGCACCCGCACCCGCCCCGCACCCGCTTCGCACCCACCAACTAAATTTATTTTATTTCATTTATTTTTAATAGTTTTATTACTCATTTACACTTTTTAATGTTATAATATCATGTTTATTAGAATTATTATTTATTTTTTTGAAAATACAATTTAAATAAAAATATCAAACATAAAAAATACTTTTAAAATAATTAATTATTTGGTTTAATTATTGATTTTTATTTTTATTGAAAAACGTATAAATTTTGAAAAAATTAATATTTTATTTGGTCGGGTGCGGGGAAACCCATTTCTTATTGGGGGCGGGGGCGAGTGAACAAATATTTGCCCGGACTGGTTTGGGGGAGGGGGTGGGTCTGGGTCCGAGGGTGGGTGCGGGTCTGGGTGTGCTTAAACCCGCCCCGACCCACCATGTTGTCATCCCTATACACACCGCAACAAACTGACTCAATTATCCAAAATAACTTCACTGATTTCTAAAAGTTGTTCTCTAACTATCCTCACTCTTCATCTGTATCTTAAGATAATCCTATCCCAATTCAATTATACTGAGAAGATACTCGCCTACCAGTTGGTCCATCCAGTCATCAATCATATGAAGTGGATATGTAACCTCAACTACTATTTTAATCAGTTATCAGTAATTCACATACAATTTCATACTACTTTCTTTTTCCTTAAATAATAGCACCAAAGCTCCCAAAGTGATACATTCGGTTTTACAAATATATTTCTCTGAACGTCTTCTAATAACTTCTCCAATTCTCCCAACTTTTGAACTGACATCATGTATGGTGCCATAGGAACAAGTCTGGTACCAAACACAAGATCAACATCAAATTTCTCCTATCATACAACATCATCATGTGGAAAATAAATTACTTCCAGGTGCTGGAACCATTTTTAAAACAAATTTCATCGTGTTAGCTTTCTATCTCTTCAAACGAAACTCAAATCGGATGTTCAGAACTCAAGTTATGAATTTTTGAAGTTCTGCTGATTTTCATTGCAGGGTACTCGGGTACCCAAATATGATAACCGGGTACCGACGAAACAGAAGCAATTTTTTGTCATTTTCTGTGTATAAAATCTATTCCAACACATATCTGAAACCCCATTTTTATAATAACTCGAGAGACGCATTACTTTCTTCAAAATTCAGTTTTCAAAACATCAAAATTTCGACTCTTTTCACAAGACTACTAATATCTTCGAGTTCCGTCTCTGACTCGCGATCCATAACCCTCCAACAACATCAACAACATTTCACATATATGATTCTAACATAAAATTTACATCAATTCATCACTCTATCACCATTCAAAACTTCGACATCACACACAATGCTAACTCAACATTGACAACTTCACAATCAACCGGCAGTGCTGAAACATTGCAACTGTCTGAGCTTCACCTTATAAAAGTCATCGTACTTTGCTTAACAGATATCCTCTGGCATAATAATATGCATTGACTCATCAAAGAAATTTGTAATCACTTGGTTTCACTTTAGACAATCCACTCCAAGGATAACATCCAGTTAATCTAGCACTTCGCTTTAACGACAAGTCGCAATTACCCCCAAGAGGCACCAAGACTCACCCTCAACACGAACATCATTAGCCATGACATTTCCCTCTACTTCTAGATGTGCGAACAACACAAGTACCTGATCATTCCCCCTTAAGAACACTTCTACCTGACTGCTAGGCATAAATCTTAAATGCATACTTCCTTCAAAATTGGAAAACAACACAGCAGCACTAACGTCTGCACCCATGCACTTTAAGACATACTAAACTAATTGTTCACACCTGAACCATGTCAGAGAAGCACAAGATTCTCCCCTACTTGTTTCAATCCCACTTCTGCAAACAAGTTATTAGAAAATCAAGCAAGCACCAGCAGTGTTTCACGCACTTGTCGCGTACTAAGGAACAAACAACATTAGACAACTTGAGCAGATGGACCGGCCTACTCTGATACCAATTTGTAACACCATATTTTCCCTATTGAATAATTAAATGAAATTAGAGTAAATTAAAAGTTTCTAATCAACATCAAAATAGGATGTCACATTTCATCATCTCCAAAATTGCTCAAACATTAACAAATGGACACATAACATATTATTTTCGGATGAACCGTCATCATAATCATCATGGTATTCAAGTTCACTTTATTAATGCAACAAAAACAATCCAAATTATAATTGGTCAATAACTCCAACAACCCATAAACAACGTCTCATCAATTTTAAAAAAAGAGTTATAATACTCTCACAATCTTTCAAAGACAACAATGACTAAATAAGCAAATCAAGCATTCATCCATGGTGTTACATATCAGGGAAAGACTCGACTCAATCTACCCACCATGAGGCACAACTCCATACCTCAAATTACTCTAATCTTCGTCACCTGCGCGTTATCCATGTGGAGACAACATTCAAACATAAGGGGTGAGATATCATAGCAATATAAACAAATATATGATAATGAATATACAACAGATATATCATGTAATATTTCGGCTTAATAATCACCAATTATAGTTCATAACAATTATAATCTTCTTCAAAGCACACACTAGTTCCCAACAATCCTGAAAATAAGGTAACCAATACAAAGTAAAAAGAGAACACTCCTCCCTTATTACTCTCTTACTTCCAACAATCTTGGACAACAAGGTTACACCACAATCACTTTGGAAAAATTATTAGAAACAAATTCTTGAAGTTGATATGAAAGTTTATAATCAATGTCAATACCAAGTATTGATCTCTTATTTTTCAAGACAACAATTCAATGAATATATTACACAAGTGCTCAATGCATATGATGAAACTTTTATAATGATGTATTTGAAAATGTAAAAGTAGAAGTTTTATGCAAGATCAGAATATTAATCAATGTCCTTGTTTGAAAATGAGATACAAAATATTGTATTGTATGTTGTGATTTCTGTGGTTGTTGTTGTCTTAATTTACATCAATAATGAAAATTAAAGTTATATAGGTAATTCACCCTTTCAAAAGGTTCTAAATGCATTGAAGAGTGCAATGGTTGGACCCCAAGAGGTATCACTCAACAACCAAGTAACATAGAAAATATTTGAAAATTTTCTTCAGCAGTAACCGGTTACTGTAGAGTTGTAACTGGTTACATAGACACGACAACATATATGTTTTTCAAATCTGCATGGTTGTAACCGATTACCTAAAAGCTGTAACTCGTTACCACTGAACCATTTATTTATATTTATTCCTGTGAAGCCCTGTAACCGGTTATTGTAACCTTGTAACTGATTACCACTGAGTGAAAGTGATACAAACTTATTTTCTAAGTGATGGACATGCAATGTTTTACTCTTAAATGATCATGCCACTTATGTAAAATGTTTAGAGTATACTTTGAACACTATAGTAACATACTATATTGAATTGGAGTTTTGTACCATATTGAAGATCAAATATCAAAGTCTTCTTCAGGAGTAACTTAACATGAAAGCCAAAATTCCATTTTGAATAATACTTTTTCTTCTTCTTTTTGATAATGCCTTTTACCTTGATCATGATGTTTGTAATCATCAAAACATAAACTTGCTGAAGCATGACTCTACATTCTTCCTCTTTTGATGATGACAAACACTTGTTATGTGAAACACTTTAGATCACTTAAAAATGAAATATGCTCCCCCTATCAATGATAACTCCTCCTTGATCAATAGAGTATGTTGACAATTTCTGCAAGAGATAGAGACAAAGCATACACATATATCTTCTCCCCCTTTTTCATTAGAAAAAATGAAGGTAAAAAGAAACAAAATAATATCATAATCAAAATAGAAGAATAGCATGATATTAGTTGACTAGAAGATTTTTGTCTTAATCCTTCATCATGAAGTATTTTATTTATTGGATATGAAAGTTAGTGCTTATTTTCCTTGCAAGGAATCTTTCATTTGGTGTTGTCCTCATATATGACACATCTCTTGGCCTATTAGATTTGAAAATTTTCTTATACCTCCCATCATATGCTTGGATCAACCACTTATTAAGATATCAAATATTTTTGAAGTGGTCTTCAAGAAACCCTACAAAACAAATTAAGTTTTGCTATATACCCAATATTATTTTGGTCCTTCATGGTTAGTTTCTTTCTTGACCCATACATAATTATCACTAATAACATTAAAATTTCTTACATGACAAACATTATGTGTGTCACCAATAATACCATAATATAAACAAGTAGGGAGAAAGTTGTTTGTAATATAAGTTTTCTTTTTAGCAACTATTTTCTTAGGATAAAAATTAGTAACCTTTTCTTCCTCCTTACCATTGGAATGTTGTAATGCCATAAATGCAATATTTTCATATTCGTTGCTTTTCGAATCGGATGAAGAACTTGTATTACTTTCTTCAATGTAATCCTTTTTGGATTTTGAGAATTTGTTTCCCTTGTAAGCATTTTTCTTGGACAGATTTGAGCACTTTATCTTTGTGTGTCCCCCTTTTCCATATTCATAGCATTTGACATTGTTTCGTGACGAAGAGCCTTCTTTCTTTCTGAAAAGTTTCTCGCTTTTTGCAAAGTTGAAAGATTTATCATTATTGGCGAAAAACTTACCGAGCCTTTTTACAAAATGCATGAACTACTCGGAATCATCTTCATCGAGTTCTTCCCTTGAGTTAACTTTCAATGCAACACCTTTGGAATCCTCATCTTGAACCTCATGTTATTCTAGCTTTCCAAGTTTGATTTCATGTTCTTGAAGTTTGCCGAACAATTCCGTGGATATCATTTTTGAAAGTGTTTTCTTTTCAGATATAGACATCACTTTTGGTTGCCATTCCCTAGACAATGATCTAAGCACTTTAAGATTTAATTCATGGTTAGTAAAATTCTTACCGAGTGCAATCAAATGGTTCATTAGATGGACAAATCTCTTTTGCAAGTCGAGAATTGTCGCCTGGGGCTGCATTCTAAAAAGTTCATACTCTTGGCTTAAAGTATTCAATCTTGACCTTTTAACTTCGATTGTTCCTTCGTGTGTTTTAACCAAAGTATCCCAAATTTCCTTTGCCCATGTACATGTTAAAATGCGAAAGAACTCGTCCATACTAAGTGAACTTTGTAGAAGATTGATTGCCTTTTTGTCATAGATGACCTTTTTCTTATTATCTTCATCCCATGAATCTTTAGGATTTTACGTTCCAAAGCCGTTGACAACACTTGTAGGAATGAATGGACCATTTTGGACAGCATCCCATATTTCTTCTCCTTGTGCTTCTAAATGAGCCTTCGTGCAAATTTTCCAAAAATCAAAGTATTCACCATAAAACAATGGAGGTTTGTTATTACTACCACCGTCTCTAAAAACTGGATTTTGATTTGTAGAAGCCATTATGGATCTTTAGAAACATGTTACCTATAACATGCTCTGATGCCAATTGTTGGTTTTTTTGTGCACCTAAGACGGGGCTGAATAAATTGGATTGCAAATTTTTATTCCTTTATGTGATGATGTTCTTATTTTTCTGGTTTGTGTATGAATATGAAAGTGATAAATGCAGAAAAATAAATAACATCGGATATATCCTGGTTCCTCTCACAGTCTGAGAGTACTCCAATCCACTTTCAACATGAAAGAGATTTAATTATAGTTAGAATTATTGTACAGCCTATCCATACCAAGTTTGATGCTTACTATCTAACCTATAGGGAGATCAAAGACTCTTAAAACCTTTAAGATCTAAACACTAAGTGCAAGAAGAAAAATCATCTCCAATGCACACACTTGTTTCCAACAATCCTGAAAACAAGGTAACCAATACAAATAAAAATAGAACAATAATTCCGTATTACTCTCTTGCTTCCAACAATCCTGAACAGCAAGGTTACACCACAATCACTTTGAAAAAATGATTAGAAACAAATGCTTGAAGTAGATATGAAAGTTTATAATCAATGGCAATACCAAGTATTGATTTATTCTTTTTCAAAACAACAATTCAATGAATATATTACACAAATTCTCAATGTATATGATGGAACTTTTATAATGATGTATTTGAAAATGTAAGAGTAAAAGTTTCATGCAAGATCAGAATATTAATCAATGCACTTGTTTGAAAATGAGATACAAAACATTGTATTGTATGTTGTGATTGTTGTTGTTGTCGTCTTAATTTGCATTAGAAATGAAAATGAAATTTATACATGTAATGCACCCTTTCAAAAGGTTCTAAATGCATGGAAGAGTGCAATGGTTGGACCCCAAGAGGTATCACCCAACAGTCAAGTGAAACATAAAATATTTAAAAAATTTCTTCAGCGGTAACCAGTTACTATAGGGCTGTAACTGGTTACACAGACGCGACAATGTATATATTTTTCAAATCTTCATGGTTGTAAATGGTTACCCAAAAGCTATAACCGGTTACCACTGAACCCATAATTTATATTTATTTCTGCGAAACCTTATAACCAGTTATTGTAACCTTGTAACCGGTTACCACTGAGTGAAAGTGATAAAAACTTATTTTTTAAGTGATGGACATGCAATGTTTTACTCTTTAATGATCATGACATTTATGTAAAATATTTAGAGTATATTTTGAGCACTATAGTATCATACTATATTGAATTGGAGTCTTGTACCATATGGAATGCATCCTTGCTGAATCTATTATTGTGTTTCTTCCCTTGAACACACTCTTCACAAATCTGACCCGGAACACTGATCTTAGGCAGCTCACTCACCATACCATTCCTTTTATAACGCGTCTAGGTCTCAAAAATTGAGATGTCCAAGACGGTAATTTCACAACCACTCATCATGACTTGCCTATGTAGCAATACACCTATTTTCTATCACTTTCAACTCTATCTTGAAAGTCCGATTGGCTGCCATGGGTGCTCTAAGAACTAAAACTCGGTTTCAGTCCAAAACGCGCAAAATCTTGTTTTCCATACGAATTTATGTAATTATTCTCAAGAAATTGACCAATACTCAAGAGATCACATTTAATTCCAGGAATGTATAGCACATATTTGATCAAAGAATGACTCCCATTCTTCTTCATGATCAAAACATCACTGATACCATCGGCCGCTAAAATGGTGTCATCCACGAATTTTACTTTATTCTTTGTGTTTTTATTGATTTTGACAAACCAATCCTTTCTACCCGTCATATTCATTGAACAACCAGAATCGAGTACCACTAATCGATGCCTCGAACTCCATCTCAAACAGTTACCATTATGTTCTACTCCGAACGCGTTTTTGCAGCATTTTTTGTGATGCAGACGCTGCTGCCCAGCCATTGACAGCTGCTACTGCTGTTGTCCAACATCTTTTCCTTGCCATAATTCTCCTTTGTGATCATGAAAAGAAGTGTGTTATCATCATCCACCTCTTGTCGAGAAACCTTAGCCTCATCACTTTGATTTTCTCTTGATTTTGCATTACATTCCTTTGTGAAATGACCAATCTTATGACAATTGTAACACTTCACACCACTTTTATCAAACTTCTTGGTGAAATTTCCTTGATCACTATCTTTGGAGCTGTTCTCACCTCTTAGCACCATCGAAGCCTTTGAAATTTTTGAATCTTTTCCACCAAAATTCTGGAAATTTGTCTTCCTTTTTAAAGACCATTTTCCTTTCGATCTCTTACTCTTCTCATTGAATCGTGCTTGCAATATAATCTCTACTTTGGCTTTGTCATTTTCTCTTTAATCCATCATTTGTTCATGAGACTCTAATGAGCTTTGAAGCTCCTCCTTGCTCAATGCAGGAAGGTTCTACTATTCTTCGATTGCAACCACAATGTTGTCAAATCTTGACGTTAAAGAACATAAGATCTTTGCAACAACACTTTGCTCTGACACGGTTTCACCATAAGATTTAATTTGATTCACCAAACGCATTATACGCGTAACATAATTATTCATAGACTCCTTCTCTTCCATTTGCACTAGCTCAAACTGCCTCTAGTGAGTTTGTAAGCTTAGAACCTTTGCTTTATCATCCCCTTCATAAGCTTTCTTCAAGATCTCCCATGCTTGTTTCACTGATCCGCAATCGCCAACCTTTTCGAAATTGTCATTATCGACGCAAGAATGTATTAAGGAGAGTGTCTTGTAATCTTTTTTTTCTCTTTCTTAAATGTAGCCTACTGAGTAGCTGTGGCTTCTTCCCCAAGTGGTGTCACACCATTGTTAACCACTTCAAGAGTGTCTTGATACCCAAACAAAACTTTCATTTGTTTGCACCATTTGTCATAGTTCTTGGAGTTAAGAGTTGGAAGATTGGTAGGGATTCAATCATTGGAAATGGTAGAAATGTTTGCAGAAGATTAATGGATCAGAGCCTATGATCTTGATGCCAAATGTTGGAACATACACAAAATAAGTTGGTGAATTAATGATGAAAGTGGTTAATTGGAGAAGATGAAGTTTGAGAAAAATTGGAGATTATGAGAGAGAGAGAGAGAGAGAGAGTAATTAAGGATAAAATATTATTTGGAATTAACAACAAATCTTACAATGAGGGATTATATATAGGATACAAAGCAAAACAAGTTGGAACCTCAACAGGCCCATAAAACAGCAAAACAACACAAAAATCGCGTTGGAAATCGATTTCCCAAAACAAGGGAATCGATTTCCTAAACTCAAAATGCAAATCCAGAAAAATCTCAACTGTGGAAATCGATTACCCATTTTGTTGTAATCGATTTCCTCTATAAAAATTTTAGATTTTTGATTTCCAGAAGTGCTTCTCAAATTAGTTGTTTCAATGTAGTGCTTCTCGAAACTTCCATATTATATTTGAATTATTATAAACTTCCCATAAATATTAGTTCACCATTTCATTTCTTTTGTTTCCTATACGTTTTACGTTTTTCCTTTCTTTCTTTCATCATACTTTCCATTCAAATCTAAAATTAAATATTCAGCATAATAAATATCAGCATAATAACTTGAGAGTAACAATATTAAAAATATTAGTAAATGCACATTACACAAATCCAGTGAGTTGCAATATTAATGATAGGGGAAATTACACTCACCTCCTTCAAAGTCTATTAAATTAACACAGACAACCCTTCTAATTTTAAATATGCAACAACCTCCCCTGAACTTGAGAAATTAACTTGCCACCCCCAAACATGGCACATTTATGAAACTGTCCCTGAAATATAGCGGAATTTTTGAATTTTCTGATTTCGTACCGAAAATTTCATGCAAATACCGGAAATTTTGTTAAATTTCCAAGTTTTTACCGTGCCATATGAACGTAACCGGAAATTTGTAATTTCCGATACCGAATATTTCAAATTTCTGGTGTTTTTCATCATTATAAAAAAATCGGAAATTTTAAATTTCCGGTGTGTGAAAAATACTGGAAATTTCAAATTTCCGGTAATACTGGGACTTTTTTTTTGTTTTTTAACTATTACTTGAATAAAATACACTGTGAAATAGCGAACCAAACTTAATATATAAATATAATAAATATCATACATATTTACATTAAAAAAAGAGTTAAATATGTTTTTAGTCCCTATAAATATGGCACCCTTCAGTTTTAGTTCCTACAAAAATTTTTGTCGAACTTTGATCCTCACAAAATATTTTGTCACGAGTTATAATCCCTCCCGTTAGATTGCTCTAACAGAGGATGACATGTCCCATTCTTTTTAAACATGGACTTTTTATTTACTTAAACGCCAACGAGGATCCATTTATATGTAACTCTCTACTACTTAGACACTCTCTCAGTTGTTAAGGTTTCAAGAATTTTTGCCAAGCCCTACCACGAAAACCTAAATCCAAGGTTATCTCTCCCATCTGTTTCTAGTCGTCCCAACATCGAAGCTTCTCTTTTGTAGTCTCAAAACGATCAATCACGTGAACATTGTTTCCTCAAATCAGTTGTGTAGTCCCAGGTATGTTCCTTTGGTAATGCTTTTCTTGTGTTGATTTTGTAATGTGAGTGGTACATTAATAAACATTAGTGTGTATAGGACAAAGATTCAATCGTAATTTACTGATTACTTGGCCTCCATTTCTACTGAAACCGTAGTAACAATAATAGTTTAGATTCTACTGTATTTATTTGTTCTAATTGAATTTGGGTATATTTACTGTACAGGATATGGTAACATTTAAGGTCATTTTCAACACAATGGGCTATTTTGTAAAAGACCCTGACCTTAAATATGTCGGTGGGGAAGTTTTTGCCTTTCAGGGACAAGATCCGGATTATTTCTCATTCTTTGAAGTTTGTGACTTGGTGAAAAGTATTGACCCTGCATTCGATTATAAGACTGTTAAGATATGGTGGAAACATGAAGTAGGATCCCTTGAAGCAGATTTGTACCCATTCAAAGATGATGGAGATGCTCTAGAGTCGGTTGTGTATGCAATTGCGAATAATAGTGCTATTGAGATATACTACGAGGATAAACCAAAAGCAGGAGGTAACACATTTATGGATAATGTTAGAGAAAAAGGGAAGGGTGAGAATTGTGAAGAAGAGAATGAAGAAACAAGTGATTGCAGTGATGACTCAAGTGATGAATCTCTAAGGGTGTCCACTTTGATGATAGTGAGGAAGAGAGAGTGAATGGGTTTGATGATGGATTTGAAGAAGGAGTTGGTGTAGGTGTTGATGATGAAGTTGTTACTCCACCTGTTGCAAATGTCAATGCCCTAGTGAACCAAGCCTATGTTTATCACAGAAGAGATGGGTAAGGCACATGTCATTGAGGAAGAGAACATGACTGATGATATGGATAGTGGAGTTGATGATGATGGTGGTGATGAAAGGCCATGTGTCATCATTCAATGCATAATATTCTTTTAGTAAGGATTATGTTTTTAATGTTGGGATGGAGTTTTGTTCTTTGAGACAATTTAAAGATGCTATTCTAGAACACAATGTTCTTAATGGTAGAGAGGTGAAGTTTGAAAAAAATGACTCCAATAGATGTAGGGTGGTATGCAAGGATAAGAAGAAGTGTAACTATATTGTGCTATGTAGTAGGGTCCTAACATCTTCAACTTTTAGGATAAAGACTTTGTATTCTAAGCACAAGTGTGGAAGACAATTTTTCAACAAAAGTGCTAGAGCAGAGTGGGTAGCTAAGGTAATTATGGGTAGTTTGAAGAATAACACTAATATGAAATTGAATAAGGTGGTGGAAGATGTTAGGCTTAGATATGCCACAGAAATCCCAGGCTATAGATCCTTTAAAGCAAGGCAGATAGCTAGACAAATTATTGAAGGTGATTCTAGCAAGCAGGTTAACATGTCGTGGTCTTATGTAGTGGACCTGGAAAAATTAAGTTGCTCATGCAAGTTTTAGGAACTGGTAGGGATACCATTTATGCATGTTGTGGAAGTTATTCATAGGAATGTAAATGATCTGATTAAGTATGAGCACAAATGTTACCATATGACCACTTATGAGCATTGTTATAATGAGATGATCACACCTCTAAATGGTCAAACCAAGTGGCCTAAGACAACTAATCCTTTTATTATGCCACCCTTGTTCAAACATGGCCCAAGGAGGCCCAAAAAACTACACAGGATAGAATTTGACGAGGCAAGCGAAACCAAATGGCAAAGAAGCAATACAAGCCATAGGTGCGAGTCCTGTTTTGAATTAGGGAACAACAAGAGAACCTCTAAGAAAAATAAACAACTTGTTGTTGTAACATCTACAAATACAACAAATATTCCTCCAGTTGATATGCTTACAGCTGATACACTTACAACTGATATTCCTATAAGAGTAATGCCTACACAAGACATTCATACTCAGGCCAGTAAAACTAGCAAAAAAAAAGGGTATGTATAAATTATATGTTTTCTGCATCTGATATAATAATATGTGTTGTACGTGTAAATTTTGATTTTGTCACATGTTTTATGCATTAGGGGAGACCTATGGGGTCTATAAACAAGGCAAAAAATGATAAGTCTGAACCTAAGACTAAAAAACCTAAGGATAAAAAGACTAGAGTAAAGTATAAACCAGTTGAGGCACAACTGTGATACAGTGGGAGAACTGACTTGGGTGTTTTGCGTTTGATTGCAAATGTTGCAGTTAGCAAGAGTCGCCACCGACTTTTCTTTTATCCAAAAGGAAAGGTGAAAAAGCATAGGAAAGACCTTTGAGATGTTTTCTTAAGTTCGGGGGGTAGATTATGAAAAGGGAAGGTATTAGCACCCTTTTCATCCATGGTTTTCCATGGGCTCTTAGTTACTTGCTAGATCACTTGCTTTTGTTTGAAAATGTACTTTATGTGGTTTTTGAAAGTATTTTTTAAAGGCGTCATCGTTTAGGTAAACTTTGTAATGATTCTCGTTCGTAAGAATGCATACAAAGTGTTTGATCTTTTGAAAATGTTTTCAAGTTTGAATGATGTTTTTGAAAGTGTTGGTGTTTGTTTTGAAAATAGAAAGGATGTTTTTGTTTTGAAATTGAGGAAGTAACTAGGAACATTCTACCTACTCAAAAGTCTTTCATATTCATTTCCTCTTTCCTTTGACATTGTTATCTTACCATTAATTTGGTAAGTAACCATATCTTTGGATGTAAAAGAGACAGATGTGGGTCATCGTATAACCATGATTAGAAATGTTGCAAGATATCTTAGCATTTTTATTTAGGGACTAAGATCATTTTGAAAGGCAACATAGATAGCGTCATCGAGGGACTATGATCTTGCATTTTGCTTGTTTTTGCTAAGATACCTCACATGCATAATATGGCCATTTTTGTAAGGCAACTAAGTGGATTTACCCTAGGGGTGTTTGTATGCAAGTGTATTGATTTACATGTTTGATTTGTCTTTGATTAGGGTTTTATATTTGTTGGTTTTAATCTTTCCATACAAAACCCTAATTACTAGCATTTGTATATAAAGCGATAAATTGCGGAAATTTAAATTACTACGCTATTACATCATTTAGGGGATGGGGTATACAAATTACAAATGGAGAATATTGCAAGAAACTAAACCTAAATGATTATTACAACCATATTGAATTTTGAATAAATGTACAAAATGAACAAATAAAATACAAAAATGTAAATGTAAAAAAGAAAATATGATTTTTTGTTTGTCTTTTCATGAAAAAAGGGTTTTTTGACCTAATTAAGTAAAATAATTAACTAAGAATAAGAAAATTAATATTAAGTTAGTAAAATAAATTAATTTAAAGAAAACAAGTTTTTTAGGGTTTTGGTGAATTTAATAAAATTAGTAAATAAAAATAATTAAATAAAAGATCCTAAGTTCTAAATTGATTTTAATTTACAAGAAAATAATATAATAATATTTTAAATTTATTATCTAAGTATTAAAGAAGTTGATTTATTAAGGAAAATGTTTTTGTGCTTTTAGTTTTATGAAAAATAAACTAAATAAAAATAAAATAAAATATAAATATAAATATTTTTGGGTTTTATAGTAATGAAAATAATAATAATAATAATAATCATATTAATAATAATATTAATAATAAAAATAATAAAAGATGAGATAGTAAAAATAAAATAAAAACTGGGAGGTTAATAAGTGAAATAGGGAGTATTGTAAGAAGAAAAAAAAGTCAGGCCCAAACTGCTGGCCCAAGCACTGCAAAAAAACAAGAAAATATCAAAAAAATGGAAAAAATGCAAAAAGGTCACGCTGGGGCTTGAACCCAGGACCTAAGGGTGACAGGCGCGCGCTTTAACCACTGGGATGGTGATACATCCGTTAACTTATGTCAAACCATAAATATATATATTATAAGTCTTTCCCTAAATGTACTTCATCTTCAACCTCCAGCCAAAATCCCTGCAACTTATTCGTTTCTCAACCATTTGCAAAAATGTAAACATCAAAGTTGTGTAAAATTTCGTCACGATTCCAGAAATGTAAATAACTAAAGCTATAGATCAAAGATGAATGAGAATTTATAATGGTACCAAATTTTGATCTAACTTTTCCAGGATGTTTAGATTCAAAATTCTAACTACTCAAGCAATATAAATGAAATCTAAAGGCATGGTTACTTTCAGGGCTATGATATCTACATTTTATCTTCACAAATGGAAAGCAAATGATGCCTATATGAAGAGTTCAAAATTCATAAAACTCACCTTTAAAATGGAATTCGTGTTTTGAGTTGGAGCTTGTTTCAAGGTGCTACAAGGATCAGGTTAGCTTCCTTGAGGTCTCAGGAAGCTAATGCAATGATTAGCTTGGTTGGAGAGTGGCTGAAATGGTCTGGAGAAGTCCAACTATGATGCTCTGTTTTTGAACTTGGAAATGGAGGAAGATGGTGTTACAGTCGTGTAACAGGGACAAGGATGGCTTATGTATGATGCTTGGAAGCTTTTGGAAGCAAAATGCCAAGAAACGCACGAGTAGTTTTTGATTTTGGGATTTTTGGCCAGAATATGCAACAATGGAAGTATGAGATGCAATTCTGAGTTCTTGTGAGTTTTAAGGCTTGTGTATGTGTGTGTTTTCTTGCAAATGACTTGTGTATCTATAAGCAAAAGGTTGGAGAGGTTTTACACAAAGGATTTCTGAGTTATAGAGTTATGGCTAGGTTGCTTGATTTTGAAGAAAAGTGAATGTATGGTTCCAAGATGAAGTACAAGCATGGGATGGGTGATTGTAAGGCTTGAGACAAACTTCTCTTGAGTTATAGGACGTGTACGATCAGAAGAAAACAATTGCAAGGCTCAAGAACAAATTTTGTGCATAAAGCTACTTTTTCAAAATAACATTGTACACTTTCTTCCTAAAATGGATATAAAGCACGAGTATTGCATTGAATGCTTGAATTGAAGCCTCTAACAGCTGTGAAAGCATTTAATTATGGAGTTCCTAACAAGTTTGAGGCCTGCAAAGCAAAGATTATGTAGCATAGGTTTGAGATTTGAATTTTGTTCATCACAAAATTTGCCTTGTAAAACAACTTGAAACCCCAACTTCTGACCTTCGATTCTCCTTGCTCATAAATGATCACAAGGAGTTATTAGACATTTTGGAAAGCTTGTAATGTTCTATATAACCCCTCTTTGAATCACTTTTGCAAAATCCAAATGTAACTAGGTGAAATTTGGGTCAGAAGTTAGGTCAAAATCCTGACCAAAAATGTTCAAAATTTCACTAAGTGTTTAGTTTCAAGACTATAACTTCATGGATTAATAACTTGAGATCCAAGCATTTCTAGGAGAAGTTGTGTATAGAAATGTTGTAGATATCATGGAGATCTACAACTTTCATGTTGAAAGTTTCTTTTGAATCATCTTGCATCATGGTAAAAATTAGCTCAAAGTTGTGAAAAAACATGAAGTTTTCAACACTTAGAAAAATTTCTAAGTTTGAAAACTTTGACTTTTCAAAATGAAATATTGACTTTTTAATTTCTTGATGAACAAGTTTCATATTTTGACATGTTTTGATGAATTGTGATCTTTGACACTTGATTTTGACCAAAAAAGTCAAAGTTTGAGTTTTTAGTGTACAATTGACTTTTGATCAGTTGACTGAAAATTAACTATCAATCCAATTGATCTAGAGAAATGTTTTGAGTCATGCCATTAGGTAAAAATGATGCAATTGAACTCTTAAAATCATGCCTCAAACCAATTAACCAATTGCTAGGCTAAAAATCAGAAATTGCCCTTTCTCAGTGAAAACCCTAATTTTGACCATTTTGCCCTTTTGATGATTTGATCAAATTTCTTGAGGAATTGTGGTCCAACTTGATAAAATGATACATACGAGTTTATAATGTTGATATGGATATAATATTATGAAGTTTGACTGTAAATTGGCCATAGTTGACTCTTCCCCCAATACAGGTGTCTTTTAGGTCAACTGGTATATTGATTGGGCAAAAATGTGATCCAAGGCTTGAAACTTGACATGAGTAATCTGGGGGATTCATAATGATCCATGAAAGCCATATGAGGCATTGAAAGTTCAATTATCCTTGTGAAATCTCAAACCCTAATTTTAGTCATTAGTGCTTGAGGCTGTGTCTTGAGCTGATCAAAACTTGTGCAGTCTTGAACCAAAGCAGATCTTGTGAGAAAATAATTGATAAATGAGAGGTCAAATTTTGGGGTACAATAGCTGCCCCTGTTCAATATTTTTAAACCTAAAGAGTTAGATTGGCGGATCCGCCATTCGTGACTGGAAGGTGAAAGATGATTGGATACTAGAGTGCCTAGAAATTTGCACTCGATGATGTGGTTGTTGATGGTGTAGGGAATGGGCTTAAAGATGCCATTTGGAGAGATGATGGAAAGTTGTTGGAGATGGGCAGAATAATATCCATAAATTGATTGTATTTGACTCGTATCTGAAAGCTGAAATTGAATGAGTATCAGAATGGTGTCCGTATCTAGAGCGTATCTGAAAACTGAATCTGAATGAGTATTAGAAAGGTGTCCGTATCTGGAGCGTATCTGAATTGTATCTGAAAGCTGAATCCGAATGAGTATCAGAATGGCGTCCGTATCTGGAGCGTATATGAACTGTATCTGAAAACTGAATCTGAATGAGTATCAGAATGGTGTCCGTATCTGGAGTGTATCTCAACTGTATCTGAAAATTGAATCAGAATGAGTATCAGAATTGCATTCGTATCTAAAGCGTATCTGAAAAACTGACTACGAATGAGTATCAGAAAGGTGTCTGTATCTGGAGCGTATCTGAATTGTATCTGAAAGTTGAATCTGAATGAGTATCAGAATGGCGTCCGTATCTGGAGCGTATCTGAACTGTATCTGAAAACTGAATCTGAATGAGTATTAGAATGGCGTCCGTATCTGGAGCATATCTGAACTGTATCTGAAAGCTAAATCTGAATGAGTATTAGAATGGCGTCCGTATCTGAAGCGTATCTGAACTGTATCTGAATGAGTATCAGAATGGCGTC